>JAJLRJ010000012.1:6505340-7079332 GCA_024195265.1 Dendrophyllia cribrosa | reverse complement strand
GACTGGGCACCCTGAGTTTCATTGGTTTCCATGGCAACACTATCTTGCTGGTTGGATGGAGGAGAGGGGAGGTCCGGTGACAATATTGCTCCATGATAGGGTTGGCATTTCTTAATTTCTTGCTGCAAATTTTCACCAAAAGGAGGAATGATTAATAACAGCATGGGCCACGTGGTAAAGAGCAGTGTTGGGTAAGGCCAAAAATATTTGTGGTTGATCACAAGTCAATGTGGGTGACAGCAAGATAAATGTGAGACAAGGTGCAGAAGGGAAAACTTGCTTGCAACTGTTGCAGAAAGTAGAACTTGATATTACTTCCTGCAGTGGCTTCTGACACTTGTCTCGCAATGGTTTTGTTTATTGTAAGGCACTCAAGGTTACACTGTGCAATGTTTTGTGCAACTTGCCTTCCAGTGCCCTTGTGTTACAAGTTGCACAAAATATTGCACAGGGCAACACCATGTTAGGGCTAGTACATGTACTATTTGTAGCAAAACGGTTAAAAGAATTCTAATTACCTCAAGTCTGTTGATGATAGCAGTTAATCCACTCTGGTTCTGATATCCTGACAGATCCATGTTAGCTATCCACTCCATGATGCGAATGGCTCTTGTCACAAACTATTAACCAAAAACATACAACATGTATGATTGACCCTTTTTTTTTTCAATTGATGTAATGTCACATTGTTCGAACTTTAGTCTGTGGATCAATAAAATCCTAAAGTATTAAGACTATTCAAAAGAACTACCACATGATCAATAATTTGTACAATTTTAGTATTAAAGCACACCCAAAAGGAATGAACAGAATTTTTTTTCTTACAGTCAGATGACTGTCTCCTCCTTGATGTTCCACAACACGAAGAAGTGCTTCTAACAAACCACAAGAAACTAATGCTTCAGCACCTGAAAAGATAACAAGAAAATTCAGTAGCGGTAGTCCACTAGTCCAGGACTAGTAAAAAATGGGTTTGGGCTAGTACAATTTGAGAACCACTAGTCAATGGGCTACTTGTTTGGCTACCAGATGATGCCTGTTGGCTAGTGAATTTCAGACCCCACTAGCCTAAGGACTAGTAAGCCCAAACGTTAAGGTCGAGCACTGGAACATGGTTAAGGAATAAAAACACTTTTTTATGAGCCAAGTGGCCAATCAACTAAGACTAGCACTGACATTTTTCTTTTTTTTCTTTCTTTTAGAATAAGAGAAGTAATTGTTGTGTTTTATTAACCTGCCCCCGAATAAGCGCCACATTAGAAAGTCGAACAGTTTAATAAGGGCTACGGCACTTTAAATGGAACTTTTGCTGGAAGCTATTTATACACCTGGGTGGAGAAACACTATGTGAAGATGAGTAAAATGCTAAGGACACAAAATGGCAGCAGATAAGTTTCAAACTAAAAAGCTTACAATAATGTCAGGGGCTTTTTACATCTGCCAGTAATTTCAGACTTACCTATTTCATAATATGCTAAATGGTAGAGGAATGAAAACAAGCCAGTCGCAAATGGTAGGGGTAGTGAATCTGCCAGTGGATCTAAAATAAAATATAAAAAAAAAATTACCATTATTGGAACTGTGGGTATATCTTGGTGTTGCGAAAACTATCGGTTAGCTAATATTGTGTTGAGGCGTGGCAGGTATCACGTCTTGAATCTTTTGTGTAAAAACAACAGGAAAGAAAGAAAATTGACGGAGCCAGATTGATCCCTGTAATTTGGGCTTAATTAAAAGAACACTAGATGGACCAGTTTTTACACTTAGCCAATTGCAAAAATTCAAGGGCATGTCAAGTATTTTTGGAACAGATTATAATGCTGTAGAATTCCACTATTTTACAGAGATGAAAGAGAAAATTTATTGACAGAGAGACTGTAATTAATTGCTGCACAACATTATCCAAATGGTAAGGTGTCTGTTTTATACCCCATTCACACCAACGCTTAAACATGTTTAAATGTTGTTTAGTTTAAAACAGGTTTAGAAAAATACCTCCTAACCTCCCGTAATATTTGGAGTGAAATCTTTACTAAAAGAAACTTTATTGACTTTATTACCATTCCAGGTAGTTTGAGTCATATACATTTCAAAACGTTCAAGATAGAGGCTAAAACGTAGTTAAACTAAACAACATTTAAACATGTTTAACTGTTGGTGTGAATGGGGCATAAGATAGAAATACAGTACTTCCAAGAAAAGTGATTTGAACACAATGCACATGGGAGGCAATGACAGCCATAAGATGATCTAACACAGTTGATATGCAATGAAACCCAAGATATTTTACCTGTGAGTGACTGAATGCAGTTTCTGGTGAGTGTCGGTAGAAATCCATGATAACATGCTAAACCTGTACAGTCTATGACAGTGTTTACCCTAAAGAGAAAATACATCAAAATGAACTCTTTACATTGTACTAAAGGAATGTACATACATGTATAACTCAGTTCAACTTTGTGAAACTTAAAGATGGACACAAACTGAAGAAAACAAAGTTCTACAATGTAAGTCACGCAACATTATATACTAGAATTCATTTTTTGATGACAAGGCAAATTTCATTTTATAAAAACTTGTAAATGGCCCATGATTGGTTAACATAGTATACATTAATATAAAAGCTTTATTAACAATTTAAAACATATCTTAATTACATAAATAAAAATAGAAATAATTGATAATAAAAATTCAAAATTCTATAAAATTACAAATTCCATGATGCAGAGATATTAAAATTATACAATCGAATTATACTAATGACGGCTAAACCAGTGTCCATAAAACGCCCTGAGTATAAAAGCATATAAACCGTGTATTTCAAATATCTGCACTAGCTACATTTATTTTACAGTCTAAGGATTGCTCTATCTTGCTACGAAACGGCGTTCGCGAACCTCTAACGCATGCATGTACCGATCTTAAGAGTTCAAACAAAATCTGTGTCCTGAGCCAAGTGATTACAATGTGATAAGGCTCGGTATCTTTCTGAGCTATCCTGTCTGCGAGATGCTTTAAGAACCGCTGACACTCCTTTCCCATTCCGCCATTGGTTCCAAACACTAAAGGTGTGAACGAACCCATTTCTACATCTAACACCCGCTGCTGGTACTTGCGCTTCTTCTCTTCTTCTTGCTCCTTGAACACTTCCGATGTTGGCTTGCTCTGGTAACAACTGGAGTTAACGTGCGTAACTCTGACATCAAAAAATGCCGTAACTCCTCTTGCCCAGAACCCTCCCGCTTTGATGTCCAACCTTGCCTCAGAACTTGTAACAGCGCTCCTCAAATGAAAACGCTCGTTGTCCAGGGGTTGAAGGCGTGGTTCGATTTCGACATTATTGCAGATCTTATCGATGAATGTCGTTAACAAGTTCCGTACACCATCATGTCTCTGCGCTACAAACCCCCCTTTTTACAAGAGAGGGCGTGACCAACGGTGAATTTATCCCCACACACGCAATGACTTGGTATATAACATAGTATACATTTGTATGTATTTGTTGGCTATGTTTAGCAGACATTATAAAATGCTCAAGGAAATGCGCGCGCTATGATTGGTCAAACCGAGTTCATTATAACTCGATAAAGCACGCGCGTGACGTAAGATTCATTAAAACCGTTTTCATTTTATAAAAGAAATAAAAAAACTTGTTCCTCGTGCATTGTTGAGTTATATAAGCACTTGGAAATTTTTAAGAACACTCGAGAAGTGCGAAAAGCACTCGCCTTCGGCTCGTGCTTTTCTGCACTTCTCTCGTGTTCTTAAAAATCCCCGCGTGCTTATATAACTCAATAATGCACTCGGCGCGTTTTTTATTTCTTTATTAATTTGTAGGGGAAGAATGGATTGTGTGACGAAGCCTTAGGATGTCTATGTTGGAGGCTAATGCAAATAGTGCTTGCTATTATTTTTTGCTCATACCTTGGACTGCATTCCATGTGCACAAGGGCAGTTAGTGTCCTGATAGCTGCTGTTCTTATCTCCTGAAACACATAACAGTAAAAAGGAAGATTGGGTAAGTTTGCAAAGTCAATAATCTTTGTTTTCATCCATGATTAGAAAATGGTTGTTATACAAAAAATCTGTGTTAAATCTATGTCAGTGGTAATCAACTTTTGCCAGAGGAGAGAAAAAAAAACAACACGAAATGAAAGTACTGCTAAAAAGCAATGTTTTCAAAGCGAGAATGGCTATGCAATGGAAACTACATTGGTGTACTTTTTGAAGAAATTCATGGGAGAAGAAGCCCAGTTTTCAATATCTGGCTAAAAGGCTACTTACGAGTTTTGTTTTTCTTCATAAAACTGCAACCATACATTTGGTATAAAGACCTAGACAATTGCAGTACCTTTTGTAGCTGTTAGAAGTTATAAATACAAGTCTTAGAAAACATGTACGCAATAACTTACAGAGAATTGTGCCTGGTCAAGTTCAAGTAATTCCACAGTTTCCTCAATAAATCCTTGGTACAGCAGTGGGTTTACCACATCCTGGGTGCTGTTCGAGTATACTAATAGAAAACAAGAACATGCAGGTACATCATTTACACGCAGGTGCATTATTTTGTAGTACATACATCGTAAATTGTGTTTACAGTACTGCATTTAATGTATTCATGATACCAAATAAACTATAGAAGAAAAAGAAAACACTAGGTTATCCCTATAACGCAGAGCAATAGTGAACACATTAGTTTTGCACTGGCTCAGCAATTGGGATGCATTACTACTGAGTAAATTGGAGATTGACAAATGCATTACAGAATGCATTCGGTCTAAAATTTGTAATACAATGTAAATTGCATTCTTTTGGCATTCCACTCATGTTCTCTTTTAGTTGCATTTGCATTCACTGAACAGGTTTGCTGTTAAGTTATTTCTGTTTGGTACATATTCATGGATTACAACTTAAAAAGAGCCTAAACAGCGGTTTCAAGTTCTGCTATGGCACCTCATGTTTAATAACTTATTACTTACATAACACTGAGATAGCTTGTAGCCGAGCCTGGATACACTGCAGCCTTTTCTTGTAGATGGGAAAGTGCTTTGCCAATCGTATTCTGCTGAACAGATTCACCTTAAAAGGAAGATGAAATACTTGTTGCAATCAGATTTGCTTAAAAGTTCTTGAGAATGGGAGCACTGCAATATTTCATCTAGGAGCTGGCTTGCCACAGTTGAATTTCCTGATGTCTTAGGCACTTAATCATCACTAAAGCAAAGCAATTGGTTATTATAAAATGTATACTAATGGTGAACATTACTTGTTTATCAGTGGGCACACTGTAACAAGTCATCACTTGCTCCATAACTTCTCCAGGGTTCTCTGAAAACTAAAAAAAACCAGAAATTATTGGTTATTATATATAAACTTCAGTGAAATACAAGGATTTCTCAAACTGAGACACATGTGAAGATAAATAATATTATCAATTTTATCTTCACTGTGAAAAGTGAAGATATAAGTATCTTTATGTTAACTTCATGTACATGTACATTAAATGTAAAAATGTACATGAATTAAATGTCAAACAACCAAAAACTGTTGGTCTTTAATCAAAACGTCTTTGATCATCCTCAGAAATCTTTGGTTACAAGTCATCTGAAACTTTTGTACAACCTTCGATGAGTATTTGGAGAATTTTCTAAAATTTTCAGAAAATCTTCAGAAAATAGTTTAAACTTTGTAATTAGTGTTGTTTACATGAACTCGATATCTCACTTGTTTGCTAAGGTGTCCGGTTAAACGGTAAATTACATTGTTTTTCATACATGTACCTGGTTAAGTTGCTTGACATGTACGGAACATAACTGGCTACCTGTGGTTTGTGCCTGCTGAGGGAAAATTGTATGTAAATGTTGAGTTTCGTGACCATGACAGTCAAAACTCTTCAAAGCCAGAACATAATGTGTACAGTGTTCAATTCATTACTGGTACAATGATGACTACAAACTGTTAGCATTTTGTTTTGCAAGGAATTATCTTAAGCAGTCTAGTCTGTAATTTATTGACTAAGTTGAAACAATGTTTAGGACATTGACCATTAATTTTGCCAGAACTGGCTGGCCTATGATGTAGGACAGGTCATCGGTCACCATTTATGAACTGACCAGTAAGGTCAGCCAGTTCCACTTAAGTCCAGGATTGCACACAAGTATTGTTTAACAAATACTTCAAATTTGACAGAGTTATTTGTCATTTCCATATTAATTACTTTATATAATTTTGTGACAGAATTGTGTGTGCTATGGTGAACTTTAAAAAATGAGGACACTTTGTGATGCCTATCATGGAGTAGTGCAGCCCCCTTTATGTGCAATCGTGGACATTAATTGCCAGTTCCGACAGATGGCAAGCAGCCCAAGTTTACTAGGAGGCCAAATACAGTCACAGGGTGATAGTACTAAACACCTGTGAGTCTGACTGTGAAGGAGTGCTTGTGGTTTCATTGTAGAACTCAAAGTAGACATCAGCGCAGCTAGCTGGAAACTCCTACGTAGAAATTAAAAGACAATACACGACTATGAAATGATGCATCACAACAAGGGTCAATAACAAAATGAAGTCACTAATAGTTGTTTAAAATTTACTTTTTTATCATTAATAATAAAAGTAATATAAAGTCGATGCCTAATCTATAAATAGAAATCTATAAATACTTTTTATATAGAATGTAGGTTTACTAAAACATTGGCTTATAATGTGTAGTTCTTAAAAAGTACACAGCTGAGCACCCTTAGCGACCACCCTCACAAAATCCGATTTCTAAAATTCTTCAAGAAAACTGATATGAAAGCTCTATCAAGCGACCAGCTTTAGTTATGACCATGTTTTCCAAGTCTTCAAGAAACTGATATGAAAGCTCTATCAAGCAACCAGCTTTAGTTATGACCATGTTTTCCAAGTCTTCAAGAAACTGATATGAAAGCTCTATCAAGCAACCACCTTTAGTTATGACCATGTTTTCCAAGTCTTCAAGAAACTGATATGAAAGCTCTATCAAGCGACCAGCTTTAGTTATGACCATGTTTTCCAAGTCTTTAAGAAAACTGATATGAAAGCTCTATCAAGCGACCAGCTTTAGTTATGACCATGTTTTCCAAGTCTTCAAGAATCTGATATGAAAGCTCTATCAAGCGACCAGCTTTAGTTATGACCATGTTTTCCTAGTCTTCAAGAAAACTGATATGAAAGCTCTATCAAGCGACCAGCTTTAGTTATGACCAATCACCATGTTTTCCAAGTACGTACACCCAAGGTGGTCGCTAACAAGAGTTTCGACTGTACCTGTTTTTTTTTTCTCTCTCTTTTTTTGGGGGGTGTCAAGAACCCTGCTTGATTTGCAAATAAAACGCTCAACTTCGGATAACACAGTGTTACTCTTACCTTGAGAGGCAGATCCTGGCAACAGTGTGAAAGACTAAATCCTGCATTCTTTCCTCCCCAGGTCTAAGAGGAAAAAATAAACAAACAGATGTTGGCAACTGTACCATTTACTGGTACATACATGCAGTATTTCTCGTCTTCAAAGAAAAACAAAATTCCAAGACACAGCTGTCGCCAGTGCTCTAGAATTCCCTGGTTGGTCATGACAGGAATCGAGCTGGGGAAAGGTTTGGAAACTCAAAATTTATTGTTCAATTCTAGCTTTTTATTAAATTCATGCACACTTGCCTCTCCTAAGCACTGAAGACGTTGTTGTATTGCTTTCCTTTTGTCTGCTGGTAGCCTCGGTATGAAGCTGGATCTTTTGCTACATGTACAATTAACAAAGGCAAAAAATACAAACATTGTTATGTACATGTACATGTATATCCAATGCAATCTAAGGGTGCTTACCATTTGTCAGAACTGGTCGGCCAGACCGGTCTGTTTGTAATTAGAATGCGTCTTTTTGAAGACTTGTTCCTACAAGTCCATCAAAAGGGTGTATACTATTTCCAAATTTACCAGTCTGGCCGACCAGTTCTGGCAAATAATGGAATAATATTTACGAATTGAGTGGTCCGGCCGGCCAGTTCTGACAAATGGTAAGTGCCCTACGATGCAAGACTTACACTATTATATTATTATTACATATTATATGTATAAGTAATAACAGTGATGAAATTACATTGTAGCAAGGCTGCTGATATTGTTAAGAACCTGATAATGCAGTCTGAGTAAATTTTCACAGCTTGAATAATGGCAGCAAGCACTGCTATCCATCAACTTTTTTTAACAACTTATTATAGGTTGCCTTAAATTTGGTAGTCTTACAAATTAAATTTTGATCACACTCTTTCCATTTCTTGTACACATCAGTTACATCCAATAATTTTTTAAGGGGCCTGGCCATAATGACCCCAAGCTGCAAAGGCAGCAGACTGAACCAAATGTAATTAAATGTCTTTTCTACATGTACCTATATATATACATGTAGCTAGTTGATGAACAACATACCTAAACACATAAAGTACACCAAGAACAGAAAGTACGACTTCCATATCACTTGCGACCAACAGTGAAACAAGATGCTGAAAGAAAAAAAGAAGTCACTTGAAAAGAGGTTTCTGAAGGGCACTTTTCAACTGTTTATGCATCCATGATATGGAGACTACAAGTACATATACATGTAGATACACCCTGTTAATCAGAGCTGTTATTTAGGTTTTGAAGAAGATAGTTATACATGGAAAGTAGCTACATGTATGTTGTGGTTCAAATTTTTCTTTGGTTTGAAAATTTTAAACCCAGTTTGATTTTTATTTTTGTTTGCCTCAGATTCATTATCATAATCTACGACAAAAGAAAACAAAAATCAAACTGGTTTAAAAAAATTTAAACCACAACAGCTGCACATAAACTCCTTATAACCTCCCAAATTGTGGGAGCAGGGATGGCACAGTGGTGAGAGCACTCGCCTCCCACCAATGTGGCCCGGGTTCGATTCCCGGCCCCGGCGTCATGTGTGGGTTTAGTTTGTTGTTGGTTCTCGTCCTTGCCCCAAGGGTTTTTCTCCAGGTACTCTGGTTTTCCTCCTTCCATAAAAGGAAACAACATTTCCAAATTCCAATTCGATCCAGAAACAGTGGAAGTAAGAGCCACTTCGTGGATTCCACTGAAATTCCTATTTATTTATTATTTTTTCATTTTAATTAAGCTGTTGTCCTTTGACCATTTCAACTTTGAGTTGGAGTCATCTTTGATGCAGATGCATTTCCATTCACAATCACTAGTTGCTACAAATGACAGCCTTGATATGCCAGGGTGGTTAAAAGTAACCAGCTGCCAGTGAGAATCACCACCTACTTATTAAAATATCAATTGGCTACTTTGCTTGCCAGTTCTTTAGATGAGACAGCATTTAAAAAGGTATACACTGTATGTATCCAATTGCTTTCCAAAGTCAGATGTCTCCTTCAATATTTTCTGACAATGCTGCAACATTCCAATGGCTTTCAAAAAACGTAATCAAGTTATATCATAAAAATTATATGTTTGCATAGCCTACCTCTGATGAGTTGTATAGTTGTCTTGTATATGAATGCTCCAAGACAAGAGCAGTGAATCTTAACACATGGTTGACCAGGCATCTTCGTTCACTCTACAGAGAAAACAAAAGCAAATTAATACATAATGTACATGTAAAACTGTACTAGTTGCTTATCACAACAGACTTTTTAATGCAGACTATTGAACAACACACTTGTTCAGAATGATTCAAACATTATAGTCGAGAGTCCAGTAAATTTTCCAGTAGAGATTGTGGAAATATTAGAATTATATTTTATGCGACACAAGGCATGCATCTTCCTGTTAAAAACTGAAATTGGGAGTCTAGTGAGAAAAATAACAAAAACAAGGGCTGTCTTTAAGCTTTGAAGAAGCCATGGCTCTCAACAAGGAAAGGAGCCAGCCTTGTTTGGATATCAAGAGAACTCATCTTGTGTGATCATGTCCTTAATTCTTGTGACCTTTATGATTGATAATGCATTAATATTACAGTACAAGAAGAAATTTGATGCTGATCACTCTTAGGGCTTAAACGGTTAATGACAGCCCTGAGTAAAAAAACTTAATTCCCTTTTATTTCCTCCTAGGCCTCCTGAACATCAAGATTCCAAATGGGAGGGGATGCCTGTGCAACAAGCACTAGAAATGGGAGGGTTATTTTAATGCATGTGTTGTGGTTCAATTTTACCCTTGGTTCAAATTTTATTTTTATTTTATTTTTCTTCAACACATGCAATTAGGAGTGCAAGAAGAGAATATAGAGTAGGAAAGAGGCAGCTTCCCCCCCCCTCCCTTGATATGCTCTGTTCTCTCTTCTTTTGCTCAAGCAAATACACGTTATTCATCACCTTTCTAGCATCTGCCAGCAGGCCACTGTATGGGAGGCAACTTTTAAATGCTAACATGTTTTCGTTCTCTTCCAACTATCGTATTTCCTCGAATAATAGCCAGGGGCAATGATTAATTTTGTCACTCCAAAAGGGGGCAATTATTCGAGAGGAGGCGATTAATCAAGTGGGGGGGGGGATTATTTCAAGTATTGCTTGATAGAAACTTGTGCTAACGTGCTAATTACAGAGATCCGAGAAATAGAGGAAAGAGTCAAATACACAAACATCACTATATAAAAAGTAAATGAAACCTGTGCTTTTGTAATTTTGCTGTAACTGTAACGACTGTTTCCTATACAAGAAGTGAAGTTTTCACTTGACTGGGAGGATGTGAAAGAAAGGGAAGGGGATGGGGGCGATTAATCAAAGGAGGAGATTATTTCAAATATTTCCAACAAAAGGGGGCGATCATTTGAGGGGGGTGATTAATCATGGGACAGACATTATTCAAGGAAATATCGTATATTACATGTATGTATGTCCCTGAGAGTGCCTACATTTCATCTTAGAACTTACCCCTATTTCAGGTCCTTCAAGTTGATCCAGCTTATCATAGGTCAGGATCCAGCTGCTTCCATTGACAGGCTTAGCAACGCCTGCCAGGATTTCATCAAATTTGTCCATAACATCAACCCAATGTTGCAGCTCACACTAAAGAAACAGCAATACGTCTGTTAATCTTTTCATTCCAACAAGACGCAGGTACAAATAATATGACAACATTTTTCGGCGTTTATGTGGAAAAAATGATTTCAGTGGACACCCTAGGCAGGGATTCTGACAGGGTGCGGGAAAAAATCCAAAATTGTGCGGGAGTTTTGGGGCAAATTGTGCGGGAAATAACTTCGATTGTGCGGGAAATTGTGCGGGATTGCGGAATCCTGTGACCAACCAAATATTCAATCACCAGTGTTCTAGCCAGGCCAGAAAAATATGACAGGGAGGAAATTCTGCATAAATGAAAAATACAAATGGATGTTTTACTTTGGGGATTAAAATGTACCCAGCAATCGCCAATTTGCGGCTGTTTTTCTTCGCCAACGTTTATTTGTCTCAACAAAATCACATTGCGTGACACAATGAACTCGATCGGGTAAAACCGAAATACCACCTCTAAATAAAATGTTTCCGATCTGAGCGAGTTCCTTTCTGAAAAATTCGTACATTTTATGTAGTGTGAATAATTTCCATTAAAGGTTCACACAATTTCTTCGAAAGTTTGCTGCAAAAACACAACCTCGAGATGTATGCAAATTGCGTGCTAAACGTAATTTGATAGCATGTTTGTTTTTCATTTTCCCGAATGAAAACGTCTTTCACTTGATTGAAAAAATAAAATCCAGTATTCTGATCAGAACTTAATAATTTTCTCCTATCAACCCGAAGTTCCAGCGCTTTAATAGTTTGTTTGTCGATTCAGACAGAGTGACATTCATTTCGGCGCGACCGAGTACATTTCTTCGGTGTTTCTTCTTCGGTCCCCGACATATTAAACTGAAAGAGGAAGCAAAGGCACTCGAAAAAATATCAACAGGCTGCTAAGAAAAACGACATAATGTCTGGAAAACGACAACTAAAAAGCTACGCGAAAAATTCTGTAGGAAGTCGGAAAGAAGTAAAACTGAGACTAGTTCCCAGGACAGCGAAGAGAACGCCTTGTTGTTTTTATATCGATCCGCTCAAGCTGTTCGAGGAAAGCGAGGGATTTCTCGATTGTTTGGAAGGAAAATGGGCTGAAAATAGCCTAAAACGTTTCTCGAAATCTTGGTAATCAATAGAAATACCTGATTTAATTAAAATTTTAAGCAAATATTTCAGTATTGTGCGGGATTGTGTGGATTTTTAGGAATTGTGCGGAATTGTGCGGGTTTGACCGAATTGTGCGGTCCCGCACCCGCGCACCCTGTCAGAATCCCTGCCTAGGGAAAGATTTAAACAAAACAAAACTTCTATAGGGGAGATCTTGCAGTATGAATATTTTCCTGAACAACATATTGCGATTATGTCATTATTGAAAACTAAATTTGTAACTACATACCCACCCAGGAAACAAAAGACTCAAACTGTTAACCCAATCAAATATAGTTTTAACTGTGCTCATATACAATGTACAGTACAGGGTACCTTGTCTTCACAATGAACAATTTTAAAGTGTTAACACTAACTGAAATTCATTACACAACCCATTGAGTCCATTTGTCCAAGTATTTCAACTCAAACACTACAGTCTTATAGGGTCCCTTAAAGGTCTTAAAGGTCAACTAATGTGCATTGTGCGCCGAGATACCTATCGGCAGCCATTTTCTGTGCCACAGAAATTCAATCTCCCGAGGTTGAAGGAAAAAGCTTATAATCAGTCGATTTTGTCTACCTTTCAAATGTTTTGAAGTATTTATGGTATTGACGAAAAGTAGCGTACTCAATAGGATTTTTCATGACAAATAATTAAGCTGTAACTTTGCCATTTATGGCCATTATTGTGTTGAACACCACATTCCGTAAGTGTGTATTAAAGCATACTTGTTGTGATGTTTTCTAAGGTACAAATTGCGAGATTTCAGCATAGGCCTGCACGACTTTTAAATCATGTTTTTAATGCCATTTGCTCCTTCTATATGTTTTGAATGGGAGTCATACATTTTAGTGTTGATTTTCAAATGCCACATGCGACAGACTAGAGGTCAAGGTTGTCTGTTGGTTCCCGTGGTGATTGCTGAACATTATAGAATTTGCCCTCTTTTCATTCTTTTTTGCCTGTCAGTTGGTGTGTTTCACCATTTTTGGAAAGGTTTATTTCTCTAGCTTTTCTCTCTGTAATGACAGGATTTGAAATGATATCTAATATGTTGGACGAGAATGTTCGCATGAATCCAGGTATTTTTGTCACGCTGGGCCCAGCTATTTTTATAGTTTTCATCGTTGTAGGATTTCAAGTTTGTAGATCCCAGCTTAGCAGAGAGAGAGAGTTGTAGCTTAAAAAGAAAGAAAGCATTCAACTTGTAGAGAGCTGAAGTTTGTCTCTGTCAACGCTCTGATTTAAGCATCCATTCACTTTGCTTTATACAGTTTATAGCTGTGTGGAGCTCGATGTTTATAATTCCTCCATTGGCAATTTTGTCTAGCGACTCAGTTGTTTATGCCACTATTTCATTCAGGCCGAGATACCATGTAAAACGTCCTTGGATTTTTCTTTTAGATGGTGACTGAAAGCGTAGAACACTCCACCGAAAATCCACACGAATTGTGTCATTTGTACTGTGAAAGATATCAATCTCCCAGATGAAAACAATAACATACGGCCGCAATGCACACTGGTTGAGAGAGACCCTTTAAACGCTTCTGCTCAAATTATTCATTATCATCATCTATTCTGTCTTTCCTCATGGAGAATTTGCTTACATTGTTAGCATGCAACTAATCAAAAGACTTTATACATTAACTTCCTGCAATTAGGTAAGCCAATGATTCTTGTTCAATTAACAACATACATGAAAATTATTTTAATGGCTTCAATACATTAAACTTGACTATCTTAATAGCTTAACAACTCTAAGCTTGAATTGTTATTAGAAACTACAAAATCGATGTACACGTTATAGGAGTAGTTTACCTTTCCATAGTACCAAGTATTGATATCTTTGAGAATATGGATCAGCTCGAGGTCACTTGCTTCCTTGAGTCTTTGTATGAGCTGTCTGCACTCAGGAGCCTATGAAAAAAAACTCGTGAACACTACACTAATAATGACAGACGATTTGTATCTATGCAACGAATACCTTTTCCTGTACCATGCATTTTCTGCGAAGTACTTGAAGAAAGAACTTATATCGAGTCTAGTTTTTAAGCCAGATAAGATTAAGTTAATTGAAGGGGGGAATTAAAAAACTCTGCTGGACTTACCACGTCGGACTGAGTTTTCCGTAATTTACTCCTGTCAATCTTCATTTTCCACGGACAAATATTTATATCAGAAAACTATTTCCTTCGCCAATCTATCATACTGCACCACCGAAACTTAGAATTGGGTCTAACTTCTGTTCTCAACAGTGTCTTGTAAAGAAAACTCTCTGGATTCTTGGAAATTAGGGATTCACTCCCGTGATGTCTTCACAAGGCAGTAAGAATCCCTCTGTTTTCAATGATTAGCTCCTTGAGTCTATGTTTTGTCGAGCCCTGTCAAAAGAGGCCAAACAACGCGATAAATATCACATAATTTCGGCCGTTTTGCCTTTGTACGTAAGAAGTGATTCATTCAATATGGCCGACAATAATGGCGTGCGCGGAGCACCACAACGAGGCTAATCGTTGCAAGAACTTGAACTTCCCACAAAGCATTGCGCTTCCAGTCCAAAACAAACACGTGTAGTTTACGAAAAATTTCCGTGTACTTTGCAGTGACTTTGCGTGGCTTTTCTTTTCACTTCAATTTTAATTCAGATTATTTTGTGAGTTCAAATACCGTAAACTTCCAAGGCAAACAGAGGCCTTGCTTTTAGTCAACGAATTTAAGACTGATGTGCGCGACAATTTTCTTCCAGTTGAGCTGGGAGAGTGGTTTTGAACAATATTCTATTCTGGATTTAATCTGTAAAAGCCAAAGAATGGCCGCTGACCGTTCCCTGTGCACATATATATCCCATGTCCGACCATTTGGGAGCTTGGCGCAGTATTCGATTTAGGGCCTGTTTACATGGAGGGAGGGTGACCCGGGTACCAGGGTCACCCTCCCAGCCGGGCTAACACATAGCCCGCCTTTACATGGGCGGGCTATTAGGGCGGGCTATCATATAGGTGAGCTATCTTTTTTTTTGGCGGGCTCTTAAATTGTTTTGGCGGGCTCATGTTTTGGCGGACTTTTTTTTATTGCAACGGCACGCTTTATTAAGCACGACATATTAACAAACATGGCAGCAAGAAGAAAAGCTATAGCGGCGAGTTTGCTGTTTTTATTGCTTGTTTTCACGGGTAATTTCAAGTCAAAAGAAATAGCCCGCCTAGGAGGGTGACCCTGGGGTGACCGTTTACATGCAGAAAAGATAGCCCGCCTAGGAGGGTTACCCTGGCAAGCAGACAGGGTGACCCGGGTAGGCGGGTGACCCTGTCTATCATGTAAACACTTCAGTGTGCTTTGTAAAGAAATGTATGAAAAGTTGGCCCTCCCAGGGTAGCCCGGCTAGGAGGGTGACCCTGCTACCCGGGTCACCCTCCCTCCATGTAAACAGGCCCTTAGATTTAGATAATAGACACATGGCTGTCCAAAAAAAAAACAATAACCAAAATGCATCAAGCACCAGTAGCTAACTTAGGGGTGGGTAAACTGCCAATATGCGAAATCTCCTTTGCACTCTAGGTACATCAATGAGTCGGAACGGACTAATAATAATAATAAAAACTTTATTTCTGTGTCAAGAAAAAAATATATAGCAGCCGTACCCACTAAGTAAGGACACCTATCTAAACTATCTAAAGTTTATTTTGTTTGGATATTTTACAGAATTTCCCTAGGCGGTGGGGGAATTTGAATGGAAATTTTTGCTTCAGGGTGACAAAATTGACCAAAATTTGAAGGAAAAATGTCAAACCCGTGGGTATGCCCGATACCCCCTTCCCCCCATGGGGGAAACCACTGACAGGTGCATAACGGCAAGTGCTCCCGCAGTCCTGCAGTCCCGTAGTCGATGAATGCACCACCTTTCGCGCAACAAGCTTTTAGGAACGAGAAATATCCATGTTCTCTGTTAACCTTTGGTGTAATTCGCGTTTAGAACGAGGAATGTCTGTGTAATCCAGCTACCTTTCGCGCAACACGCTTTTAGAACGAGGAACATACATGTACGGAGTTGTTTTCACTTTGACGACTACGGGACTGCGGGAGCAGCATTAGAATACGACTGCGGGACTGCGGGACCAGTTCTTAAGTTGGATTTAGTGGGCCGGGTATTCTGCAATTTAGAGCAGTCCTACAGTTCCGTAGTCGATGAATATTAAAGTGTTAGTAAAACAAGTGCTCCCGCAGTCCTGCAGTCCCGCAGTCGATGAATGCGCCACCTTTCTTTGGAACGAGAAAAATTCATGTTCTCTTACTTGGTGTAATTCGCGTTTAGAACGAGGAATGTCTGTGTTATCCAGCTACCTTTCGCGCCGCACGCTTTTAGAACGAGGAATATACATGTACGGAGTTGTTTTCATTTTGAAGACTGCGGGACTGCGGGAGCAGCATTCGGAATACTGACTGCGCGAGCAGTTCTCTTAAGTTGGATTTAGTGGGCCGGGTATTCTGCAATTTAGCCTCATATGGACTAATATTGCCGCTCTCTATCAATTCTTTGCATTTTCACCAAAATTTGAGATGTACCAAGATTAGTTTTTAGGTTTTCGATTCAACATTAACCCAGGTACGATTTTCTTTCAAAAATATTGATAAAAGCCGCATCAAAGTCTTCGCCAACACCATTTTCCCATACAAAATTCTTATGCAGATAACACATGGAGGAGTTTATTTGTCTCAGTCACAACAAAAGTATGTGACGTCATTAGTGCAAAGCGCCATTGCGTTTTGAGAAACAGGCTTTCTGAAACACAAATTAGCACAGGCTTACCATCTTCTGTTTGTGTGGTGACTGTGCTTTTAAACGACTATACTTGTATTGTTATCTGTAATATAAATGAGTTGTTAAGGGCTCTTTAAACAGAATAAAATGAAATAAAAACGCATGTGATGTTGGACTTTGTTGTTATGTGTTTGTTTTGTCGATTTAAAGCTTGCGAGAGTATTAAGTATAAGGCCATATACTGTAACTATAATAATAATAACAATATTTTAGCAGGGAGCCCACTTCACCAAAAGGTGCTATTCAGTGGGGCCCTGAATATACTACAAATTAACCACATAACTCATATCCGAGGTGTTCATTTTCCGAAAGATGAGACTACAATAAAGTTTTTTTTTACTGGGATCCTGTTTTTACTGGCTGCGGAAAATTCGAAGACGAGGAAGCGATTTAAAAATTGCGATAACTAAACAAGTGAGCGCTCGAGAAAATAACCAACCGCGTGGAATGAGAAAGCGAGCTAAGTTTCCACGCGGCAGACTTTCGCACGAATTCAGAGTTTCGCTTTTCGCTTGATCGCGCATGACACTCTGAGAGAAAAGAAGGGTTTTGGGTTAATGTGTTTGTCATTAACTAAACGATTACTTCGATGAGGTTTAGTTCTTATTTATAACAGGTATCTCCAGTCAGAATTCCGTGTATACATATCTTATCGGGAAATTCCACTACGTAGGCGCGGTAGTTTAGTGGTTAGCAAGTTGCACTTTCGACATGAGGGTTGGTAGTTCAGGGCCTGTCCTTAGACAATAAACTCAGTTTTCTATACATTGGCCGTTTTCATAGCAGAGACGGCTTTTCCGTTTCTAAATCTAAATCGAATACTGCGCAAAGCTCATACATGGAATATATGTGCACAGGGAACGGTCAGCGGTCATTCATTAGTAATGGCTTTTACAGATTTAAATCGCTACATTGTGTAATGTCTTGGTCTCGCATAAGTGAGGACTTAAAGCAGTCAACAGAAGAAGCGTTCTGAATGTGAGGGGGCAGATGGTTTAACTCCGGGACAGTGTGAGCAAAGAATGATGCTCTGTAACAACTCTTGAGCGCTAGGATATTCCTGAAGTGGTGTTGACCCTAAGTTGTCTGGTAGCACGCCCACTCCTGACAAGAATCTGACTTTCAACGTCCACAATAGCCTGTGTAGCAAGCGTTCCCGTACGAACGAATTTTTCCGCATTCTGGCCGCGCGAAAATTGGGGCGAGAGCAAAAAATCGGAGGACGGGGTTGGGAGTGGGGAGGTGTAGCTACGTCCACAACAATCTTATACAAGAAAAAATCGTCTCCTAGTTTTCGTTAACTGTATAAAATACGGGCAGAAGACGCATTACGCGTTTAGACAAACTGTCTTCTATCTATAGTTCGCCGTTCAAGACGCATGATAGAAGATAGTTGTCTTGCCGTCATGTTCCCGTCTTAACACTAGAAGAACTACGAGACGATGTCTGTCTAAGTTCGTTTGAAACGGATAATACTCTCTCCACTGCACCCGGGTGTATGAAACAGAGTACCAAAGTGATGACGTCACAAAAACTAAATTTTTGAAATTATGGGATTTGATAAGATATTCGGATGGGGCAAGACGAGAAATGCCTGCTTGCAAAAACCGTTTGGAACTGAGGCAAAATTAGAAGAGTTTATATGGAGTCATCAGAGCATAAAGGTGCCGATATCTCACCCCCAAATTGCACTAGGATGCTGATTTTTGACAAGCGGACATTTCTTGTCATGCATTTTCCGAGTATTTAATCTATTCACATAATTTCACAAATTAAGTTTTTTTGACGTCATCAATTTCGTACTCTTTACTTGGAAACATCTCATGATATGCTGGTAATAAACTTGTGACTCGTTCCTGGTCGCTTCTGGCAAAGCTCCCCATGACATAATTTCGCCCCAGCCTTTCATCGCCTTTGAATAGCAAAGAGGAAGGGACTGGGAACGGGTCTGAGTATTACTTGTTTTAAGCTGCAGCCGTCCGGTGTTGGCCATTTTACCAAGTCCCGTAATGTAAAGACTCCAGATTAAAAGAAGGTAGTTCCGTCTACTTTTCTGTTCCCGCTGAAAGCATGAATGGCCGCAATATTAATTGAAGGTGTCTTTGAGTTGCATGGGAGGGAAGGCGGGTGGGAAAAGGCCCGTTTAGACATGCGATTTTTGATGCGATTTTTGTCGCGCTTTCTAATACAACTTTTGTCGCAAGTGTAAACTAGCGGCGATTTCCTGTGCGATTTGGACGCGACATTTGCTTTGATTTTCCAAAAATCGCCGCCAAGTTGCATTAGGTTTCGAACATGTTCAAAACCTCTGCGACATCGCGCGACAAATCGCGACCAAATCGCACCGAAATCGCCGCCCGTTTACACATGCGATTTGAAGATGCAACTAGCGCGCGACAAAAATTGCACAAAAAATCGCCAGTGTAAACGGGCCTTTAGTACAATACTCCTTAACCCTTTAAAGGGACACTGTCCCGCCGAAATAGCAAAATTTCGCTAAGCTTATTTCCACGTTAAATCGCCAGATGCCACCAAATATACAACTTGGTTGGATAAAAAGATTCTATAGAGCAAAACAAAAGCAGTAGTTTGGATATAAAGTGCAAGATTGCAAGGATTGAAGTGGATTAAAGTTCATGTGAAATTTTATTTATTTTCAGGCGATCAAGAAATCAAACTTGCCATTCTTGTGAGATTTTGACCTTTCATGTCATTATTTTGTCTGTTTAGTTCATATTTCTTTGCTTCTATAACTTTTATAACTTTTGGCGATGGTTTCTTCCAATTTTAAGATAGTAAAGCAAAATTAGTAAGCTTAAAGTAAGCTCCTGGCCATAATCATGACAACACGATACTTCAGTCGGGACAGTGTCCCCTTAAATCCCAAGAGTGCCCAAAATCAAAATTCAAGAAAATTTCCAAATTTCATTATTTTAAATGCTGAAAAACAAATAGTACCACACGAAAGTACTGCTGAAGAGGTTTCATTTGAATGGTCACACCATAGGATTTCATCCACAGACTCAAAAGTTAGAACAAATGGTACCATGCAAAAGTACTGCCGAAGAGGATTCATTTGAATGATTACACCATAGGATTTCATTAACAGGCTCAAAAGTTAGAACAAATGGTACCATGCAAAAGTACTGCTGAAGAGGTCTCATTTCAATGGTCACACCATAGGATTTCATCCACAGACTCAAAAGTTAGAACAAATGGTACCATGCAAAAGTACTGCCGAAGAGGATTCATTTGAATGATTACACCATAGGATTTCATTAACAGGCTCAAAAGTTAGAACAAATGGTACCATGCAAAAGTACTGCTGAAGAGGTCTCATTTCAATGGTCACACCATAGGATTTCATCCACAGACTTAAAAGGTAGAACAAATGGTACCATGCAAACGTACTGCTGAAGAGGTCTCATTTGAATGGTCACACCATAGGATTTAGTTGACAGACTCAAAAGTTAGAACTATACTATATGTCTCCATGATTGACTCTGGGAGTGAAAGGGTTAAAGCTGAAGACCTCATTCCCAAAGTCTCTGCGTTCAAAATGATGGCATGGAGGTGGACTGGGGACATGGCTGGGCTACTGAAGGAGTGACTCACATAAACAGTTTTGAGAAAACATATGTATTTCATACCACTGATACAAAAGTTCTGTACAAAGAGCAAAACGGTTAATTTACAAGGCTGTCTAAAAAGACTTGACCATGTTCACGGAACGTTACATTGGAAGCGAACACTGGAAAAATACAATCTCATAGAATCACCACCTGCGACCCCACGCTCTCCTTAATTCTGGACTGAGCGGTCTGAAAACTACCGTCGTCATAAATAGGCATTTAAAATGCGGAAAACCTTACAAATTAAAGCGTTTAAGGACTATGATTTTGCCCCCGACATGTTTTAAGAATTGCTTGAGTTGTCGGACAGACTCCATTGTTTCCCGTCACGCAATAATTCATCAAGTTCCCTGACGAAGGAGATAGCGTGACAGCCATCTGTGTAAATTCTGTTCTGTAACGCAAGGGACCATTGCGTTGTCTGACTGTTAGGTAAGATAGAGTCACAGCTCTTACTGTATAGTTTAATCAGTCAGGCAATAGCTGGCCGTTGTTCGCGGATAGGCTGTAATACTACATGTACAACGAGCGAGTCACGCAAACTTCTATCCTGTTGACTTCTGTTAACGCAGGCACAAAGGAATTGCAGCAAGCTACAATGTCTGTATAATGAGCTTTCTCCTCTTGTCGTGGATAAAACGATTTGAGGTGAACATTGGACTTTCGTAGAATGACCCCAGGCTTGTAATGTTGATTTGGCGAGCCTGTAAATGAAGAAAAAATAACTTATCATGTATTCAAAATTTGAACGTGTGGACGGCGCCTAAATTTCAAGGTTTTAGCAAGTGTGACAGGCGCTAGAGGAAATCCAGGAAAAAACTCCAATACAAAAGTGGTCATACCTTTTAGTGGTTAAAATTCATGGCTTGGTACCTCTAAGGTTGTTTGAATCGAAAATGACCCAGATACCACGCAGCTCTTAACAACCTCTAATTTCATTGGACCTGGGTATCACGCAGCTCTATTGTTTTCAGGGCTAGGGTCCATTGTTGTGTTGTTTGTTCTATTGTTTTCTCAGCAAATCAGAGAAGACCTTGTAAGAGCTGCGTACTGCCCCCAGATGACCACTGTCTGAGTTATTCTGATGCCTTTTAGGGTATTAGAGCAGAAAAAGATGCTGACCGGAACAGCTTTTCCGAAAGAATTGGTACCTTTTAGGCCTAAAAATTAATGTGAGCCACATCCAGAAAATGGGTTTCTGGCACCTTTCTGGGGTTCTCTTCAAAACCCCCCATCAATTTTATATGCGAGTCTGTGAATCCCCCCCCCCCCCCCCCCCCCGGAGAAGAAGGGGAGGGGGGAGAGACCAATCGACCACTTCCTCGTCCCGGAGACGGCCATGAGAACAAGGTTATAAAAGTGTATACCTGCCAACTCACACGAATTATGCTAGCCTGTTCCAGGCTCCGAGATAGTGGGGAACGCGCGAAGTAAAAAAAAAAAGGAAAAAATCGCGAGGGAAACTAGAGAGAGGGGCGATTTTTTTCTTTTTTTTTTTACTTCGCGCGTTCCTCACTATCTCAGAACCTGGAACAGGCTAGCATTATGCGTAAGTCTTACGCCTGCGGATAGAAAACATCGATCACACGCATACAGGACAATTTCTCACATCTGACTCACAATTCCGGAAATCTCGGCAAAATCGCGCCAAGATTTCAGCAACTTTCGGAGATCATCTGAACATGTTCGGGAAATCGTCGGAGCATCTTTGGTAATGATCGGAAGTCGTCGAAACATCTTTGGCAATGTTCGAAAGTAGTCGGGAATTTTTCGGAAATTTCGGAAATTCGGGTAATATGTCTACGAAAATCTTACGCATTTGACTTTGGAAAAGTTGACAGGTATAAAAGTGTTGCGTATGTCTTGTAATATCTCACCCTGTCCGTGAACTCATCCTCTTGAATTTCAATCAAATCGGGTTCACTGCGGTATCGACTGCGGAAGAATGTAACCTGTTCTTTGGACAACTGCTTCAGAACAAACAGCAGCAACTCGTTGTTGTCGCGACGATACGCCAAATACTGCGAAAATGCCTGTTGAAAACAAACAACACCATAAAAAATTAATATTTAGGGGATTTTCAACTGAGTGTTGAAGAAATTCGCATTTGCTTTCGTTTCGCATTACCACACTTTGTGATCGGTCAAAAAATCTCGCGCCATTTCACAACCAGTCAAGAGACAACCGAACCCAATCGTGACTTACTTGCACGCGTTTTACCGAGCTTGGCGCCAGCTACACGCAACTGCTTTTATTCGTTCACTGGATAATTCGTTTTAGGTTTAAGACATTCAAAAAACGTCTCTTTGTTATACGGACTGTTGTGATGGCCGTATCGAGGATTAGCTTGTCGCCGGGAGTATTTTGTCTCGCCCACATTTTCTCCCTAGAATGCGGCAACGATATGCAAACAATTGACCGTCTATTCTGTAGTTCAACCCTTCCTTCAAAGTGCAAGTCACAACCTTTCATAAGAGCCAACCCTCAAATGGGATCACCCTAAGTCGGGGGGCTTTCCAGTTCTCCGGGCGATGCTGAAGTTAGACGGACCTTACATTAGTTAGGAAACGTAATGAAAATCAAACGACAATCTTAGCCATGATCAACTTGAAATTATCAGAATTGTACGTTGATTAGGTTTCCGAGGACTCGGCCACACCACGCCAGATAAATTTGAAAACGGCGTTTTTACTTTGATAACGCAAGAAAAGTTTTCCGTCCACACTAAAACGTCTGGCCAGAGTTTTCAACTTCATCCACTCTGGAGAGCGTTTTTGAAAAGTTCCGTTTTCAAAATGTTTTCCGTCCACACTAAAACGCCTAGCCTGGTTTTTCACATTTATCCACACTGGAGACACAGGAGCGCGTTTTCGAAAAGTTCTCTTTTTCGTCCACACTAAAACGCAAGGCCGGCGTTTTCAAATTTATCCACTTTGAAGAGCGTTTCCGAAAAGTTCCGTTTCCGGTCGTTTTCAGTGGACAACTTATCCGGATTAGTGTGGACGGGGCCTAAGTTGACGTGACGTGGTAAGCCAAAGTTTAGCTTGTTTAGCTTGTTCCAAACGTTCAGATAGTGAAAGCGAAGGATAGGCGGCGCGTGAAGATAAAATAGCGCGAGTGCTGACAGAAGGGGTAAGATAAGATAAATTGGCTACATCCCCCCCCCCCCCCCCCCCCCCCCCAGATGTAGCACCATAATTTCTTTAGAAACTCACGACTGTATCCTCTCCCCAGTTTTTCGCTTTCTTTTTTCGCTTTCACTCGCAATTTTTCCTTTAAGTCGCTTCCCACTGTCTGAACTCCTGGGACAGGCTAATCAAAGTTGGACTGTATACGCGGAAACAGAACAAATTGAAGTAATTGCCTACCTTTCTCATATTTCTCATTACAGAAAATTTCTGCGTATCGATGAAGCTCTCGAGCATGACTCTGATTGCCATGTTGACATCGTCTTCTGTAACGTATTCTCTCAGATGCATCTTTGCGTGTGACTCGGCCATTCGGATCATGGATTCAATGTGACGAACAGTGATAGGTATTGAGCCAGTAGCCTAATAAAAAAAGCAAATAAGAAGTCATTGAGAAAGATGTAACGTTCATTATGTTCAAATTTGCAATGGTCACACTAAATGTTTTCACAATTTTTGCATAATCTTTTGAATCCATATCAATAGGCCATTTCCGAGTTGCCTTTAGCCTCTCTATCAAAGCGAGGCTAGGTGCGAAACCTTTCATATGAAAATTAGTTTTCATTTGCATGTGAATGAAAACTCATTTTCATATGAAAGATTGTGCACCTAACCTCGCTTTGACAACGAGGCGTAACGTAACTCGGAAATGGCCTATTACTTTTAGTGTTTTTCTTCATAAATAAAAAAATTTGAGCAACAAATGTTTTAAAAAGTCGTGTAAATGGAAAAA
Source organism: Dendrophyllia cribrosa (assembly GCA_024195265.1). NCBI lineage: Eukaryota > Metazoa > Cnidaria > Anthozoa > Scleractinia > Dendrophylliidae > Dendrophyllia > Dendrophyllia cribrosa. The sequence goes on along the minus strand of JAJLRJ010000012.1, from coordinate 7,054,780 downwards.
CTTGACGACTGTAAAATAAACAACCAAAAATACAAAACAGAGTAATGCAAAATGTTATTTACAACTCACATATAAATGTCCCTGCATACAGCAGGTGAATTCCTTGCCTATTAAATTTGGAAACAAATTTTGTCCTAATTAAAACTTTATACTTTTCTTACCATTGACTCTTTTCTCAGCTCAGCAAACATCTTAGCCACCTTATCCTGGTCCATGTTGTGCAGTTTGGGGTGGATTTTTTCGCGCGCATATATGATGTACTTCTTCAACATCTCTTGAGGGATTGTATCGACACCAGGAGTTAGAGAGTCCTAGAGGGTAATCAAAGAAAAGGTTTGTTAATCACGGGCAGCATGTGACAAATGTGACCCAGCATTCCAGAACAAAACATGGCTTCCTTAACTAAACGCCTCTTCTGTGTTGTGTAACAAGTTTTGAATTACAAAGAGTTGTATGGGAACTCAATGGGATTTGTTGTCAAACTTTTACTCCCAGGGTCAATAATGAAGACAAAGTGCAGTTCTAACTTTTGAGTCTGTTGACGAAAACCTATGGTGTGACCATTCAAATGAAACCTCTTCAGCAGCACTTTTGCATGGTGCCATTTGTTTTTCAATATTTTACGAAATAAAATTTGGGATTTTTAATGAATTTTAATTTTTGGCACTTGGGAGTAAGAGGGTTTTAAAAGGAAATAAATTCAAGCATTTTCTGAATATTTTATCTAAAACTAATTATAATCATTAACAAATCATAAGGAAAATAAAAAAAAGAAGATTCAGTAAAGGTTATAATGTAAATCCTGATATGAAAAGGTTATACTGTATCATCAATAAAGAATACTAGTAGGAATGGTAATAAACTTCATTGCTATTGTTCTTTTATAAGCAAGATAAAACATTCAAAGCAGAACTGTATGAATATCAGTATGGCTCTCCTATGGCTCGTCATTGTAAATATCCATACAGTTTCCTGGAAGTGGGCTGTGGCCGGGTTACCATGGAGACCTCATTGCTGCTGAGGAGTTTTCTGTCTTCCTCTTTTGCTACCTTTACGGCACCTATTCTCCAATATCTCAACTGTTGTTGGAAATCTGGCAAGCCATAACTTGCCGAAATGACTTCAAATTGGCCACAGCAGCATGGCAAATACATGTAACAAAGTTACAGTAACACTATAAGTCACACCTGTTGTGAATCCTCATCCTCATTTTGTTCATTGTTGGCAGCATTTGGATGATGTTTAACATGGCTGTTTACGACAAACCTGGCTAGCAATTCATCCTGCAAATACATTAGTAGACAATCACATCAGCAATGAGGTTCGGAGGACACCAGTCAGTTATTGTGAGGTTAAGATTCGTAGACTGCCAGCTGTCTATTTACAGTCAGTCGAGCAGGTGAGCTAATCACGAAAACAAGATTGGCAAGACTGGAGCGAGAAACAAGCTGAGGAGAAACTAGCTAGAAACTGGGTCTAGTCCCCCTCCCCCCCCCCCCCTGACTTGCATGACTTTTGTCACTCAATTGCCACTTGACTATCCAGGAAGGGACCGTTAGCATTCTATAAATCTTACTGTTTGGTTAACCCTTTAAGCCCTAAGAGTCATCAGCATAAAATTTCTTCTTGTAATATTAATGCCTTATCAATCAAAAAGGTCATGAGAATTAAAGACATGATCACACAAGATGAGTTCTCTTGATATCCAAACAATTTCTCCCCACTACTTCGGGCAGGGGTAATTTGCCGAACGCCGAACGCCAAATGTCTGTCAGCGGTTTATCTTGTGAAACATGTGCTTCACCATGGCAGAGCGAATTGTTATTTCGAGCAGGTTTTAAGTCTTGTACTACCAATAAAACAACATTTAACCTGTAATTCTAGTAACCTCACATATATGATCGAACTGGTAAAAAATGTAAAAAAAAAAAAACAGTACATAGGGGAAACCAAATGCACGATTTGTGAACGCTTCACGAACACAGAACACAGACAAGGGACAAACAACCCACATCACGCCAACTCCACAGCAGCAGTCCCTACACATTTCAACTTACCAGGCCACTCTTCCGCGGACATGAGACTCATCCCGCCTGAACTGCAGCCTACCATCAATGCTTCCCGTCGAAAAGCACGCGAGGCCTTTTTAATTCATAGAGGGAACACTTTATCACCAGAAGGCATTAACCGAAGGAACGAACTCTGAACTCTATATAATATTTTTATCTTATGTTTACAAGTACGCTGTCTACATGTCATGTATTAGCCAATCATTTATTACCATATATTTTTCAAATTTCAGGAGCCGTTACAATGTTTTCTCATCGCCGAGAATACAGCGACATATCCAGGACCTCCTTACGGTCCAGAGCCATAATTTTGAAAAGCTTCCGTCTGACAAGAGTCAAATTACAAAGAAAATTGGGGAAAATGGCGAAACAAGGTGTATGTTTTACTCCATAACAAAAAAAACTAAGTACTTTGGCAGTTAAGTTCACCCTGGCTTTTTCAGAAGAGGTGTTAAGGAATCATTTAAGACCCTTTTTATTTGCCTGAGATTTGGACAACTGCTATCGAATCGTGTTCTAAAATTCGTTTTTTTCGCTGATTTCAGTATGGAAAAAACATGGCATTGATATTCAGGATGGTCTTTCTCTTCAAGAAAGGACATGCTAACTAAGGTTCACCCTGGAAATGTTAGCCTCGTGTCTGAACAAATGATTGGCGAAGTTTGGATTTAATATGATGCGTGGAAATAGTATCAAAGCACTATTTTCTAGAACGTGTTCCGTAAACTAAAAATGGCACTCCAAAATGTCTTCCTACGAACTCCCACGAGACCGGCAAACGGATTCAAATCTGAATAATTATCTCAACACAAACAATGTTCCCTCAGTCGTGAGAGGCGGGCACTTGCTTTTTGCTTGTTCAAGTTAGGATTTCAAAGAGAAGCCATCATTTTTTTATTGTCCGGCAAATAGAAAGGCCTATATTATTTTTTAACACCTCAGTTAATATACTCTAGGTATGAACTACGTTAACCGATCGAGTAAAAGAGCACGTCTAGATCTGGACTGCAAAACGCTTTGTAAAGAGCACGAGAAACAAAGCGCAACGTACAAGCAAGTGACCCGTGATTCACGCTCGCTGTTTGGCAACGCTTTTAACTGAAAACCATGTTCTGCGAAAAATATTTTTGCCATCGTACTCTGACCGTTGCGAATCTAACGAGTCAAAATGAAAATCTTGCCTCACACGAATTTGTTGACAAAATGCTTTGTAAAGAGAGAGAAGAATAGGACATCACGTCTTTTATAGACATTCAACGCACTTAAAATAACTTTAAAACGATCTAAACACTGTTAAAACGCGATAGTTTGATAAAAAATTTCGATCTTTGAGCCTCTTCAGTCATCCGCCATATTAAGGTGGTAGACCTGACTTTAGGTCAGAAATTGATTTTGCACAAAAACTTAATAAATTGAGAGATTTTATACTATTTTGCCTAATTTCCAAAGTTGACGGCTTTATGTTATCCCGATGCGAAGAAAATGACGATTGAAGTTAGTTACTACGGGCGGCCATTTTGAAGCGTCATGTTGGATTTAACGAGAAACAACGAAGATTTTCGGCATTATTCGTACTACAATCGGCCTGTTATTAATGCAAACACTTTAAACAGCGGTTTTGCAAAGAGAATTCAAAATGGCACTCGATAAACAAGGATTTACGAAGAGATATCGGCGATTAATTGACGTAGTTTAGGGCTTCCACCAACCACACTGAAAGGTATATTAAGAATAAATACGTGGATTTAACGTACCTGGATGAAATTTGCGTAGCTTGTTGTTATGATGTGAAAGAAATTTTTCACAGGAGCCCGGAATGAATGGAGCTTTTTTCTCGATATTATCGCCGCTCAAATGGAAGACACATGTTTGAAATTTAAAACTCGATATCTGAAGAAAGATTCTGGGCTCCCATGAGAATTTTTCTTTTCTTTGTGGGAGTTATCTCTTTCATTTCTTTTTTAATTACCTTTTAACATACAGCCGTAAAATGACAAAAACTTATTTTTGAGCCCGCAATGCAAACAGGCTTTGTCACCTGAGGTGTGAAAATTGTCACCTATAACATCGATTTTTCTGAAGCTTAATTTTAGTTGTCTCGGCCTGTGATGTTTTTACTTCTGCCAGTTTTCGTCATTTTGTGAAATTTTTATCCAAAATGGGCTTGCTGAAGTCAGGTCTACCACCTTAAAGTTCTGTAAAGAGCGTGAGTAAAAAAGCGTAACGAAGTGAGTGACCCGCGCATCAACCATGTTTTGCGGAAAATGTTTTGCCATCGTACTCTGACCATTGTGAATCTAACGAGTCAAAATGAAAATCTTGCCCCACACCAATTTGTTGACAAAATGCTTTGAAAAGAGCGTGGCCTGCCTTTAATTACAGCACGATTGTTAAGTTTATCGCACCTTGGGATTTACATCATGCATCAAACCGTGTAATTGACAGCAGTTGAATCTGCCAAGAGATTAGAGACTAGAGTATTCCCAAAGCTTATTCTGTTGAGCAAATACAACCGACTGGTTCTGTATATGCAAATAATTATGCTGCCCATCAAGAAACTGGGCACTGTAAGTACACGTCACGAAAGACAATGGCATTCCGGGCGATGGAAACACGACAGATCCCGGGGATGGAAAATCTGTTGGCCTAGAGAAAGTGAACTCAGAAGAATTGAAGAAGGAAAATTGTAAAGATCCACAGAAGGGGAACTTTGTGGTCTCTGGAACTGAGAACTCCAAGAACCCGAGGGAGGTTAGCCATGGGACCTGAACGAGTGCTCCCTTCACACACATACAGCAGCGATGACAAGTCAATGTCCACAAGTTGTAGAGAAAAGACCTAGCGACCAGTCCCATGAATTTGATTACGATGACAGAAGTAAAAAACAAAAAGTGGATTCTAAAGACGGCAACATCATAGCAACCGCGCAAGAATTCAGATCCAGTCATCATACAGTACATGAAAATCAAATAATAGCTAACATTGGGTGTAGACGTTTCAATTAGGGAAGAAGTAATGAGTGAATGATACCCACTTCATTATTTCTTTTGTCTTATACACCCCCGTAGCTCCCTTCGTCCCCCCTCGTTATGAGTCACTCTCAATGTCTTACTGAAGTCGCAAAATGTTGTACAATTCTTTTCAGCTGATCTAAGATTTCGTGTTTTTTGAGCATTCAAAATACATGGCTTCTGACCTTTCTTATTTATGGTGGCTTCCAACAGTTTCTAGCACTTTCCAAGACTTAGATTTGGATGGATCATTAAAACCACTCTTTAATTATCAGTTAATGCAACAATCATGATATCAAACGGATACCCAATTATTGGTGAATATGTTATCATTTTTGTGACACAATATGTTACTATAGCAACAGTATAACGTGCTGAAAACACCTTTAATTTTAGCTTTAAGCGTTAATAACTAATAAAAATGACTTGGTGAACCCCATTTTTATTGTCGAATTTTGATCAGTAGGAGAAGATGCAACTTTTGGCAAAGTTTAAAAAAATTCTGTAAGAGGGGTTCAGAGCCACCTTAAATTTTCGAAAATTTAAGGTAAGCTCCGTACAGGTGTATATGCAAATAATTATGCTGCGCATCTAGAAACTGGGCACTGTAAGTACATGTCGCGAAAGACAATGGTATTCCGGGCGATGCCTTGCTACTCCATGACTAGTATCACAAAGTGTCCTGTAGGGGGGCACGCTACTCCATGAATGGCATCACAAAGTGTCCTGAGGGTGGTACAATACTCCATGACTGGCATCACAGTGTCCTGGGGGGTGGCACACTACTCTGTGACTTGCATCAAAAAGTGTCCTAAGGGGTTGCACGCTACTCCATGACTGGCATCACAAAGTGTCCTGTGCGGGTGTGCACTATTCCATGACTGGCATCACAAAGTGACCTGGGGGGTTGCACGCCACTCCATGACTGGCATCACAAAGTGTACTTGGCGGGTACACGCTACTCCATGACTGGCATCTTAAAGTGTCCTGGGGGTGCACGCTACTCCATGACTGGCATCACAAAGTGTCCTGGGTGCCAGCCTCCAGGACAGTTTGTGATGCCAGTCATGGAGTAGCGTCCAGTCATGGAGTAGCATGCAACCCTCCTCGCTTTGTGATGCCAGTTATGAAATAGCGTGCCATCACCCAGGACGCTTTGTGATGTCAGTCATGAAATAGCGTGCACCCCTCCAGGACACTTTGTGATGACAGTCATGGAGTAGCATGCAACCCCCCAGGACACTTTGTGATGCCAGTCATGGAGTAGTATGCACCCCTCCAGGACACTTTGTGATGACAGTCATGGAGTAGCGTGCCATCACCCAGGACGCTTTGTGATGTCAGTCATGAAATAGCGTGCCATCACCCAGGACACTTTGTGATACCAGTCATGGAGTAGCATGCAACCTCCCAGGACACTTTGCGATGCCAGTCATGGAGTAGTGTGCACCCCCCAGGACACTTTGTGATGACAGTCATGGAGTAGCGTGCCATCACCCAGGACGCTTTGTGATGTCAGTCATGAAATAGCGTGCCATCACCCAGGACACTTTGTGATACCAGTCATGGAGTAGCATGCAACCTCCCAGGACACTTTGCGATGCCAGTCATGGAGTAGTGTGCACCCCCCAGGACACTTTGTGATGACAGTCATGGAGTAGCGTGCCATCACCCAGGACGCTTTGTGATGTCAGTCATGAAATAGCGTGCCATCACCCAGGACACTTTGTGATGACAGTCATGGAGTAGTATGCCACCCTCCAGGACACTTTGTGATGCCAGTCATGGAGTAGTATGCACCCCTCCAGGACACTTTGTGATGATAGTCATGGAGTAGCGTGCCATCACCCAGGACACTTTGTGATGCCAGTCATGGAGTAGCATGCAACCCCCCAGGACACTTTGTGATGACAGTCATGGAGTAGTATGCCACCCTCCAGGACACTTTGTGATGCCAGTCATGGAGTAGTATGCACCCCTCCAGGACACTTTGTGATGATAGTCATGGAGTAGCATGCAACCCCCAGGACACTTTGTGATGTCAATCATGGAGTAGCGTGCACCCTCCAGGACACTTTGTGATGACAGTCATGGAGAAGCATGCCATCACCCAGGACACTTTGTGATGCCAGTCATGGACTAGCATGCAACCCCCCAGGACACTTTGTGATACCAGTCATGGAGTAGCATGCAACCCCCATGACAAATTGTGATGCTAGTCATGGAGTAGCGTGCACTCTTCCAGGACACTTTGTGATGACAGTCATGGAATAGCGTGCCATCACCCAGGACACTGTGATGCCAGTGATGGAGTAGCATGCAACCCCCAGGACACTTTGTGATGACAGTCATGGAGTAGTATGCCACCCTCCAGGACACTTTGTGATGACAGTCATGGAGAAGCATGCCATCACCCAGGACACTTTGTGATGCCAGTCATGGACTAGCATGCAACCCCCCAGGACACTTTGTGATACCAGTCATGGAGTAGCATGCAACCCCCATGACAAATTGTGATGCTAGTCATGGAGTAGCGTGCACTCTTCCAGGACACTTTGTGATGACAGTCATGGAATAGCGTGCCATCACCCAGGACACTGTGATGCCAGTGATGGAGTAGCATGCAACCCCCAGGACACTTTGTGATGTCAGTCATGGAGTAGCGTGCACCCCTCCAGGACACTTTGTGATGACAGTCATGGAGTAGCATGCACCCCTCCAGGACACTTTGTGATGACAGTCACGGAGTAGCGTGCCATCACCCAGGACACTTTGTGATGCCAATCATAGAGTAGCATGCACTCCCCCTGGACACTTTGTGATGACAGTCATGGAATAGCATGCATCCCCCCAGGACACTTTGTGATGCCAGTCATGGAGTAGTGTACACCCCCCAGGACACTTTGTGATGCCAGTCATGGAGTAGCGTGCACCCCTCTAGGACACTTTGTGATGACAGTCATGGAGTAGCGTGCCATCACCCAGGACACTTTGTGATGCCAGTCATGGAGTAGCATGCACCCCTTTCAGGACACTTTGTGATGCCAGTCATGGAGTAGCGTGCACCACTCCAGGACACTTTGTGATGACAGTCATGGAGTAGCGTGCCATCACCCAGGACACTTTGTGATGCCTGTCATGGAGTAGCATGCACCCCTTTCAGGACACTTTGTGATGCCAGTCATGGAGTAGCGTGCACCACTCCAGGACACTTTGTGATGACAGTCATGGAGTAGCGTGCCATCACCCAGGACACTTTGTGATGCCAGTCATGGAGTAGCATGCAAACCCCCAGGACACTTTGTGATGCCAGTCATGGAGTAGCATGCAACCCCCCAGGACACTTTGTGATGCCAGTCATGGAGTAGCGTGCCACCCCCAGGACACTTTGTGATGCCAGTCATGGAGTAGCGTGCACTCCCCCTGGACACTTTGTGATGACAGTCATGGAGTAGCGTGCACCCCTCTAGGACACTTTGTGATGACAGTCATGGAGTAGCGTGCCATCACCCAGGACACTTTGTGATGCCAGTCATGGAGTAGCATGCACCGCTCCAGGACACTTTGTGATTTTAGTCATGGAGTAGCGTGCACCCCTCCAGGACACTTTGTGATGCCAGTCATGGAGTAGCGAGGCATCGCCCGGAATGCCATTGTCTTTCGCGATATGTACTTACAGTGCCCAGTTTCTTGATGCGCAGCATAATTATTTCATTTTGCATATACGCCTGTACGGAGCTCGAAAAAATCATCAACGTGGCAACTCGTTAAATATCCGCAAACCACCAAATAAGGTGTTTATATTAATTAAAAGTGACTTGTAATTTTTAATGACACGTTTTCGCCACGTGCATGACACAACGTGGCACGCGCGAAAAAAAGAAAACGGAATTCCCCGACCACAGAATTGAAGTTTCAGTTTTTCCAGGGATACCACTGTCTGACGGCAAAAAGAGAAAACCCATAAAGGGATGTTACACGGGACGATTCGCAACGACGATTTTTAGCGCAACAAAATTAACGACAGCTATGTTGCATGAAACAACTTGAGTAAAATTCGTGTTTTTGCGTTGCAAGGTTTTGAAGCTGATTCAAAAACTTCGCAACGCAAAAATTGCGAAGAAAATCGTCCACGCACCCACGTTGCGCTAAAAATCGTCGTTGCGAATCGTCCCGTGTAACATCACCTTAATGTTGCGTTGCAAGAACTGTGTGCGCTGGATTTTTCTCAGTTTTGCATGTCGAGGGTCTTTTAAATTGCAAAGAAATATTTCCCGCAAACGAACCATCAAGTGATTTGTGTATTAAACTGTAGACATACATTCACAAGTACTTTTCATGTAAATCAAAAATAAAGTACGCAGGCTAAGCAGTTCGATTCATTTTGCGATTTCAGTGAGACATTGAGAGTGACTCATAACGAGGGGGGACGAAGGGAGCTACGGGGGTGTATAAGACAAAAGAAATGATGAAGTGGGTATCATTCACTCATTACTTCTCCCCTAATTGAAACGTCTACACCCAATGTTAGCTATTATTTGATTTTCATATACCTCGTTATGATGACTGGATCTGAATTCTTGCGCGGTTGCTATGATGTTGCCGTCTTTAGAATCCACTTTTTGTTTATTACTTCTGTCATCGTAATCGAATTCATGGGACTGGTCGCTAGGTCTTTTCTCTACAACTTGTGGACATTGACTTGTCATCGCTGCTGTATGCACTGTAAGTACATGTCGCGAAAGACAATGGCATTCCGGGCGATGTTCAGTATAGCCCTGGCCCTGAGGAAGACTAGTTCTATTAGTCGAAATATTGGCCATCTTAATAATAAATCTGCCCGTTGCCGTGTCGGCCTTGCATTCAGCTTTATATTTTTACTACCCAATTGTTTTAGGACACTTCGCATTACATTCGTATTTTGTGGAGTCTGCTCTATCTAGTTAGTAACATTTGCCATTCTGTCTTCGTTTTAGCGATGAATTGGGAGGTGAAGGTGAATACATCGCATACATCAGCGAGTGTTAATTCACCGAAATATAAAGCTGAATGCAAGGCTGGCACTACGGCAAAGGGCAGATTTGTTAAATGGCCAATATTTCGACTAATAGAACTAGTATTCCTTAGGGCCAGGGCTATACTGAAAGAAAACATTGTAACGGCTCCTAAAATTTGAAAAATACACGGCTAATACATGACATGTAGACAGCGTACTTGTAAACATAAGATAAAAATAATATAAAGTGTATGATACAAAACTGAGTTCAGCGTTCGTTCCTAATGCCTTCTGGTGATAAAGTGTTCCCTCTATAAACTAAAAAGGCCTCCCGTGCTTTTCGACGGGAAGCATTGATGGTAGGCTTCAGTTCAGGCGGGATGAGTCTCATGTCCGCGGAAGAGTGGCCTGGTAAGTTGAAATGTGTAGGGACTGCTGCCGTGGAGTTGTCGTGATGTGGGTTGTTTGTCCCTTGTCTGTTCACGAATCGTGCGTTTGGTTTCCCCTATATACTGTTTTTTACATTTTTTTACATTTGATCATATATGTGAGGTTACTAGAATTACAGGTTAAATGTTGTTTTATTGGTAGTACAAGACTTAACGCCTGCTCGAAATGACAATTCGCTCCGCCATGGTGAAGCACATGTATCACAAGATTAACCGCTGACAGACATTCGGCGTCCGGCGTTCTGCGTTCGGCAAATTACCCCTGCCGCACTACTTCTATAGGAAATGTATTGGATTAGAAATGAGAATTTAAATTTCGATATTAGGGCTTATATTTTTTTTAAAGGGTTAAACCATGCAGAATGTCAAAGAAAGGTCTGAAACTTCAAACTACCAGCACAGAATGTTGTCAATGTTGTTGTTTGTTTTTATTCACCTGTACTGGATCCACGGTGTCCTTTACCACACAGAGAATGTCAAAACGCGACAGAATGGGCTCGGTAAGATCAACCTGTAATGGAAACAAATACTTTGTAAATGGTTTGAAACAAGGAGTATCAGCAGTCTGTAGAGTGTCATTGTCTGCGACAGTATTAATAGTTCTGAAAAAAACTGTTGTGGACACTGCAATGACTGACGTTTCGACAACCTCAACAGAAGTCATCTTCAGAGCCATGGGAATTGCAATCTGTCAGTTGATGGCATTTATTGTCTGGTTGTTGCTGTCATTGGTCAGTTTTAACATGATGTTATTGGCTGTTAAGACTCAAGTCAGTGATTGGTCCATTTTGATCCAGATTGATCTGGATCCAGGGGCGGATCCAGACCTTCAGGGAGGGGAGGGGGGATGTGGAAGGCTTGACTATGAATGTCACACCAGTGCACTGCATTAAGTTTAAGCTCAAACCCCTCCCCTGGATCTGCGACTGATATACCCAGCTTCAATGGAGAACTCTTGCACTTACATTTTCAGCAAAAGTCAATGAAGGGTCGTATCGTCCGCCAATAGGATTTGCAGCAGCTAAGATGCTGCATCTCGCCTGCAAAAATATGAGATAAAATCATTTTCATGAAAAGGCTCCAGTTTCTTTAAATGCTTTATTCCCCTGGATGGGATGCTTGTCAATTGCAAGGGTACCCCCAGTACAGTATCGTTGGTTTCCCTCGTTCTATCAAAAAACATCAAAATCCTTGTGACAAAGCCCCCAATCATAAACATTAATATTATTGGAAATGAAAGTTTGTGTGTTATTGATAAAATGCAGTAAACTAATTAGAGCAGTTTTCAATTGAGTGTCGTAAAACCAAAACCAAATTAATTACTCTGACCAATCACAGAACTCGCAGACAATCCAATGATCCAATCAGAACTTGGCACCAAGCATGGGAAAATTGCGTGCAAGTCATGATTGGTTTTGGTTTTACTTCTGTTTGGTTAATAAAGTGGAGTGAAATTTTTTAGCCAATCACAAAGCATAGCAATGCAATTGCTAAAATACTTTTCATGCTCAATTGAAAAGTGCTCTATACCAATTTTAATATAAGAAGTGAAGCATCAAATTCACCTGCAGTGAAGTAACTATTCCAGCTTTGGAGATTGAGATGCTCTGTTGTTCCATTGCTTCGTGGATACTTGTGCGGTCAGCATCATTCATCTACAGACAAAACAAAGTGATTACCTACATAACCACTGGAATATATACACAATGTAGCCTGCAAGCAAGCTCTCTGGCTCGGGGGCAAAGGATGGTGGACAGGGGAAGGAGCGAGAGCTTGCAGCTACAGACTCTATGTCTCAAGAATTTGACTGCCGCACCAAATACTCCCCACGGTTCGTTCCTTCTCCCCTCCAGTGTCCAATGTCTGACTGTTATTTCCAGCAATGTATGATGAAGATTGCTCGTACATGCACTACGTAGAGATGATAAGTGATGATGATGATGATGATGATGATGATGATGACGATGATGATGATGGGTATTGGTCCCTTTCACATGATAATATAATGAAACTCACTTTATCAAACTCATCAATCAAACAGACTCCTTTATCAGCTAATACAAGCGCGCCGGCCTCAAGTGTCCATTCTTTAGTGACTGGGTGTCTTTGAACATATGCTGTCAATCCAACTGCAGAGGCACCTTGGCCAGTCGTGAACACTGCTCTTTGTGCTGCTTTTTCAACATACTTCAGAAACTGAGATTTAGCTGTTCCAGGATCACCACAAAGGAGGATGTTGATGTCACCACGGAGTTTGTGCTTTCCACCTACAAAGTTATTTTTCAGAAAAGTCAGTGTGATACACTGGAAATGTTTTAATTGGCACCTAGATGTATCCCCTAAGCTTATCTATTGGTGAGGAGTTTTAACAAGAAGTATATTCTTGCAAAACGGAATAAAAGCCACATTTAATATTTTAGCATACATAGCCCATATAGCAAACACTTTCAAAAGGGAAATTTTTGTCAATCCTATGGACACGGTATATATATTAAGCTTTATGGGTATGTGCCGCTGTGAAGGGTATAGTTTTTAAACAGTTTACTCTGGGATAGAGTATAGAAATCAGAGAGTTTTGGTCTAGAATAGGGTGTAATTTACCAGGAAACTGATCAGTGGTATGGAGATAGAGTTTCTGGACATTAGCAAGGCGAGTTTTTCAATAACAATAAGTCAAGTGTGATTGTCTGGGTAAGTGTAGTTCAGAAAAAGAACTGCAGACAATGACCAACTGTTTTGACAACTTGAGCAGAAGTCAGACTGACTGTTGTTGAAAGTGGTTCCTTCAATCACCTAAAGGTACAGAGCCACTGGCTTATAAGGTTGGTGTGAACAGGAACGGAGAGAACACTTTATCAGGCCCTATTCGGGAGTGTATCTCCCTAGTCTGATTGTCAAATCTTGTCATTTTGCAATTTTGCAAGCTTTACGTTCATTTCTAATCGCAGATGTCGCTGTTTAGACATCATGTCGCTCATTGGAATTTACCCTAAGGCCCAGACACACTTTTCTTGCAATGTCATGCACACCAGTCACAGAAGTGGAATGCAGTTCCACTTTTGTGATGTTGTGGGCAACAAATTGCATGGTGTGACACCCCCAAGAATATTGTTGTGTGCAACGTTGCAAGAAAAGTTTTAATGTGTCAGGGACTTTACACTAGAAAATTTTAAGGAATACAAAAGATGAATTTGACGCAACTGATGGGGGTGGATACTATACATGTACCTGCCAACTTTTCCTAAGTCAAATGCGTGAGATTTTCGTATCCATATTACCCGTATTTCCGAAAAAATTTACGACTTCCGAACATTGCCGAAGATTCCCGAAGATGTTCCGACGACTTCCGAACATTGCCGAAGATTTCCGAAGATGTTCTAATTATTTCCAAATGTTGCCAAATGTCGCGGTTGGAAGCTCGAAATCTCGGCGTGATCTTGTTATTAGCATTCAAACGCAACATTTAGCGCCGCTCACTGGACTATTTTGGGTGGAAATTTAATTTAATTTTTCACGTTAATGGTTGATGAACAAGTAGTCCAGAATTGTGAGTCAGGTGTGTGAAATTTTCCTGTATGCGTGTGATCGATGTTTTCGATCCGCAGGCGTGTGACACACGCATAATGCATGTGAGTTGGTAGGTATAGGATACTTGTGATGAGTGCCTTTTATCCAATAATTAATTTAACTAACTTAGAATATAAAAAAATCTTGTTGTGCGCAACGTTCTAAGAAAAGACCTCTTTACTGTGAAAAATAGTGATTCTAACCTGGGTCTTTAGCTACTCCACCAAACATCGCCAATGCTATTGCTCTTTTCATGTCTTCATGTCCATATATGGATGGGGCAATACTATTAATCAACTGGAAAAACAAATAAAACAGAATAACTATTAGAATCAAGAAAGAGGTCACAAACTATGTAGCGGTGGGTTTAGGGGCAAGGCAACTCCTTACATTGCAACAAAAATAAGACCCAAAGGGCTAAAGAATATTTTCATTTTGAATTATATCCTTTTAGACCGCCTCCTTGTAACCAAGTCTTGATTCGACAGTGATAACATGGATGCACAATATCCCAGTCTGAAAACAGAGGTTTTTATAGGAAAATATATAGAACACACTTGTAATATCATTGATTTTATGAAATAACAAACCTTTTCTCCAATTCTCTCATCTTTTGACAAGTCAATAATTGCCTTAATGTCCTCATCTGTCAAACTTGTCACAGCTAATTTGTCATCCTGTTTAGTGATGTAATTAGCCTCAATCACTGTTGCGAACACTGGAAATCCATTGGAGCGGTTAAGACTGGTGTCATAATTAATTCTGTAAATTCCTGTCAGTTCCTGGTAAGATGAAGAATAAATTAATAAATATATGTAATTATATAAATTGAAATTATTCACTTGTTGAATTTAGAAAGGAGAACTTAACAGAATGAACAACAAATGCAACTCACATGATACAATGTACCAAACCTGGGATGCGAACCAAGAAGACTTTGGTGAGGCGAGTGCTCTCACCATTATACCAACTTAATGTGTGTTCCCATTCATTCATCCATCCCATATTGATCCCATTCATTCATTCATCCCTTCCCAATCCCATTCATTCAATCAATCCATTCATCCCATCTCAAACCCATTCATTTATTCAATCCATTCATTCATTCATCCCATCTCAAACCCATTCATTCATTCCATCCCATTCATTCATCCTATTCCAATCTCATCCCATCCCTGTTCATTTATTTTTTCATCCCATTTCATTCATTTATTCATTCATCCCATCACCATTTATTCATCCATTCCATTGTTGTTGTTGTTCATCTCAATTCCATTCAATTATTCATTCATCCCATTCCCATTCATTTATTCATTCATCCAATCCCAATCCCATTCATTTATTCATTCATTCCATCTCAATCCCATTAATTTCTTCATTCATCCCATCCCATCCCAATCCCATTCATTAATTTAATCACCCCATCCTGAGCCCATTCATTCATTCATTACAATTTGATCCCATTCACATCCAATATTGCACTTACAATTTCATCACCAGGTTTACAGCTGTCCACCAGATCACCAGTAAGAATGACATCCTTATATCGGGGAAGTCTGCCTGCTGCAACTTTGCTGGGACTTTCTTGAATCTTGATTTTTTGGAAGTTCTGATAAATTGTCTGTAAGGATGAGAAAAAAATGGCTTGCTCAGCATAATTAAAGTACTGAATAAATGTTAGTTGACAAGAAACTCAATAAACTACTTAATTCAATATTCAATCCGCTCCTCATGAGGGGCTTTTCAGGGATATAATGGCACACAACATTAGAAACAAATACAGTCTTCCATAAACAGACACCATCAGGACCCAAAAAAGTGTCCGCTGAAGAGAGGTGTCCGCTTATGGGGGGTTAAAAATGTAGTGTTTGTTTGTGGCTGGGCCGTGACTAAGTGTCCGCTTATGGGAGGTGTTCACCTATGGGAGGTGTCCATTAACGGAGGTTCGACTGTATTACAAATAAAACATAGCAAGTAAGAATCACAACCAGCAGGTGAACCAGTTGGCTATTTTACAAGCGTGCCTGAGGAGTTGAAGGCGATCCACCATCAAACGGTTCCAGCTAGTGCTCGGTGCCAAATTTGAACCAGGGACCTCTGGATTTCAATAACAGCACCCTAACCACTCAACCAAGCAATCATACCTGATCCATGTTTATTTCAAAAGGCCCTCGCGACTGACACTCGGGGCAAGACCCTGGCTTGACTTCTTGATTGGGCGATTGAAAAAATGGACCCAGGATGAATGAGCATTTCTGACAGTCATATTTCACCATGCTAAGCTGTGGAAGAATCCCTGTACTGCTGGTGACAACGCCACAGGTCCGAATCAACTGGTTCACATGCAACTGTCTGCAAACAAACACCAACACAAAATGTGTTACATGTATTTCCCCTCCCATGGAAGGTTTTTCTTTGTACCCTCCCCTCTCCTAGACATTTTGTTCCAACAACCCCCCCCCCCCCCCCCACCCCCTGCATTCAACTTCCCACTCCCCACTCCCCCCTCCTTCCAACGCTACTCCATGGGTAAGGCAGGTGATCATTACATTTTGTTGGCTGAATATTCTAACTCCCAACCCTCCCCTCCCTCCAACGACATTCCCATGGGTAAGGCAGGTGACCATTACATATCGTGGGATGGGGCGCCACGAAGCTCTCGGAACGGCTCACAGGATTGGCTGAGAAAACAATAGAACAAACAACAGAAGAATGGTTCCTAGACCTAAAACAATAGAGCTTCGTGACACCCAGGGCCAATGAAATTAGAGGTTCTAAAGAGCTTCATGGCTCCTGCGTGGGACCAATATCAACAGCTGGTTGGCTGACAGATGAACCAAGTTTAATGTCTTCCTAAATGCTGAAGTTAAAAAGGTTCTGGCTGGAGGTTGTTAAAACAGCTGCTATTGGTTTCTATAACTATAACATCTAACAACATCAAACGTCAAGCGATCGACACATGCAGCAAATACATGTAAGACACAAACTAAAGGAATTTGAATTCCCTACCTCAATGACCTTAGTTCTTCCATCAGGGGTAAGTCAGCAATTCGCACATGAATATCACTTGTGATACGGTCATAGTTCGGAAACATGGCAAGCACCACTTCTTTTGCCCCCTGGAGAAAGAAGTCAAATTAAAGACAACATAACATTTAAGATACCTATCTTGGGTATGTTATCCCTTTCACTCCCAGAGTCAATTAAGGAGACATGCAGTGTAGTTCTAACTTTTAAGTCTGTGGACGAAAACCTATTATATGGTGTGACCATTCAAATGAAACCTCTTCAGCAGTACTTTTACATGGTACCATTTGTTCTAACTTTTGAGTCTGTTGACAAAATCCCTTGGTGTGACCATTTAAATGAAACCTCTTCAGCAGTACTCTTGCATGCTAGCATTTGTTTTTCAATGTTTTACAAAACAAAATTTGGGATTCTTCTTGAATTTTGACTTTGGGCACTCTTATGAGTTAAAATGTTAACAAAGTTTTCATGAGACAAGTGTTCTAGAGGTACAGCTGTCATTAGCAGTCAGCAGCTGCCAGCTGTGGATGGCAACAGCAGTGAGGATGACCAGCAACTCACAGCTTGAAAAGGACTAAAGAATGACAACCATGGGAGGCTATCTTAAGTTATGACCACCTATTTTCCTTGTGTAGCCATATAAACCTTTCACTACCAGAGTCAATTATGAAGACATGTAATGTAGTTCTAACGTTTGAGTCTGTGGACGAAATCCTATGGTGTGACTGGTTATTCAAATGAAACCTCTTTGGTAGTATTTTTGCATGGTATTAATAAAATATTAATTTCATGAAAATCTTAATGCGATGCTATTTACCTCATCAAAGATCTGCAGAACTTCAGATGGTGCTTCAGGAAGAAAATATGCTAAGACCTGCTGCTCATTTGCCAAGATGTTATAATCAATCACAAGACTTTGCTTATTTGCTAAAGAAACAAACAACATTGGATAAGGTCGTGGTAAACCATTAATTTTAATGTGGTTCTTATCTATTGATGAGATCATGACCATTCAAAAAATACATTGTTTTGCTATTCTTCTGTCTTTTTGAGATTGTGGCATGATGTAACGATATGTGTTGATTTACTGTAATTCGAGAGGTTGTTTTATAGATTATGTATGTAGACACGTGACGAGTTCACGGGTCGATTGTAGGGCAATGCGACGGAGTTTTCGGATGATTACAATCAAAAGTTTGGCTTTATTGGATGATCCATTCGACAAACAAAACACATGATAAACAAATATTCAAGTGAAAGCTATTGAGCATGGAAATTTGTGGTGAATTTATTTTTTAATGTTGTGATCCTCTCCTGTTGGAACTAATTGTTTAATTAGTATTTATAATTTTCTATAACCCATTAATTAACTAAGTACTAGAATTTTAGCGAAAAACAGCAATTATTTGAAGCCACCAATATATATGCTTTGATAGCTACAATATTGTATCTAGTCAAATACACCAATATCATGCTAGCATGGCATGAAAATATATTTAATTTAACCCTATTCGGCTTGGGCTTTTTTTGAGTTCCTGAGCCTGGGGGGGGGGGGGGGGGGGGGGGGCTTAACTTAAAGAACATTAAGGCTATGACAATGAAACCTAGAGGGTACATAGTACGTCCAAAACTGTCTCTTTTGCAGTCCGCATGATGGAACGATGACGTCATATGACGTAGTTATTAGTTAATTAGTTATACGGCCGCCATCCTGGATCCGCCATCTTGGATTTCTGAATTTTTTTAAAACCTCTTAAAAACCGTCCAAATCGACACAAAATTAATAAAATCAATAAATAAACGCTAAATGACATAAAAATACAAAAGTTATACCAATAAATATTGTTTTTCTCCATTCAAAGGTATAAATATGCAAATTTCCAAAAACATGGCTGTCAAAATGGGTTATTCCAGAAAAAATCCACACCCCCGACGGATGGCATGCTGGAAATTCACGCGGGAGGGGGGATTGAGGGCTCTGGAAATCCAGGCGGGAGGGGGGGGTCTGGACCTAAAAATCCTTCCTCAGGGGTCGATTTTTTGAAAATGATTTGAAAAGAACACTTTGTGTTCAAAACAATTAGTTAAGGTTTAACTTCGTCGGTTCCACATTATTCATAGAGAATAAACCGGATGAAAAGGAGAAAATACAACTCAAATATGGAGAAAGTCAGTGGTTAACGTAACCGGAAGCGCGCTTCGGTACCTTGCAACAAAGCTCGTGTCCGAGTTCTTGCCAGCAACAAATTGTCAGGGAATGGTTAAAAAGTATCAGCCGATTTGAAAAAAGACAAGATTTTTGACAAAAACAATCAATGTACAATCTATTTGTAGAATTGTTTCAGCTTGCTTTCGTGCACGTTCCCTGTAATCTGATATAAGCTTAGTAATATACGGCTTACGCAAATGTCCAAACTTTTATGCCACTCTTCCTAGTGTACTATTTAGTTGATGCGTTAAACCTTGAAGGAAATATAAAATAATTGGAAGGAGCTTTCCAATTTAATACTTAAAGGCAAATTGCGATCAAACTTGTTCGAATGTTTTCTTCGTGAAGCCAATAATCACGGTAAAGGCGCTAGTAAATATAATTAAATTAAATAGCGCTTTCTGAATTTGTTTGCTTTCAAGATTTTTTTGATTCGCGTAAACATTATGTGAATCATTCTTACGGATAAGAATGGCATTCTATATACACAGGAAAAGTCGGAAATTTTAGAAAACACTAGATGTAATAAAAATAGGTTGCTGAATTTAAATAATATTTTGTGATGTTTACAATATTTCGCAGACACAAGCGCTTGGCGCGCAATTAGGATAAATGTCATAAATAAATCGCCAAGCCTTCCGGAAGCAGAAAATCACTGAATTCTGACAAGTGTAAGACATTTTCATTCAAGGAAATATGACTTTCATTCAAAAGTTTTGACCTTAAGAAAAAATGTTTTAGATTCATGATCATGAAAAAGCTGGATGCGATCAAATTACATTTTACACAAAAGTTGCATGAAACAAAATTGTGTATTTGCGACAACACTTTGAAGAAACTGGGAAGCCTGGAAAAAATTAAAACATACCAAAATCAAAGCAGTTATTCAAGGAACTAGATTTAAAGAAACGTTTCATTCGATTTTGTCTTGAAATCACGGGTTTTTTTTTTATGTGTCACGCAATATTTATTTAAAAAATGTTTCACCAATTTATAGCACTAATCACCACAATTTAGAAAAATATAAAAACACGATCTCCTGAATGCGACTACATGTGTTTTTTTTTCATTGTCTGTAAATTTAGGGCCTCCAAAAATTTATTGGAAATCCGGGCAGGAGGGGGGGTCTCTGGGCTTGGAAATCCAGGTGGGAGGGGGGGGTCTAGCGGGCCAGGAAATCTGGGCGGGGGAGGGGTCAAAAAATCTTGCCATCCGTCGGGGGGGGTGTGGATTTTTTCTGGAATAACCCAATCTTGTTGCCATGGAAACGTCAAGTCACGTGATCAAAAAATTGTCATCGGAAATTGTTGCCAGATAAATTTTAGGAAAAGTCAGAAAGTTTGATGGCGTTTGAATACATATTAAAGAAGTTATGAATGTTTAAAGTTAGCGCGGGCACTTTGTGCCCCCCCCCCCTCCCCCAGGCCGAATAGGGTTAATGGGAAAAAGAGTCCAGTATCAAATTCAGCACATCAATATTAGTAAAACTGTAAAGTTCGTAAAGATTGCTCGTACACTGACGGAGATATGAATTTTTGAAACTTAGTACTCTGGCCTTATTTTTACAAAGAAATGTATGAGAAAAGCACGAAAACGAGGCTGGACAGGCAATCTATGCCCGTCCACCATACATTTCTTTGTAAAAATGCTCAGTTTCAAAATTTCATATCTTCGTCAGTTTTCTAGCAATCTTTACAAAACTTTGTAGTTTTACTAATATCGATATGCTGAATTTGATGCTGGGCTCTTTTTTCCAATAAATTAAATACATGTATATTTTTGTGCCATGCTAGCATGATATATATTGGTCTATTGCAACCAAACTGGCCAAAATGCTGTTTGCAACATGAAAACTAAACGTCCTCTCCTTTCAAGGGCTAGTTTATATATTACATATCACTTTTTCAATTCCAGTATGTGTGCACGGAGCAAAATTTGAACAAAAGATAAACCAGCTTGACTTTTTCCCTCTTTTTTCTCTTCTATTTTTCACGTTTTTTTCCCTTGTTGTTGGTCTAGGTGGTTTAGGTGTCAATGCGTTAATAACCCACGACATAACATAACTATGTTGCAATTAAGTAACATTCTACCTTCACACATCTGTGATATCTTTTCCCTGTACACACTGTGTCCCCGATCATCAACAAAAGAACGCAGAAACTGTTTAAATCTGTTCTTGATCTCAAGTCGAGGAGCCTGCATGGAAACCCACTCGCGCACAGAATGTCCCTTCATGTCCTCAAGGTTTTCTATACTTTCAATAAGCTATGAAGAGAAGAAAATCCTGGATTAATCAAGGGACAAGTGAAAATGTCTACTGTTGACCACTTTACACTGTACTCACAGAGTGAAACCTTGAGAACAAGCTTTGAGATTTCAAGGACATACACTGTATTAAATAACTCTTTTTTCAATCTCCAATACCTCATCTTCGTCTTGCATATCTCCATCTGCGGCTCTTTCTGCAAGCCGGCGCCGGCGTCTAGGTTGTTCGTCATCCTCTTCATCTGTTTCATCTTGGAAGGAAAAACAGCATACATGTAATAAATTATAATTATTATACTTATGTAATAATTATTATTAATAAATAGTTTTCCTTACTCATACTGTCTGAATGACTAACTTGTAACATAACTGACTGATGGATTGACTCAATTCTGAGCTGTTGGACTAACTTACAGACTGAACAATTTACTGTTTGACTGACAGAATGTTTGACTAACAAGTAAACTGATTGACTGACTGACAGATAGAATAACTGATCACATTGAATGACTAACTGGCAAACGACTGACTGACTGACTGACCGATTGAATTTTTTGAAAATTGTTTGACCTGAAAGATGAACTGATAAGAGAGACTTACAGTTTTAAATGTGGATTGGTTGATTATATTGACTGACTGACTGACTAATTCATCATGATTAACTATCTGTCTGACTGAACAAGTGTTAAATACCATACCGGTATCAACTCAGACCCACTTAATGACTGACTGATTGACTGATGACTGCAATTGACCGACTGACTGACAGACAGTATTACCCACTGTTTTTTTTTTCATATATCTTTTCAAAAAAATTTACTTCAAGATTACAATAAAAACATGTTTATACAAAGAAAAACCACAATTTACCATAAAGAAGTCCCCTATGAAGACGTCCCATAGCTGCTGCCTCCTCTCTGTCCCTCTTCCTCATGAGCCGTTCAGCTTCCTGCCGAGCCTCTGGTGCCATTTCATCAAAATCCTCATCATCTAATACGGCTGTGTCATACACATCAAGGGCTGCAATTGGACGGTAATCCCTGCAAATATTAAAGGTTATGATTAACTCTTTACTCCTGAAAATGGCCTAGCTTATCAGTGAAAAGTTCCAAATTCCATTTTGTAAAACATAGAAAGTATGACTATGTAAAGTTTCATTTAGAGTGGATTTTAATAATGGAGAGTCAAAAATAATTTTGCTATTGCTTGGGGATGGTGACACTGGACAACTAAACTTTGCTGCAGATGTACATTGTATGGAATACCTTAGACATTACTCTAAGAGAAATACCCACCCCAGCTGCTATAAACGTGGGTTGTCCAAAGCCAAATTTTAATCCGTAGTTCTAATTTACCATATATTTAGCATGCTAAATACATGTATTTAGTTTGTAAATCGATCTAATTTTATCTTCTTCCTTTATTTATTTTTGTCAATGATAGTAACTTTTAATTAGTTTAGTGTCTTAGTAGTTCATGGTAATTTGTATTTTTTTTTAATAAGTAGTCTTAAAATTAGTAAGTTCATGTAATTTTCCTTAGATTATTTGCATTTTTTTATTATTATCTTAATTGAGGACCCTTCTGTGAACCACTTTGTGATCTAGGCTTCCTCATTAATGTTGTAAATATAGTTATTGAAAGTTTAGTAAAACGCAACTAAATGTCAACTCAACGAGCAAGTCATGAAAGTTCTCCATGTTTACGCACATGGCGCTGCTGATGCGGGGCGGCCCCATAAAATGTCAGGGACCCCAAACCGTAGGGGGGTTCCCTCAGGTTCAATATTACAACATCTCCCCTCCTTAAAATACTGTTTGCACTGTCAAACTCTAATAGTTTTCAATGAGCCTTTGTGGCTTCTTAACTTGTCGCCCAGATCTGGTTGTCATAGGTGAGTGTTCTGCATTTCCTGCTGGCTGTTCCGCTAGTTCCATTTGTCCTGGTGCTGGTTTCTCAGTTGTAGGTAACGATGGACTCATGGGAGCATCAGCTAATGGAGACCTTCTAGGAGAATGAGGCAGCTGTGGACTCATCGGATGCAGCTGTGGACTCATTGGATGATCATTTGGGACTGAAATTATCTGCTTTCTGTTTCTTCTATAGATACGCCCCTGTTCATCTTGCAGTAGGTATGATCGCGGTAATACTTCAGCTTTCCGCCATTCTCTATCTCTATTTGGGCGAATCCGCACCTTGTCTCCAGCTTCCAATGGGGGCAGATCTCTACCTTGCTTGTCATAATTCTTCTTGGAAACAAACTGTCGTAGTTTGAGTGCTTTCACAACACGATCAGGATCCACTGCCTGTGGTAGTAAGAGACGTCGGTGAGTTGGTATCATTGTGCGCGTGCGCCGACTCATCAGCAGTTGTACAGGAGACACGCCAATATCTTCAAATGGTGTATTGCGGTACTTTAACAACCCTTCAAAAGGGTCCTTGTGGTCTGCTGCAGCCTTCTTTAAGATTCGCTTGGCAGTCTGTACAGCTCTTTCTGCTGCACCATTTGACTGGGGGTACTCGGGAGAGCTTGTTGTGTGACGAAAACCCCACTCTTCAGCAAACTGCTTGAACTCATGGGTGCTGTTAAATAGATTTCTGGTATTGCTGTACTGTGACCCATTGTCACTAACAACTTCATCAGGGACTCCAAACCTTGCAAAGATTTTCTTCAAGTTGTTGATGACACAACTGGCAGTGTTGTGGCGAAGCAATTCTATTTCAAAGTACTTTGAATAGAAATCAGTCACTAACAGGTATGTTTGGCCTGCATATTCAAACAAATCAGTTCCTACTACTTGCCACGGCAGTCCTGGAATTTCATGTGGATGCAATGACTCTCTCTGTTGCCGGTTTCGGAAGGCATTACAAATTGAACAGGAGCTGACTCGGTCTTTAATCTGGGCTGTCATTGAGGGCCAAAATACATAATCTCTGGCAAAGCTGAGGCTCTTGCTTTCTCCCATATGTGCTCCATGGATTTCATCTAGCACCTCTGCCCTCAGTGGTCTTGGGACTACTATTCGGTCTGATTTAAACAGCAATCCGTCCTCCACACTCAACTCTTCCTTAAAGCTCCAATACTCTCTGGCAAGCTCATCAACCTGTTCTTTTTCAGACGGCCACCCTTTAAGGACATACTCCATCACCACTCTTGAAGTCTCGTCATTGCTTGACGTCTCCTTAAATCTCTTCAGTGTGTTGCTTTCAAATCCAAGCTCTTCAACCAGATTGATCCCTATCACGTCTTCCGGCTCTGTGGTTGGCTCACTGTCACTAAGCGGAGCCCTGCTTAAACAGTCTGATATGACCTGTTGCTTTCCAGGTACATACCGTACATCAAGATCATACTTAGTCAGTTTCAATAGCATCCTTTGCAATCTGGGAGGTGCATCATTTAAAGGCTTTCGGAAGATTGACTCCAGCAGTTTGTGATCTGTTTCTACAATCACTCTGCGCCCATACACATACGTGTGAAACTTTTGTGTTCCCCAGACAATTGCCAGCATCTCTCTCTCAATGTTCGCGTAATTCCTCTCGCAGCTAGTCAGTGTCTTTGATCCGAATGCAACTGGTTTGCCCTCCTGCAGGATCACTGCACCAAGGCCCTTGCTACTTGCGTCTACATTTAGCACTGTTTCCTTGGTGTTGTCAAAGTAAGTGAGTGCAGGTGCGCTTGTGATGACAGACTTCAGCTTGTCAAAGGCCTCTTGTTGTGGTTTCTCCCAAACAAATGCTGCATCTTTCTGTGTAAGCTGTGAAATGGGTTCTTGTATGTCAGCCTTGTGTTCAATGAACTTGTCTAGATAATTTACAGTTCCTAGTATGCGAAGGACACCTTCTTTGTCTACTGGGGGTGGCATTTCATTAATGGCTCTGATCTTTTCAGGGTCCGGTTTCAAACCTTCGGATGAGAACAGGTGCCCAACATAGCTCACTTCTGGAACTCTGAGTTTCACTTTCTTGGGGTTAAACTTCAATCCAATTTCTCTGCTCTTGTCCAGGACTCTTCTCAACTTCTCATCAACTTCAATTTGGTCTTTACCATGAACCAGGAAATCATCTACTATAATTTCAACCGGAACACCTTCAAAGAGCCTGTCCATCTCCCTCTGGTAGATTTCAGGGGCTGGTGAGATACCAAAAGGGAGTCTTGTAAATCGATAGCGCCCCCAAGGGGTGTTGAAAGTTAAAAACTTGGAACTCTCATCATCTACCGGAAGCTGCCAGTATCCACTGCATGCATCAAGTGAAGTGAAACTCTTTGCACCTGAGAGTCGGTTTGCAACTTCTTCTACAGTGACCATCGGATAGTGGGGTCGTTTCAATGCTCTGTTCAGATCTCTTGGGTCAATACAAATGCGAACATCATCCTTTGAAGGTGGAGTGTCCTTTCTTTTGTCATTCACTTTCCTTTTGTCAATAACTAGCATTGATGAGACCCAAGGTGTAGGCTCATCCTCTTTCACAATAATTCCATCTTCCTCCATCTCCTTCAGTTTTTCTCTCGCGGGTTCTAACATAGCAACTGGAATTTTCCTGGGAGGGTGTACAACTGGTGGCACCGAAGTATCAACTTCCAGATGTACTTTGCTTGGAAGTTTACCAGGCTTATCACTGAAACAATCTTGGTACTCACATAAAACTGGATCTTTCTGGAAAATACTCTGGTCTCCAGATGCTCTCTGTGTTCCTGGTGTGGCTTGATTGGACTTCGGTGTATCAATCAGTTGGAGATTCATAAACTGAAGGATTTCTAAATCCAAGCAGGCATCACAACCCAGTCAGGGTGTAAAGTTTCCATCAACAACAAGATACAGCAAATCCATTCGACGATCCTTGTATTGAGTTGGAAGGCATACACAGCCCTTAGGGTGAATAGGTTTAGTTGCAAGCCACCCTTTCAAAGGTTGCTGAATCTGCTGGAGAGGTTTCTTGGTAAGTTTCTCATACAGATGATAAGGAATGACTGTAGCTTCTGCACCTGTGTCTGCTTTGATTTCAACTTCCTGCCCTGCAATCTGAATAGTGACCAGGCTCTTTTTGGATTTCCTTGTGTCCGAAACACTTCCAAGTTCAATAGATTCAAAATAGGTATGCACTTCCTGGTCTGAGCTCTGAGAGTCTCCATTAGGTGGACTTCCTTTTTGGACTACATCAACTTGGGAGCCCCCTTTGGCATTTGCTGAGCACACCTGGGCAAAATGACCTTCTTTCTTACACTTAAGACATTGTTTTCCAAATGCTGGGCAACGGGATGGACGAGTAAATGGGTGCTTGTAACCACAAAACTTACACGAACGAGGGGTTTTCTTGTCCTGTCCCTTTGACTTATCAACAGGCTGAATTCCTATTGAACGTTCTGTCCCAGCACCTGCTGGTGTGCTGAACTTGTACTTTTGCAATTCTGCTGCCTCAAAGGTTCGGCAGTAATCATGAGCTTTCTGAAGGGTCAGGTCAGGTTTCTTTAACAGTTCTCCTCTCAGCTCGTCTGATAGTACACCTCCCACAATTCGATCCCTTACTAGTGAATCTCGCAGATCGCCAAAATCACACGTTAGCGACAAACGTTTCAGTTCGCTGACAAAATTATCAATCCTCTCCCCCTCTTTCTGGTTACGCTGATTAAACACTAACCTCTCATAGATCACATTCCTTGCTCCCTCGCAGAGCTCCTTAAATTTGTTGCATACATCTGCATAGCATTCCTTATTTTCTCCCGCATTGTAAACAAAATGACTGTATTCCTCAATCGCTTCGGGTCCGGCACAGTGAAGTAACAAGCTTACTTTCAATTTATCCGCTTTGTCATCCTTGCCTTTCGCCACAAGATAAATTTCAAACTGCATGAAAAACTTTCTCCAGTTGTCGGCTGCATTAGCATCGAGTACCAACGGACCAGGAGTTCTCGAATCTCGCTCAGCCATCGCGGTTTGTCACTCAGCCAAGTTTTCGTTTCGATAAACTCCTTGCTTCAGTATTAAAGCTTAAACTTCTGACACCATGTTGTAAATATAGTTATTGAAAGTTTAGTAAAACGCAACTAAATGTCAACTCAACGAGCAAGTCATGAAAGTTCTCCATGTTTACGCACATGGCGCTGCTGATGCGGGGCGGCCCCCATAAAATGTCAGGGACCCCAAACCGTAGGGGGGTTCCCTCAGGTTCAATATTACAACAATTAAAAATTAAAGTTATAATTATTATTGGTTTTGCATTGCTAGGCATTGTATATGTAATTGACTAAAAAATCGCAACCAATCAGATGTAAAACCAAAAACAACCATGAGTTATTTGCTTGTTACTGCAGGCGGCGGCTACATATAATTATTTGCTTTGAGATCTGATTGGTTCATTGGATTGTCTGCATCTGTTTTGATTACTTTAAATTGGTTTTAGTTTTACCACACTTAACTCGTACTGATAACTTCTTTGAACAAGAACCAAACGTATGTTACATGTACTTTCGAGAAATTTAAAATACCAAATTTTAATTTTGTCAGTTTTAATTATCAAAATAAAATAATAATATTTTTATCTTACTGCTCCATCCTGTCGCCAAACAACTCTTCTCCATCCTCCTCATCGACCACACCGTCATTTCCAAGAACTGCATCAGTTTCATCTTCAAATGGAGGTAAGTCTCTTGCAGGACTGGATGTCAAACCATCTGTCCTCTGTGGACTGCTAGGCACACCAAGGCTGCTTGAAGATTCCTACAAAGAGAAAATACCATGTATTAGTGAGAGAAGTCTAGTATTGAACTTACAAAACACTTTATAATATACCGTAAATCCTCTGTTAAGCACCCCCCCCCCCCCCCCCCCAAATCAAAAAAGCCCCCCTCCCCCTTTTGAAGCAAGAAAATTATTAAGCCCCCCTCTATATTTGTAATTTTTACAATTTTTGCATATAGGCAAAAATTGTAAAAATTACAAAATTTGCAAAACTACAAGACTCCCTTGCATTAGGTAGAATAATTTTATGAAAAATAAAATATTACCAAAATTACAATATTGATATAACATTTGGCACATTTGAAAAGGCAGTACCTGATCCATACCTCATGCAAGCTGAAACGTAAGCTGATGATGATCAAAATTCTCATAAGATTGTTTCATACAGTACATGCATACTCTATTATCGTCTTCAGGGGAATTCAGCTTTCGATCAACAAATATTTAACGAAGTGATCCAATCTTTCAAGTTCATGACCTGCCAACTAATTGATGAACTTGTTGCAAGGATTTTACATTCCTTAAGCTAACTTTCTGCCCGCGATTCCAAAAGTTGTACAAATTATATTGAGAACCCCGATCGAAAAAGGTGTACATTTCACAGGTATCAAACTGCTCAAGAAGAGCTTAAATTCGACGATCAAAAACAATTCTCGCGTAAATCTGGAGCGTAAACCTTTGTCGAATAGCGACGATGGATAGAACACTTCGTTTATTCTCAGCTTATAAAATATTCACTCGGGTGAAAAGAACGAGACATCAAATAAGATTGTTATGCACTCGATCGAATAATTATCTTGCACGATCGAAACGAAGCCATGTGTTTTGCATCTATAAAAATAATCAAAAATCGAAAACCCTGAATGGACTGCACAAGTGATGAAGCCGATGTGAAAACTAACCGGCCGAGGAACAAAAAAGGTTCTAGATTTTCAAACTAGGAGCAATTTCTTCGAAAATACACCGAACAACTTACCGCCATGCTGTCTTCTTCGGCTGATCTGTTCACGTGATGCAATTTTCCCGCGTTTTTCCCTTGTTCGTGAAAACGAGGCAATGTCAATCAGCTGAGATTTTTTTGCGAAAAGAAGCTTGGGAACGAGTCAAAACACAGGCTCACCATCCTCTGTTTGTGTGGTGCGCTGTGCCTCTGTAAAGGCCGTACCAGGCTCACTGAAGGCGAAATTTAGGGCTCTTAAAACTGATCAAAATGGAATAAAAACTCTCATGTTGTTTGAGTTTGGTTTTCTGTCTTTATTTTGGCGATTGTAGCTCGTGAAAGCGGTATTTTCAAAATAACGGTTACATTTTGAGAGTTTTTATTTCAGTTCATCGGTTTTAAGAGCCCCAAAGGACACAAAAACATGACTAAATAATTAATGCCAACCTCGTCCCCAGGACCTTAGGGACGGAACATTTAATTTTGGTTGGGAGGGGGGGGGGGGGGGGGGGGGGGGGGGGACGGTGGGTTGGGCAATTACCCAAAAAAATTCCTGCGCAGAAGAAATTTAAGAGAAAAAATTCGTGCAAAAGAAAGCACGTAAAAAAGAGACTTACTTTGGTAAAAAAAAATTCTTGCGAATAGTGAAGGTCCGTCCCTTATCCGGGCGGAGATTGGATTATAAACTAGACCTGCAGCCATGGTGATAAAACGCCCTTTTAGTACATTCCAGCATGAAATGCTCTTCTTCTTCTTCTTCTTCCATTAAACTTACTTGTCTCCTTCACTTCTGAAGATTTTCGCAAGCGTTTAAGTGGGGAAGCAGTGAAATTGATGAACATCAGTAAATATGATACATCAACAACGGTTTTTTGTCACGTATTTATTCATAAATCATTGCAGTTTCATTTAAAAATCATGGAACGAGAGTGGGACGTATCATTGTGGCGTACGCATGCGTTTAAGCTAGGGAACCAAGCAATCTCGTTCTTAGGGACCAACCATTTTAGTTCTGAGGTGGGGGGGGGGGGGGGGGGAGGGGGGGGGGGGTTGATTATGTAAAAAAAATATCTTACAATTGTAAACGCACTACTTGAAGCTTTTTTCTTTTTTCACCAAAAACATTCCCGCAGCAACACAGCTAAAGAAAAAAACATCGAACATAGACCAGATCACCAATTTTAACTCAACTACCACCATATTTTTTCTTAGCCCTCTCCCATACATTTTTATTCTGCCGATATCTCCGTTCCTTTTCTGTTCCGTTTCCCTGTTGCCCTAACTTCCGTCCATGTTTCTCGCTCCTGGCTATGACGTTTCCGCCCATTTCTCCTGCATGTTCATCTCCCCTCTTGTTAAACTAACTTCAACACTGAAGCCATTTCGGAGATTCCAAAATATAATTGTATCACCTGTGCGCGTGGAATTCGACGAGGTGGAAATCACTGTTATTTCAGGCGTATAGTGGCTTGGCTCTCCGTGGACTTTGATGCCTGCAATATTCTTGTCACCTTGGTATTTCAGAGTCACTTGGACTTTGTTCTCTTTGCTGGACACGTGGAACAGCATTTCTTGGTCAACCTTTACCGAGAGGGTATAGGGCTCTGTAGACCTGGCGAGACCGGAAAATCGAGATCAGGGTAACTAATGCTTAGATGAAGAAATTCAGGGTTTTCTTCTACCATTATAAGGCACGGTCTATTTATTGCTTTTAGCGGGCCTTCAGGAGGAAGGAGGTACTGGGCATCGAAAATAACGTATCCTGTCGTCCTTGATTCGATTTCTGTTTCCAAAGTAATCTTTGACCTCAAGAACTGGACGACGTGTGCGGCGTAATCCTTCTGTAGTAGGTTGTAGGCCTCACTGCACCACCAACGTTTTCTTGAGCCGTAATATGAAAATCCAGCGTTAAAGTGTACGACGGGGTTGGTATGACAACCGCATATTCTTACCCGGATGGAGAACTCGTTAAAGCAGTGTGTTTGAACCATGCTGTACAACCAGGATCTTGGTACTGATCAGATTGCTAACATGGTTCAAGCCTATTATTTTTTCAGGTTTCTTCTAGCATCACATACCGTGTAGCATGAAATTTTTGCGGGTTTCAATTTTTGCGCAGTACGAATTTATGTTTTCTTGCATATAAAATTTTGTTTTAAGCCTCGGAGGACGTAAAGTGGAAGTCAAAAAACGTTGTTGGGTTCGTGGTTTTGATTGGATGATAAGCACTAATAAATAACGAACGCTTGCCTTTTTGAATTTCTCTCCCGCTTCCCGCCCTCATAAAGATTCCACTTTTAGCCCTTTCCTCTCCCGTCCCCCGTACCCTTCCCGACCCCTGTCCTCCCGGGCTCACGTCCCCCTGTAACCACCCCCCCCCCCCCCCCCCCCCACCCCCCCCCCCCCCCCCCCCCCCCCCCCCCCCCCCCCCCCCCCCCCCCGAACAGTTTCTCTGAGTGTTAATTTAAGTTTTAAATGCTACGTCCAACACCGTCTAAACGGCGAGCCAACTTTTCAATTCAACTAAGAATCCATACCGGACCCTTTTGCGACACAATTTAACACTCGCACCTTTCATCTCTATTAGGCACTTTTATCTTTCTAGTTACCACTGACATAAAACAAGTTTTCTATTACTACCTAAAAGGTTTTTCGTTTTTGTTGCATTTCAGAAGAGACGCCATCTTTCTATTCCTTACCACTTCTTCCTGAATTTTATGTGACACTGGTAGCTTAACTTGAATATCAACCAAATAAATTAAATGAATGGGGTTAGTTTCTAGAGAAACTGTGGTGCTGCGTCGGTGGGGGGATGAAACACGAGAATTTAGTTTTATCGACTCAGTCGATAAGGTAAATTGACCACCGTAAAAAGATTCAAGTAACTGACGTTTCGAGCGCTAGCCCTTCGTCGGAGCGAATCAAGGAATTGTGGGTAGTGTGTTGTTTTATATAGTAAGCGGTGGAGCTACGCTATTGGTGGAAATTTGGTGACGTGAAAAACAAATGTAAATTAGTTGAATGAAAAGCGTTCGTTGATTCCGTGGGGTTTGAGAGTGCCGATTTGAAAGATGATTTTTTGTTCTAGGTTTTTACGGCTTTCTGTGTTACCCTGGTGTAGGGAAAGGCCGCAGATTGTCATGTGTTGTTTAGAATGGTTAGTAAGATTAAAATGGCGCGCGACTGGTTTGGATGCGTCTTTGCCATTTTAATCTTACTAACCATTCTAAACAACACATGACAATCTGCGGCCTTTCCCTACACCAGGGTAACACAGAAAGCCGTAAAAACCTAGAACAAAAAATCATCTTTCAAATCGGCACTCTCAAACCCCACGGAATCAACGAACGCTTTTCATTCAACTAATTTACATTTGTTTTTCACGTCACCAAATTTCCACCAATAGCGTAGCTCCACCGCTTACTATATAAAACAACACACTACCAACAATTCCTTGATTCGCTCCGACGAAGGGCTAGCGCTCGAAACGTCAGCAACTTGAATCTTTTTACGGTGGTCAATTTACCTTATCGACTCAGTCAATAAAACTAAATTCTCAAATAAATTAAATTTCTTAAGTTTAAAGCCTATATATTTCTTATCCCAATTTATCGCCAAATTATACGGCGCCTTGTTTAAACTACTATCACTTACTATATCCTCTATACAATGTCTATATAATATCTCATACACTTAGTTTGTCTAAAAGTAGTTTCATACATTGCGTTTGCCTTAAATTTTCAAACAATTAGCGAACGTTAATATGAAGTAATTAATGAAAAAATACTCAGTATAACTTATTTCCTGAACAAAGGGAACGGCTTTTTAACAAAGTCTGTTAAGGTTTTATTTACTTAAAAGTGCTTTTTCGTAAATCGCCAATTGATCGGCTAATGCCTTAACTTAAACAACGACAAAACCGTCTTATTGTGGCCTTCACTGCTTGTCTCACTTCTCCGATCTTCCAGCAGTACAGCAACGGGTTTATGGATGAGTTAAAGTAAACGAGAGTTGTTGTAGAATTTAAGACAATAGAGGTTATATCGGAAACATAACCTTTTGTTATTATAACAAAAATAGAAATTGGAACATAGCATGCAACTAAAGACAACTGTACCCAAGCTATGCTGGAAACCGTCTTCTTGTATCTTGCTAAGTTTAATGGCATTTCTCCTCTGTTCGGTTGTCCTTGAACATGGGCTTGTACTTGAGCTTGCTGTTGTCGAAGTGTAAGGAAGATCGTCATCGTGTAAGAACTGACAGAGATTAGTAAGGAAAGTATAACCAAACCTACTGCTGTATACAAGGCGATGAAAAAGTTCCAAAACGACTTTATGAGTA
Source organism: Dendrophyllia cribrosa (assembly GCA_024195265.1). Classification (NCBI taxonomy): domain Eukaryota; kingdom Metazoa; phylum Cnidaria; class Anthozoa; order Scleractinia; family Dendrophylliidae; genus Dendrophyllia; species Dendrophyllia cribrosa. The sequence goes on along the minus strand of JAJLRJ010000012.1, from coordinate 7,021,169 downwards.
CAATTGAAAAAGCAATTAATCAAAAGCAGGATAGGACTGCACGAACTCGCCTTAATGTTACGAAGTGTCTGTATCTTAGTCCCAGCAACAGAGCGAGAAGTCTGTCCACACTTATGGCGGTCGATATGAAGATGGATACTTCACAAAAAATAAAGGATAAAGCACGAGATACTGTGAGAACGAAAAGAAGAATATTCCTGTTCATCCCTGTAACATAAGCCAGGATGTAGATGGTAAAGAGTGGTTGCGAAATTAAACCAACGCCAAGATGAGTGACTGCCAGGCATCTAAACAGCAGTTTTGAAGGTGGATGAAGCGAAGACACTTTACGAAGGGCAATCAACGCCTATGCCTGCTGGTAAGGTACTTGCAAAGTCAACGGTTTGGTTTAGCGGGCTGGTGGCATTTCCATCTTCTGTAAAGTTCACCATTTTTGTGTTACGACGTTCTGTTGTAGAGATATCATAGAGTCGACTGGCTTCTCTTCGAATGGGTCGATAACACGACAAGGTATTCTTTATAACAGTCCTTACGTAAATGCTGACAATGACTGAGGCGCTTCGATAATTATACTATCAAATATCTTCTGTTTTGACATGTTTATAACCACGTGGCAAAAAAAAATCTACAAGGTATTTGACAAATTTCAGACGTCATTGATAAATTTAGAGGAATTTCTATCGCAACGTCGAAAAAACGTTTGACATTTATGTAGCCACACAGTTAATTTACAAACCCTTTTTAATGAAAAAATAAAAGATTGGCCATCATTGATGTATAACAAACTTTACTTTTGAGGCTAACACGTTTTCAAGAAAGAAATGAAAACGGGGTTAATACCGAAAATGCAGCCTAGGAGGTGTATAGGCCAACCAGATGAGATGTAGTAATATATCTAAACTTCGACGCTATAAAGGAAACGAAATAAAAACGGCCTCAGTAACCTTCCCAGGATTTATAACGTTTCTCGGCTCTCGAATAAACGGGGCTACAAAAGAACCAGAATTACTGACGCCTCTTGCTTGTACGTGATGTGATCATAGCTAAAGCTTATCATAAAGACGGGTATAGCCTGGTTTTCACTAGCGACGCAAGCACAAGCGCAAGCACAAGCGCAAGCATAACAGCTCTTATTTCACCGTGAAAACGGCCTCGACGCAAGCATAAGCACAAGCGTAAGCACAAGCACAAGGATCAAAATTTTTCCTTTTCTTTTGCTTGCGCTCGACGCTTGAGAGTTTCTGCCGCCATATTGGCCGAGTCGTGAACGGAGCCTTGTAACTAGTAAGCACTGTGTCCTTATGCTTGTGCTTATAAATGCTTATGTCGACGTTCGTTTTCACTTGGCATAAACTACTTGTGCTTGTGCTTGTGCTTGTGCTTGTGCTTGTGCTTGTGCTTGCGCTTGTGCTTGCGCTTGTGCTTGCGCTTGTGCTTGCGCTTGTGCTTGCGCTTGTGCTTGCGCTTGTGCTTGTGCTTGCGCTTATAGCCTGGTTTTCACTAGCGACGCAAGCACAAGCGCAAGCACAAGCGCAAGCACCAGGCTTATTTCAATCTGTAGACATCTAGGCGAGGAATAATTTTGTCTCCGATTTTCAGCTGAATTTAATACTAGAAACGAGGCACGCTACAAGACAAAAGGGAGACACCTTAAGTGTTAGCTCTGTCTATGGTTGCTGCTAATTTAGGACACTATTTACAAACAGAATGAAAAAACAAAACAAAACAAATGTCATTGATCATGATAATACTCGATAATGCAGCTCTCGAGTCAGGTGAATCTTCACGGAAAAGCTTTTAAGTTCGCATAAAAAAGGCACTTGCGCAAGAACGACAAATTTGCGATATTTTCTAGTGAAAGTGGGCATTTTTATTTCACACCCCAACATAATTATATGGTTATTGTCCCACGCTGTCGTTATTGAGCTAATCTGTGACCTCAGTTGTATATAAATGAATTTTAAAGTTTTGTTCACCCGCTAAACTGTTCTCATATTGGTTGCTAAAATGGATGCTATAGCTCAATTGTTTTGAAAGATGGCAAACAAACATTATTTCAACAGGCCTATTAACTTCTCTATTTGCAATTTACATAACATCCACATCTTTACCAATTAGAATTGTTGATACGTTAGGATGTTTCAAACGGGGCCAAAAAGAAAAAAACTGAATCAGTGACGCCTCTTGCTCCTATCTGATTTGTCCATAGCTACATCTAAATCATGAAGACGTGCATGGTCTCAAACTGATGAACATTTAGGAGAGGAATAATTTTTCTCGCGCGTGCCAGCTGAGGATAATTTTAGAAACGACTGAGGCGTGCTACAAGACAAAAGGGAGCCATCTTAATCGGTCTTATGTAACTGCAAATTTATAACATTCTCGAAAAGAATGATCAAAAAAAAAATATTAAATTATGTTAATATATTGCTCGCCAACAAAACAAAACAGCTTCCATCTTAGGCGAATCCCCGTCTAAACACTTTTCATTAAAAACAAATTAAATTCTCAAATTTTGCACACAAGCGGCGAATATCAATTGCAACATGAAGCAGTTGCTTCCAGTGATGCCCTGCTGAGTGAAGTAAGTTATTTTTCTTACCAAAGAGATCGACTGGGTTATGAGCGTGTTGAACCAATCGTTTAAAACGGTCAAGACAGCGAGTCAATTCAGTTTTCAATTTAAACCAGAATCCATACGGCACCCTTTTGCGACACATCGAAAACACATGTAACTTTTAACACCATTAGGTAACTTTATTTTTATCATAACGTTAAACTAGTTACCGGTAAATTCAATTACTATACCTTCTTGATTAATTGCATTTCAGAAGAGACGCTCGTATGTTTTTTCCTAACTACTACTTGCTGTCATGTTATATGATACGGAAGCTTCGCGCAAGTTTGATCCAAATACATCAGATGTCTGAAGTTAAACATCGACATTTGTTATCACTGAACCACAAAGTTTTACGCCCCCTCGTTTAAACTACTATACCGCCTACTCTATCCTCTATGTAATATGTCACGTACTTAGCCGTTTTGTCTGCGAGTAGTTCACCGCATTTCGTTTGAGTTAAATATTTAAAATCGTGAGTGTTTAATAATCTACAATTCATTTATTTGACAAATTTCTGACGGCATTGATAAATGAAAAGGAATTTCTATCGCAACGTCGAAAATAGCGATATTTTAAGTGAAAGTGGTCACTTTTATGTCACACGCTAACATATTCATATCAAAGTATGGTTTTTTACCACATTTTTTTCAGGTCGGTAACCGCTATTAAACCACAAACTTTTTTTACTTATTCAAGCAACTTAATTACGATGTTTGTCAACTGCTAAGCAGCTGAAAAGGAAGTTATTGAAGCACTTGGTAAATTAGAATAAACGAGTATGAGTTAAATAATAATGAAACACATTATGCGCTACTTGTTAAACAGTTATCGATGGACCAGTGACAACAAGGTGCGGGGCTCTCGTAATTTTACTTATAAACATCGCTAAACGTTTGACATTTATGTAGCCACACAGTTAATTTACAAACCCTTTTAATAAAAAAAAAGATTAGCCATCATTGATGTATACCGCTGAGCAAACTATAATTTTGCGGCTGACTCATAGCTAATGCTTGCCATGAAGACGGGCATGATTTCAAAGTCGGTGTAAACATTTAGGCGAGGAATAATTTTCTCGCGTTTGCCGGGTGAATTTACTACTAGAAACGAGGCATACTACAAGTCTTTAGGGAGCACTCGCCAGGAAAGCAAAACAGCTTCCAAGTTAGGTGAATCCACTTCGTGTAAGAACTCTTAATTTTATATAAAAAGGCACTTTGTAAGACCGACAAATTTGATTGCTTGGAATAGGAGCTTGGACTAAAGCGGTTTTTAATTAGTCATCCTGGGAACTGAAATTATATATTTTTTTAAACTGTTGGTCTTCTCCCTAGCATAACTCATTTGCACTTAATTATCTTCAACAAATTTTGAAAAATTTAAGAAGCCTTATGGAAATTTGAGGGATCCTGGAGTCACACAAACCGCACAAAAAGGCGTATATCAATTGAAGCTAAAATAAATTATTTTCATTATCAAAAAGATAAATGTGTTATTTCACCGTTTGGTTTTCTTCAAAGGACGCTTTATTTTCAATTGTTCAAACGTTCAACACCGTCCAGACAGCAAGCCAATTTTAATTCAACCAAGAATTCGTGCAGCACTCTTAAGTTTCGTTTGTGAAACAATGAAAACACTCGTAGCTTTTGATATTCTGCCGCTGCTTTACGAATTGAGCAAAAGCGTTAGAAAAGGTTTTATATTTGTTTTTACACACTTCCGACAAAAAGGGGCTTGTAAATATATAGCCACATAGCTTATTATATCTTTCTAGTTATTACTGACATAAAACAAGTTTTCTATTACTACCTAAAAGGTTTTTCGTTTTTGTTGCATTTCAGAAGAGACGCCATCTTTCTATTCCTTACCACTACTTCCTGAATTTTATGTGACACTGGTAGCGTAACTTGAATATCAACCAAATAAATTAAATGAATGGGGTTAGTTTCTAGAGAAACTGTGGTGCTGCGTCGGTGGGGGGATGAAACACGAGAATTTAGTTTTATCGACTCAGTCGATAAGGTAAATTGACCACCGTAAAAAGATTCAAGTAACTGACGTTTCGAGCGCTAGCCCTTCGTCGGAGCGAATCAAGGAATTGTGGGTAGTGTGTTGTTTTATATAGTAAGCGGTGGAGCTACGCTATTGGTGAAAATTTGGTGACGTGAAAAACAAATGTAAATTAGTTGAATGAAAAGCGTTCGTTGATTCCGTGGGGTTTGAGAGTGCCGATTTGAAAGATGATTTTTTTGTTCTAGGTTTTTACGGCTTTCTGTGTTACCCTGGTGTAGGGAAAGGCCGCAGATTGTCATGTGTTGTTTAGAATGGTTAGTAAGATTAAAATGGCAAAGACGCATCCAAACCAGTCGCGCGCCATTTTAATCTTACTAACCATTCTAAACAACACATGACAATCTGCGGCCTTTCCCTACACCAGGGTAACACAGAAAGCCGTAAAAACCTAGAACAAAAAATCATCTTTCAAATCGGCACTCTCAAACCCCACGGAATCAACGAACGCTTTTCATTCAACTAATTTACATTTGTTTTTCACGTCACCAAATTTCCACCAATAGCGTAGCTCCACCGCTTACTATATAAAACAACACACTACCAACAATTCCTTGATTCGCTCCGACGAAGGGCTAGCGCTCGAAACGTCAGCAACTTGAATCTCTTTACGGTGGTCAATTTACCTTATCGACTCAGTCAATAAAACTAAATTCTCAAATAAATTAAATTTCTTAAGTTTAAAGCCTATATATTTCTTATCCCAATTTATCGCCAAATTATACGGCGCCTTGTTTAAACTACTATCACTTACTATATCCTCTATACAATGTCTATATAATATCTCATACACTTAGTTTGTCTAAAAGTAGTTTCATACATTGCGTTTGCCTTAAATTTTCAAACAATTAGCGAACGTCAATATGAAGTAATTAATGAAAAAATACTCAGTATAACTTATTTCCTGAACAAAGGGAACGGCTTTTTAACAAAGTCTGTTAAGGTTTTATTTACTTAAAAGTGCTTTTTCGTAAATCGCCAATTGATCGGCTAATGCCTTAACTTAAACAACGACAAAACCGTCTTATTGTGGCCTTCACTGCTTGTCTCACTTCTCCGATCTTCCAGCAGTACAGCAACGGGTTTATGGATGAGTTAAAGTAAACGAGAGTTGTTGTAGAATTTAAGACAATAGAGGTTATATCGGAAACATAACCTTTTGTTATTATAACAAAAATAGAAATTGGAACATAGCATGCAACTAAAGACAACTGTACCCAAGCTATGCTGGAAACCGTCTTCTTGTATCTTGCTAAGTTTAATGGCATTTCTCCTCTGTTCGGTTGTCCTTGAACATGGGCTTGTACTTGAGCTTGCTGTTGTCGAAGTGTAAGGAAGATCGTCATCGTGTAAGAACTGACAGAGATTAGTAAGGAAAGTATAACCAAACCTACTGCTGTATACAAGGCGATGAAAAAGTTCCAAAACGACTTTATGAGTACAATTGAAAAAGCAATTAATCAAAAGCAGGATAGGACTGCACGAACTCGCCTTAATGTTACGAAGTGTCTGTATCTTAGTCCCAGCAACAGAGCGAGAAGTCTGTCCACACTTATGGCGGTCGATATGAAGATGGATACTTCACAAAAAATAAAGGATAAAGCACGAGATACTGTGAGAACGAAAAGAAGAATATTCCTGTTCATCCCTGTAACATAAGCCAGGATGTAGATGGTAAAGAGTGGTTGCGAAATTAAACCAACGCCAAGATGAGTGACTGCCAGGCATCTAAACAGCAGTTTTGAAGGTGGATGAAGCGAAGACACTTTACGAAGGGCAATCAACGCCTATGCCTGCTGGTAAGGTACTTGCAAAGTCAACGGTTTGGTTTAGCGGGCTGGTGGCATTTCCATCTTCTGTAAAGTTCACCATTTTTGTGTTACGACGTTCTGTTGTAGAGATATCATAGAGTCGACTGGCTTCTCTTCGAATGGGTCGATAACACGACAAGGTATTCTTTATAACAGTCCTTACGTAAATGCTGACAATGACTGAGGCGCTTCGATAATTATACTATCAAATATCTTCTGTTTTGACATGTTTATAACCACGTGGCAAAAAAAAATCTACAAGGTATTTGACAAATTTCAGACGTCATTGATAAATTTAGAGGAATTTCTATCGCAACGTCGAAAAAACGTTTGACATTTATGTAGCCACACAGTTAATTTACAAACCCTTTTTAATGAAAAAATAAAAGATTGGCCATCATTGATGTATAACAAACTTTACTTTTGAGGCTAACACGTTTTCAAGAAAGAAATGAAAACGGGGTTAATACCGAAAATGCAGCCTAGGAGGTGTATAGGCCAACCAGATGAGATGTAGTAATATATCTAAACTTCGACGCTATAAAGGAAACGAAATAAAAACGGCCTCAGTAACCTTCCCAGGATTTATAACGTTTCTCGGCTCTCGAATAAACGGGGCTACAAAAGAACCAGAATTACTGACGCCTCTTGCTTGTACGTGATGTGATCATAGCTAAAGCTTATCATAAAGACGGGTATAGCCTGGTTTTCACTAGCGACGCAAGCACAAGCGCAAGCACAAGCGCAAGCATAACAGCTCTTATTTCACCGTGAAAACGGCCTCGACGCAAGCATAAGCACAAGCGCAAGCACAAGCACAAGGATCAAAATTTTTCCTTTTCTTTTGCTTGCGCTCGACGCTTGAGAGTTTCTGGGAATAAGTTCGTGTTCCAGTATCCTGTATGATGCCTAGTGATGTTGGATAATGTCTAGTTCCATTAGATGATTTCTAGGGAAGTTGATTAGGTCTAGCAACGTGCGATGATGTGTAGTGATGTTCCATGACGGGTGGTTAGGATTGGTGGTGGTTTAGGGGACAACATTGTTATTGATTTTCAATTTGGTGTACTGGAACACGAACTTATTACCGAGTTTCTGCCGCCATATTGGCCGAGTCGTGAACGGAGCCTTGTAACTAGTAAGCACTGTGTCCTTATGCTTGTGCTTATAAATGCTTATGTCGACGTTCGTTTTCACTTGGCATAAACTACTTGTGCTTGTGCTTGTGCTTGTGCTTGTGCTTGTGCTTGTGCTTGTGCTTGTGCTTGCGCTTGTGCTTGCGCTTGTGCTTGCGCTTGTGCTTGCGCTTGTGCTTGCGCTTGTGCTTGCGCTTGTGCTTGTGCTTGTGCTTATAGCCTGGTTTTCACTAGCGACGCAAGCACAAGCGCAAGCACAAGTGCAAGCACCAGGCTTATTTCAATCTGTAGACATCTAGGCGAGGAATAATTTTGTCTCCGATTTTCAGCTGAATTTAATACTAGAAACGAGGCACGCTACAAGACAAAAGGGAGACACCTTAAGTGTTAGCTCTGTCTATGGTTGCTGCTAATTTAGGACACTATTTACAAACAGAATGAAAAAACAAAACAAATGTCATTGATCATGATAATACTCGATAATGCAGCTCTCGAGTCAGGTGAATCTCCACGAAAAAGCTTTTAAGTTCGCATAAAAAAGGCACTTGCGCAAGAACGACAAATTTAATTGCATGAAATACGAGCTTGGACTATAAAGCGGCTTTTAATTAGTCATACTGAGAACTGAAATAACAAAATTGTTACTCTTCTTCCTCGCATAACTCATTTTCAAATGATCTTCAACAAATTTTGAAGAAGCGTTATGAAATAAAAGGATCCTGGAATCACAGAAACACTTTAAAAGGCGATATTACGACTGCGATACGACTGAACGTTTGCGCACAATAAGGCGTATATTATTTGAAATACGAAGCTGAATGAAATTATTTTTCTTACTAAAAATATGATATGTCATCACAGTTGGTGTTAGCGCGCAGAATTTTATAAGTTTTAATACTATTTCTCTTGAAATGCCATTTTATTTTCAATTGTCCAAACGTTAAAACGGTCCAGAAACGGGCCAATTTTTTTTAAAATTCAACCAAGAATTCGTGCAGCACTCTTTAGCGAAACAATAAAAACTCTCGCAGATTTTGACAGTCTGGCTGCTATACCAGTTGACCGAAAGCCTTCGTTAGAAGATGTGTTTTACATTTGTTTCCACCAGATTACCGACAAATAGGGGCTTGAAATAGATAGTTTATTGTACCCTCTTCTATTCTATTCATTCTTCTTCTATTCGTCATTGTCGAATGTCCGTCAAAAGTGACAAAATTGCGATATTTTCTAGTGAAAGTGGGCATTTTTATTTCACACCCCAACATAATTATATGGTTATTGTCCCACCCTGTCGTTATTGAGCTTATCTGCGACTTCAGTTGCATATTCATGAATTTCAAAGTTTTGGTCACTCGCTAAACTGTTCCCATATTGGTTGCTAAAAAGGATGCAAGAGCTCAATTGTTTTGAAAGATGGCAAACAAACATTATTTCTACAGGCCTATTAACTTCTCTATTCGCAATTTACATAACATCCATATCTTTAACAATTAGAATTGTTGATACGTTAGGACGTTTCAAACGGGGCCAAAAAGAAAAAAACTGAATCAGTGACGCCTCTTGCTCCTATCTGATGTGTCCATAGCTACATCTAAATCATGAAGACGTGCATGGTCTCAAACTGATGATCATTTAGGAGAGGAATAATTTTTCTCGCGCGTGCCAGCTGAGGATAATTTTAGAAACGACTGAGGCGTGCTACAAGACAAAAGGGAGCCATCTTAATCGGTCTAATGTTACTTCAAATTTAGAACACATTTCAGAAAAGAATGATCAAAAAAAATATTAAATGATGTTAATATATTGCTCGCCAACAAAACAAAACAGCTTCCAACTTAGGCGAATCCCCGTCTAAATACTCTTCAGTAGAAACGTTTGCATAAAAGGTCATTTGTGTGAGCGCGACTAACTAAATGCACGGTATAGAAACTAGGAAGGCGTCTCCCCGGCGTAACTTATTTGCCCGTAATCTTAAACAAATGTTGTAAAAATCACAATTGAGAAAACTCTATAAAAATAGGAGGGATGCTGGAGTCACACAATGGCTTCAACTGATCAGTTTCACCGGGTGATAACTTTCTGATATTTGCACATTCGTTTATTTTTCCTCCTTTTGATCTATTTGAGTCTATACTCCGACCTATGTCGATGATCTAGAGAAAATATGAAAAATATGAATGCTCACAGAGAAAATAAACTTTGGGAAATAAAACACAACTTTACGCTGCATGACATGTTTTTATTTTACAAGGTATATCTAAATGGAATACTCAAATCTATTTGAGTCTCATTACGCTTCCTATGTCGACCATCTGGTAAAAAGACGGAAAAATATAACCGCTCCTCCTCGTAAAAAAAAAAAACAAGCTTGAGGAAATAAAATAGAACTTCACACTGGCATGTTTTTATTTTACAAGGTACATGCATATCAAAATGGAATACGCAAATTTTGCGCACAAAACGGAGAATAACAATTGCAAAACGAAGTAGTCGCTTCCAATCGTGTCCTGATGGCTGAAATAAATTATTTTTCTTTCCAAAAAGACCGCGGCTGCATTGTCAGCACTGAACATTTTCTGTTTTAAATGCTATTTTTTTCAAAGGGCGTTCCATTTCTGATTGTCCAAAATTTTCAACACGGTACATAATCCTGATACAGACCCATTTACGACACATTGAAAATACATGTAACTTTTAACACTTATAAGACATTTTTATTGTTTTTCACAGCTATTTTTTAATCACTACCTAATTATAAAAGCTTTTTCACTTTTATTGCATTTCATAAGAGACGCGATCTTTTCATTATTACTCACCACTACTTGCTGCAGTTTTATGTGATGCTTAGTCGTAGCTTAGCGTGAATATTTACCAAATATAAAATTTCGTCGGTTTAACGTCTACATTTCTTATCACAATCCAAACTGTCAAATTATACGGCCTTGTTTAAACTACTACAGCCTTCTATATCCTCTATGTAATATCTCATACCCTTAATTTGTCTGCAAGTACTGAGTTCCGTGCAAAGTTTCTGTGTTAAAATTTTAAACAACCGAACGTTAATTTGATGTTATGAAAAACTACTTATAGATATAACGTATTTCTTGAAAAAAGTCTATGATAATTTTTTAAGGTTTCATTTAACTTGACTGTGCTTTTTCGAAAATCGTCCATCGATCCGTATTGATCTCAGTAACTTGAACAACAACAAAACTGTCTTATTGTGGCCTTTACTGCTAGTCTCACTTCTCTGATCTTCCAACAGTACAGTAACGGGTTTAGAGATGAGTTTAAGTAAACGAGAGTTATTGTAGAATTTAAGGCGATAGTGGTGATAATATCGGAATCAATTCCTTTTGTTATTATAGCAAAAATAAAAAATGGAACATAGCATGCAACTAAAGACAACTGCACCCAAGCTATGCTGGAAACGGTCTTCTTGTATCTTGCTAAATTTAATGGCATTTCTCCTGTGTTCGGTTGTCCATGAACGTGGGCTTGTACTTGAGCTTGTTGTAGTCGAAGTGTAAGGAAGATCTTCGTGTAAGAAAAGACCGAGATTACTAAGGAAAGTAAACCCAAACTTACTGCTGTAGCTAAGGCGATCCAAATGCTTAAAAACAAGTTTATGAGTTCAACTGAAAAAGCAAATAGCCAAACGAAGGATATGACTACACTAACTCGCCTTAATGTTACGAAGTGTCTGTATCTTAGTCCCAGCAACAGAGCGAGCAGTCTGTCCACACTTATGGCGGTCGATGTGAAGATGGATACTGCACACAAAATAAATATTGAAGCACGGAAGCCTCTGAGAACGAAAGGGTAAATATACCAGTTCATCTCTGTAACATAGATGTAGATGGCACATGCCCAGAGTGGTTGCGAAATTAGACCAACACCAAGATCAGTGACTGCCAGGCATTTAAACAGCAGTTTTGAAGGTGGATGTAGCGAAGACACTTTACAAAGGGCAATCAGGATCAGAACATTGCCCAGAAATGCGGTTAAGGAAAGAAAAATATTTATAGCGAAAAAAAATACGTATATAGTGCCTGCTGGTAAGATACTTGCAAAGCCAACGGTTTGGTTTATCGGGCTGGTGGTATTTCCATCTTCTGTAAAGTTCGCCATTTTTGTGGTTACGACGTTCTGTTGTAGGGATATGCTTCGACTGACTTCTCTTCGAATGAGTCGATAGCACGCAAGGTGTTCTTTAGTTTATAACTGTCCTTACGAGAATGCTGACAAGGAGGCGCTTCCATCATTATACTATTAAATATCGTATGTTTTGACATGTTTATAGTCATGTGGTAAAATAATCTACAATTTAATCGACAAGTTTCAGACATCATTGATAACCTAAGAAAATAGCGCTATTTATAAGTGAAAGTTATCATTTGTATGTCATACCCCAACATATTTATATTGTTTTTGGCCACATTTTATCTCGTCGGCAACCGTTATTGGACTACGAACTTCATTTATTTATTCAAGCAACTGAAGGTCTTGATCAACCGCTTAGCAGCTGAAAAGGAAGTTGTTACTAAATAGTCCTTTTTATCTCGTTAATGCGCATGCGCAAAACGAGATATAGGTGTCATGTACATAAAAAGGGACAAAAGTTGTTAACAAAGGTTTCTTTGTTTAACTTTGTTAACATTTGTCCGGGGGGGGGGTAGTTCTTTATACAAGCTATATTATGGCATTGAGGATATAGCTGGTTAAACCGATTAGGATGTCAAGAAGGGCGTCACATACGAACACTAAAATTTTTGGGGAGCTCCCCCGGACCTATTGTTAATTTCCCTAGGGTATTGGGATGTCATGTCATGCATGTTTTTAAGTCGATGTGTCCGAGACGGCTTAATTGATCTTCAAAGGTTCAAGAAATTTGTGTTTTTCTTGTCAATCATTTTTCGTAAAGCCATTAGACCTCGTTTAGAAGGGTAAAAAAGGTCAAATGTATGTTCTTGGGAAACGCAGTTTTAGCGGAAATTCACGGTGTATTTTTATAATGAATGGAGACGTTTTGAGGAAGTTAAATGGCACGGGAAAGTTTGTGTTTTCATATGAGCGATAATATAATAAATTAAGGAAAATAACGAAATATAATATCCAATTTATTCAACACTTTTGAGAGATTTGACAGATTGTAAAGTATAAATAGGTAATGTCATGTTTAATTCTCGCGGAGATTGCAGAGTGAATTTTTGTGTTTAGTTAAATATACGTATTGGATTCCTTTAGCAGTAAAATTTTGTTCCTAAAGATTGTTTTTTTTGTGTGTTGATAGTTTGTCGAGATTTTTGAGGAAAACAGTAATTAGTCATTTCAATTTTGAATGGGTATTAAATGTCGAGGTGTCATGATTATGCAATAGTATGTAAGAGAGGTGAGATTTTGCCGACTAAGCAAATGAAGTATCAATCTTTCGGTTTGATTATGCAAGAGTATGGATTTGGCTTTTGTTCTATTTTGGAATACTGAATCATTGCCATTACGGTTTGATTATTCAATAGTATGCAAAAGACGTAATAATTTTGCTGATTTATTTAACAAAAGTTTATCAAGCAAGCATTTTAAGAAGCATTTTATAAGCGATTTCAGCGTTTTGATTTTTTCAAAAGAGATATTGGCACTATTTGGGAGCTAATTGAAAACATAAGCTTACCGCAATATTGCGTTACGTGTTAGCATTTCTTATTCACGGGTTGGCTGTGGCGTAATACAATCAAGTTGAAGTTTCCCCTCAGTCAAATAAAGACTATTTTGAACAAATACGCTACACTAACATGAAAATTATTTATAGTCACACTCGAGACTCTTTTGTTACTCACGACTTTTATTGATTTGCTGGCTCTTGCCCTTACGCCGGCTATAATAAACACAAGCAACAAGTCGCATTACTTCCGTCTAAAAACTAATACTACACTACATTCACCTACATGTATTCATAGAAATATACATATATTTGCCTCAATCAAACAGTGGGCTGGCATAAACGAAGCAGTCGCTAGACTGTCAAAAATGCCAACGAAGGTTTTAGCGAGCTCCACGCAGCTATAAAGCGTAGCGAATACAAGCTAAAATTACAGCCTTTACTGAGACAAACTTACGATACGACCAAAAACAGATCGCTGGATTCACCCCTCTCATAAAATAGAAGTCCTTATACGGGTGAACATTTCAAGTTCGTTTACCAACAGATTGCAACTGAACTGACTGAAAATTCTAAAAATTGACAGGAATCTTCTGCGAAACCTCCTTTCAACAACCTTGACGGGCTTTTTTTAATTTCGTTCCTATTACAAAGTTATCGTCTCTTTCGTTGAAAAATACGTTAAGAGGGTATAAAGGAAAAGTAACGCACATTGAACAGCGCCACCATTTTGGACGGCAATCTATCCGTTCCGATGTTAATCGCGTAACTCTTTCCGGTCCTAGATTTCTGTTCGTGCAATGACGAGATCAAAACTCCCCCCCCCCCTCCCGAAATAACCTTCAGGCTGATTAGGGTATTACATTTCACAATTCCAAACCTGAAAAACTTAGAAATTACAAAAAAAAAACTAAACTTAGTGCATAAATATATAGCGTTTTCCGATTTAGCGGAAATAACGCGAAAACGGGAGGATTTTTTCCGGATACATAATTGATACTATCCATTAGATTATTACAATGGAATTCAATTCATTCTATAGGTGTCAGAACATTCACTGAAGCGTGATGCTTGAAGTTGTTTCTCGCGGTGAATTCGCCTGTAAAGAGCTATAAACCCGGCGCAGCTTTTTCTCGACAGCTACAGTGAGCTTACTTTACCATTTTGTAAACAAGGCCAAACACAAAACCTCGGCCAATTGTCAGTTAACAAGAGGCTACACTGGTAGCCTATACTCATATGCGCTTGTATAAGAAAGTTTTACGTTTTTTTTTTTAACTGGGTCACGCTGTCGGAAATCGGTTCATTTCAATATTTTCATTCATTGATCTTATCAAGTGATTTAGTTTGACAAGTAGGAAATTACGTATATCAGTAAGGCTTTTAAATTTGCAAAGTTAAGATAAGGTTACTTTACATGCCATGTGAATGACCAGAGGGACTTTGTGATTAAATCATTCTTGCTTGAGAATTGTCATGGACTTCTTGTGCCAAACAGAGGCGTTCGCGACAATGCACCCCTTCCCTCTCAACGAATTTTGCGTGACCCAAGTCTTGTTTTGTTTACATAATACCAGATATCATTTATTACGACTTAATTTACGACTGAATTTGAACACGTTTTATAAGCATTTCTCCAAAGCTAGCGAGAACACAAAGAAAAAGTCAATCACAGAATTGATATCAACATAAATTCCCATCGAAAAATGAAATTTCTTTACCGGTAAAGTCCAAATGCCAGTGGGGTTGACTCGGCTATTTAAGAGCCAGTGACTGTAAATATCGAGAATCACTGGACAGGCTCCCAAAATCGAAAATCCTGATAATTTGCCAAAAAGTTACTTTTGGGGAGCTATGTTCAAAAATATTATTGGAACTTTCTAGAAATTTATAATTTTCGAGAAAAAGGGGAAAAACGAAAATACCGGATTTTGCCTAATTAATTATGCAAAAATCACAGTTAAATTGACCAACTTCAGTACGCTTGTGCTGAAACAAGGTGCAACGCTAGAAAACGGGGATACGTTTTTTCTTTAGTATAAATCATCTACTTTCTAGACATTGTCCTTTTCAAAGTTTTGCAGCGATTTAGAAAGTTTCACGGTTTCTTTAAAAAATGCCATCTCAAGCATTTTGTGAAAAGGCAAAAATTGAGCAACTTCAGTGGCACGAAATCCATCTTGGTATGTCCGATATCAAATCAAAATGTATACAAGGATAAAGTTCGGCCCTTATACTGAAACAATATGAAATAAAAAATCTGGGCAATTCAGATTCGTGTTGACGAAACGAAAACTCCCCGACGCGCTGTTGTCAAATTTGCATAAATTAGCAAAATTGTAAATACTATAAGACTATACGTTCTGAGGAAATACGATAGACTGCCGAATCGACCCATGAAAATATGTCTTATCTATTCTTAGATGGTTTATTTGTTTTATCTTAGCAGTTTTCTATATCATTTTCGGCTTTGAGATATCTCAAATATAGAGGAAATCGGTAAAATTAGCCGCTTTTTATTAAATAGTCGATTGTTGGAGTTGGGAGGCAAACGCCATGAAGCGGCGTAGCTGTTAAGTCGAGTACATTTTTTAATTGCAGTTTCTTCATAAAATGTTAATTCTCCTTTGGAAAAAAAAAGATTTTTTTCTTCAAATATATTCTGAAAGGGGTTGTTTAGCGAGTACTAAAAGACTATTAAACAATGTTTACTAAACTCTAACCGTAAGTCATATTCTAGTACACTTAACTGGCAAAGTCACGCAACATCGCGACCACGGTTTGTTTTCAAACGTGAAGATGTTCAAATGTTTTCATGTTAAGAACTGTGGATATTTTTCTCATAACCTGATCACAAATAGAAACAATTAACCTCCAAATTATCTATGTTTATCACCTCTTATAACTACACGAGCAACTGACACGGCACAGTGACTACTAGTTGATCTATTTCGCGCTGCAAAATGACTGTGATACAGTCATTTTGGTCACTATGGCGGCCTCAGAAGTCCTTATAATAATTATATGAAATACATTTTCAAATAATAATTATATGAAATACATTTATTGTGACCATTGCTACTATGCAAACTCTATTTGCATTGGTAATTAATACCCTGGGGATAATGCAAATGAGACTATAAAAGAAGTTATATGTGCCCCACCTCATCACTCTACTCGAGGCCGCAAAAGTGAAGAGCTTGGCAACCCACCCTCCCACCCGATCGAGAAAGCCGGGCTTGATCCTCTCAGCTCCCATCTTCACCTGGTCTTGGGCTTGTCCGTTTATTTTTTATTGAAGAAATAAAAAACGCGCCGAGTGCATTGTTGTGTTATACGGAATTTTTAAGAACACGAGAGAAGTACAGAGAAGCAGGAGCTGAAGGAGAGTGCTTCTCGAGTGTTCTTAAAAAATGCCAAGTGTTTATGTAATCGAACAATGCTTGAGGAACAAGTTTTCATTATTTCTTATAAAAAAAAGACCACAAAGGGACAAAGTACTGCATGACGTATGCGCGTGCGTTTTTGAGATATAATGAACTCCGTTTGACCAATCAAAGCGCGCGCATTTCTTTGAGGATTTTGTAATTCATAGCGGAGCTCTCGCGGGCCGAAGGCCCGCTCGCGGAGCCCCATACTCATAGAACCTATGCCCGTCATTTTTCGTGGTCATGGCTAGCGGAATGTTTCCCGGGGGCGCGTCCGTAACATGTGTGTCGGTGTGTCGGAGCGTCGGAGCGTCGGAGCGTCGCGCAAGGTGAGCTCACGGGCGCGTATGACCTCACAAAACATGCGCATATGACGCCACACAACATCCGGGATCTTAGCAATTTTAAAACCAAAGCAAGGCTTTGTTTTTCGCGCGGCTACACAACCGAATGTCACGTCAGCTCAGTAAACACTTTTGATGTTTTGCTGTGTTTAGCAGAGAAAACCGTTTCAAATTAAAGTCGTTATTTCCCTGCATTTTTTTGCGGTTTGCTACTACTCAAGACAGGGATACTAATTAAGGGATACTCAGAAGCCGAACAACAAGCGATAGCAGAGCGCTTTCTTTTCATGTCTTTAAAGGCACTTGTTACGCAGTCTAATCTTTAAATATTGTAGCCTGCGTTAAGGTGCATTTTCAAGGTTATCATCAGGGAGGGTAGGGCATGAGCCGAGGGGAGTTTGGGCCGGGATTGATCCAGTCTTGTGGGCGCTACAAGTTTTGATCCTTTGCGTGCGTGATGAGCTCTGTCACTCGACTTTCGCGTACAGACAATGAACCTGCAACGCAGTTTTCAATATTTGAGGATAAGACTGCGCCAGAACTGGTGCCTTTCAAGACACGAACTACTGACATTCTTGCGCGACGAAAATCCGAGTTATAGTAAAGTTAAGGAAACCCTCGACACGGTATAATTAGGTTCAAATCCGACAGTTCCAATGCTTGTTTTATCAGCGAAAAGAAAAGTCATGTGTTACTACTCACCTGCACGTGCAAGTAATAATTTTCTTTCGTCGTTGACGCTTTCAACGTTCGTCAAGATATTGTAACCCTTCAAAACTGAGGTGTTACATCCCGATTACAGTCTTAAATCGACTAACTCGACCGCTTTTGTGTTTTCGGAGCTTGCACCACAAGATAGGCAAAACTCAAAAAAGACATTCTTATTCCTAGTTGTTTACAAGTTGAAACCTCCCGCACACCGGGAGCACACCGCACACCGTACCGTATATAGACCTTAGTCTTTGGAAAATAGAACACCCAACTTGCAATAGCTTTCTGTATAGGTGACCTGGAGCGTTTACCATTTGTATGGAAAAACCGGTTATTCCGGATTTCCTTTTTCTCGCTTTCACCGGAACGACCGGAATTTTCTGTACCATTTGTTCGCATCACTAGTTCCAGGCTAGGAAAGCTCGAAGATGGCGGATCACTTTGAAGAACGAAATTTACTCCGAGTTTGTTCGTGTGAAAATTGCCACTTTTCTTCGGCTATATTGACAGATTTCCTACAGCATGACTGCGAAATTACAGGTGGATGGACATTTTTGACTGCCGGTAGTTGTTTTACTTTACCTTTTACGAATCGTGCTTGCTGCATGCTTGTTATGGGATAACGATTCCGGCGCATAATTGAAGTTGTACGTAGCAAAGAATCAGAGCTGTAATTCTAGAGTTAACGTGAGCGAACTAAAGTAAATAAATAAATGATTGTTATGGTAAATTCGAGAATTGTAGCAGGGCTTAAAAGCGTACAATCGCGTTTTAGGGTAAGTTTATAAAAATATATTTTTCTGTTAATTTTTCCCGCCACCATTTTGTTTTTCACTCCCAGTGCCTCTCGGCATTCGGTAAAATACAAATGGTACAGATCATTCCTGTTTCGTTTCCTTCAGTAAGGAAGGTCCAGTTCCATTTGTCGGAAAATTCTAACCGGAAATTTCATTCAAATGGTAAGCGCTCAGCTCCTGGTCTCCGGGCGCGGTCTGTTCAAAGGCTGGTTTATTATGCTGGTTTTCCAGCCGATATTTCGACGAAATGTCTTTCGGGGAAGATGATAAAATAAAATAAAAATAAATGCTGATACTAACAATGATCACAATACATGTATGTTGTATTATATATTGTTGGGGCTTCTAAGGCTACGTTTACACGGTACCGGACGAATTTTCGACCGATTGAAAAATTTGGCCGGACATTTTGTTCACACTGAACCGTGCAATATTTTCGTTCTGTTCACATGGAACTGACTAACCGGTTGAATTTTAACCTTTGTCAGTTGTTTTACCATCTGCCCATGCGCAGAACGCTACATAACCAAGTCCATGATGGCGTCTAGAAAGAGAAAGGTCAACAATGGTAGCGATGACGACGATAACGATATTATTGACAAAATTGTCCCACCAAAGAGACGTCCTCCCCGGTCTCATCTAGTGTTTTCGCCTGTGCTTCATCTTTGACTTACGGATAGATATGCAACTGTTTTGAACTCGGTTTTTTTTTTCGATATTATTAAACAGGATTCCAGCACACCGTCGCCTTCGTGCGTGATTATTATTTATTTACGGCGTGATGGGCAACCCTTGCCAAGTATAAATATAAATGTAGATGTAGATGTAAAGGTCCGCATGTCATAGCCATTTGCAAGATGATATTTTGCATTAAAACTGTAATATTAGTGAGCAAAGCGATTAAGAATCCGACACATTCCATCTTCCTAGTATAGACTTTCTTTCTCTCTTCTTCTAGCTGAGATACCACGCATCCATGCAACCACGCCTTTGCCGTACAAAAATTTAGACGGTCAAGGTGTTCACACCGCGCCGGTTAAATTATTTACCGTACCGGCTAAAAATTCGTCCCCGATTTTAGCGTTCGAATTTTTGAACGGCTAGGCGTCTAAATTTCTGCACGGTTAGCGTGGTTCCGTGTGAACGGAACACCTAACCGCACGAAATTTCAACCGATCGAACATTCGTCCGGTACCGTGTAAACATAGCCTAAGGTCGCCATAGTTATAAATATAAACTGCGTCACAGTCACTTGAAATAGCTAATAGATCAATTAGTAGTCACCGTGTCGTGTCAAGGGCGTGTCAATTGATCATGTAGTTATAACTCAGAGGTAAGAAACATAGATAATTTAGAGGTTAATTGTTTCTATTTGTGATCAGACTATGAAAAAACTATCCACAGCTCTTAACATGAAAACACTTGAACATCACGTTTGAAAACAAACCGTGGTCGCGATGTTGCGTGACTTTGCCAGTTAAGTGTACTAGAATATGACTTCCGGTTAGAGTTATAGTAAACATTGCTTAAAAACAACCCCTTTAAGAATAAATTTGAAGAAAAAAAATTTTTTTCCAAAGGAGAATTAACATTTTAAGAAGAAACTGCAACTGAAAAATGTAGTTGACTAAATAGCTACGCCGCTTCATGGCGTTTGCCTCCCAACTCCGACAATCGACTATTTAATAATAAGCGGCTAATTTTACCGATTTCCTCTACATTTGAGATATCTCAAAGCCGAAAATGATATAGATAACTGCTAAGATAAAACAAATAAACCATCTAAGAATAGATAAGGCATATTTTCATTGGTCGACTCGGCAGTCTATCGTATTTCCTCCGGAACGTATAGTCTTATAGTATTTACAATTTTGCTAATTTATGCAAATTTGACAACAGCTCGTCGGGGAGTTTTCGTTTCGTCAACACGAATCTGAATTGCCCAGATTTTTTATTTCATATTGTTTCAGTATAAGGGCCGAACTTTATCCTTGT
Organism: Dendrophyllia cribrosa; assembly: GCA_024195265.1. Lineage (NCBI taxonomy): Eukaryota > Metazoa > Cnidaria > Anthozoa > Scleractinia > Dendrophylliidae > Dendrophyllia > Dendrophyllia cribrosa. The sequence continues at coordinate 7,000,598 of JAJLRJ010000012.1, read as the reverse complement.
ATATATTTTGATTTGATATCGGACATACCAAGATGGATTTCGTGCCACTGAAGTTGCTCAATTTTTGCCTTTTCACAAAATGCTTGAGATGGCATTTTTTAAAGAAACCGTGAAACTTTCTAAATCGCTGCAAAACTTTGAAAAGGACAATGTCTAGAAAGTAGATGATTTATACTAAAGAAAAAACGTATCCCCGTTTTCTAGCGTTGCACCTTGTTTCAGCACAAGCGTACTGAAGTTGGTCAATTTAACTGTGATTTTTGCATAATTAATTAGGCAAAATCCGGTATTTTCGTTTTTCCCCTTTTTCTCGAAAATTATAAATTTCTAGAAAGTTCCAATAATATTTTTGAACATAGCTCCCCAAAAGTAACTTTTTGGCAAATTATCAGGATTTTCGATTTTGTGAGCCTGACCAGTGATTCTCGATATTTACAGTCACTGGCTCTTAAAAGCAGAAAAAACCTCCACCAATAGTGAATAGTGTGAGTTATAAGGAAACTACACCAATGCTATTGATTCAATTAAACGAGCCATTGAGAAAACGGAACATTCGATCCTTCCCAAGAGTACGAGAGCGGCAAACATTTCATGGACAACGGAATTATTTCATATTATCCCGCGAGACATTTACTTATGGGAGCAACTACTGATGAGGTTCACCTAAAATCCGAAACTCGAGTCTTGCTTAAGAAAAACGTAAGAATTCACTAGCGTCCGTGAGATTTTCAAAACAGATCACCATATCTGTACAAGCCATGTCGGGATGCAATAACGCCATGATGAAACAACGGAGGTTCTTCAAGCTCCAGGAAACACTACTCAAAAACAGCATAAAACAAGGAGCTAAACCATAACTGCAAGAGGTCATGATTCCAATAGAGACACGGCAGCTTCAGACTTAATCTTTGAGCTTAGACGCTCACATCCGTGATAAAGATCCACTTTCTCGCAAGTTTTGCACACCGCAGACTTAGACACTAAATCACGGGCTGAGAGTTTGATTGATCCTAGCATATTCATAAGAAAAGCTGCGGCCGATCACTACTTATCTTACAAAAAAAGTTAGCCAAAGAGGCTCTAATATAATATGCCAAGAGAACTGACTAGCATAACGAAGGCACAGAGAAACAATAATTCTATAAATGGCTACACAGCATAAAAACTATCGTCGTTTAAGATATTTATATCCCAAAGATCATCAAAGGGTCATACAATACATATCGAGCATGCTAAACTGAGACAAAAACCATAATTTCTCACCTGTCAAGATAGCTTCCAAAACCGTAATAAGGATCGTTAAAGGGGAAGTATCACGGGTATTTTGATGTTTTTTGGTCAAATCCACTCCACAACGCCTGAACTTATTTATCAAAAAATTCTAAAACACTAAAAGAGTGAAATCAGCCAATTCTTGAAAGAGGAACAAATTATGGTCTGTTCTGGCCCATTTGGAGACGAAAATGTAGCAACTTGAAAAAAATTAGGCTAACTTTTTTCAAGTTGCAATTCATTGAAACCCAGTCCGACAGTTTTGATATATTTTGTGATTATTTATCACACCACTGGAGCTTTATTTTTCGGTTTCTGATCATACAATATCATCTTTTGCTTTTTAAAATGACACGAAATCCTTACTACGGTTTTGGAAGCTATCTTGACAGATGAGAAATTATGGTTTTTGTCTCAGTTTAGCATGTTCGATATGTATTGTATGACCCTTTGATGAGTATGGGAAGGAAAAAATCGAAACTCACCGATGCTTGTGTCCAATAAAATACGGTGTGTCCACTTACTTTGGAGTCTGCTTAATACAGGTTTTACTGTAATCAGAAATCCTACTCATTTCATCTAACACTGAAAAGGGTTCGTGTGGTCAACCCGGGGTCAACCCGCGTTCGCGTGCTGGACAAAATTCTAAACAAAAAGACGAAACAAAATACACAGCATGTATCTCACTTGTCGCATTTCTCATGAGAAAAGGTAGCTCCATTTCCAACTGAGCCTTTGTAACAGCTTTCCCGTCGATCTTCTCTAATCGGAACAACTTTAAATCAAACGCACCGAGTCCAAACTTTCCGCTTATTGTTCGATCAAATGTTTACAAGCTATGTCCATTGAATTGTGCTTTGTCATGTCAAACGGTATGCGACCTATGTGTCGTTCGAATGCCGATCCTTTGTCATCATCTCGACAAAAACTCGGAATAACTTTGACCACGCCACTCGACGCCATCACGGAGATCAAGGTCAACGCTCTACGACCCTGGTACCTTTCGCATATAATATCGGTTAATATGTCACCTGGTCACGCAGCGAGACAGGTAAATGTCACAAAATAGCTTTGCTGTTAGGAAAAAAATATGTTGCTTTTATTAACAACAACAATCGTTAATTTAGTATAATTAATAGAATGTCACTTAACTGTTAACTTTTCATTTATCAGTTAACTACTATATTTTTGGGCGATTGTCAGTTAACTGTTAACCCCATTAGCACCCTCCTAAATGCACTGGTATTCTGAATTTCACTTTTGCCGGAACGCAATTGGCATTAAAAAACAAAACGAAAAAAACTCACGGGATAATAATGCCTTTTGTCACAACATTTCACCCACGACTGAAAAACCTAAAACAAATACTGATGAAAAATGGAGTTTCGTTCAAACCAACCATTCCTGAAAACTATTTACAAAACGTCGCCTATCATATCATACAAGACGTAAATCACTTAACGACATACTCACAACAGCCAACTTTGAAAGCTAATATAAATGCATCGCAACCGCAAAACCACATAGCGGAGTCGGTATAGGTCTGTCATGAACCTCATTTCGATCTAAGGGAAACTAATAAAGTGACCGCCAGGAGTGGTGTCCTCTTTACCCGCTCCAGACCCAATATTTTCTATATAAGTGCGCCCATAGCAGACATGTCCGAAAAATGACCACGTGATCACCATTTTCCCGCCATTTTTCACGTCAAAATATATAAAACAGCCGACTTGATACTTTAGCTAACTACAAAACTTTCCGTTTCATTATGCAAGAGTAGGAACAGCAAAATACCATAAATTTTGACTTTTGTTCTATTTTCGAATACTGCTGGAGAGTTGAAAAAGAAATGGCTGATGGCGCGATGTCTGCTAAACATAGCCCAAATTGTCCTGGCATGGGGACAGGCAGCTCTAGAGAAAAGACATGTTGTCACGGTCTCCTTCCATTAGATTCGGCACATGTGAAGTTCAAGGTTTGAACCGGGCCTTACTTGAAAGAATAGCGACCTTCAGATTGGACTACGAGTACGAGATTGAGTACGAGTTTTCAAACCAAATTCGTGTGCCATATATACTTAATTATCACACCAATCTTATCCCTAACGTTTATTTACGTGTTGGTCAGCAACAGGAAGGAGTTACAGTTCGGTGGATTCAATTATCTCGAAATTCCAAAGTCGTACTCGTACTCGATTTCGTACTCGTAGTCAAATCTGAAGGTCGCTAATATTAAAGATTCAGTCACCATTTGTTGTGTCAATTGATATTTTGATAATTAATATTAATACGTCACCTGCAGTAACTTTATATCTAATAAAACACCACATACTAATTTATAGGACTGTTTTTATCAGATATAAAGTCACTGCACGTGACGTATTATCGATCACTTGATAGGTTTGTGGGCTTTTAATTGTTTTGAAATTGCGGCAACCTATTGTATTTGATTTAGAATTTTTTTTCTATTGTCAAATATCCCAACAGAAAATAGACAATGAATAACTGAAAATGCATTGTGCAAATTGACCCAACAACACATTTTCATCGTCAATTAGCTAGCAAGGCGGAAAAAGTCTTTCACTTTCACTTCACTAACATCAAAATTATTTACATTCACACTCGTGATTCTTTGTTACTCATAACCTTTATTGACTTGCACCAAGACGAATTTTCAAACTTTCTCTCAATCTTCTCTATCCTGCCAAGAACATATCCAGTTGACTACTGCGCCTCGCATTTTCTACGTAATGTCTGATTCTACAACGCCATCTTTACCATATTCACTATCAAGATTCTTCTTTTTTAACCTCACGTTCTAACGCATTAACGAGATGGCTTTAAGAGCCCTTTGATTACAGTTGTGTGCTTGGTGACCTTGCCTTTGAGTAGAAGCGAGGCTGGAGGTGACCTTGCTTTGATACAAACCTTTCTGCCTTTCATATGTTAATAATGCTTTTCTCATGATAACTAGCTAAATTTACATCTGAAAAGCTCCAAGGTCTGTATCAAAGCAAGGTCACCTCCAACCTCGCTTCCACTCAAAGGCAAGGTCACCAAGCACACAACTGTAAAAAGGACTATTGTTCTGAAAACGCTCAACAACTTAACATTGCTTCCACAGCCCTAAAACTGAAAATGAAGATAATATTCTTGACTTATTGAGACTTGAACCATAGTTTTATAACTTCTTACTCTCGTATACACTTTCCTCGCCCGCAACAAGAACCCTTCGCCGGAAACCAGCTTGTAACTGATATAGGTGTACCTGAATAAATTAAGTGATCTCTTTGTCTTCAACTTATCGGCCGCTAACACTTTATATAAAAATTAGATGAAAACGGTATCAGTAGTTTTTTACCATAACAAGGTGCTATGGCTGGCATCATTTTACTGTTAAATATCGTTAAACGTTTGACATCTATGTAGCCACACATAAGGTTATACATTTCTTCAACATTATAAAAGAAGGGAAATAAAAGTGCCCTCGGTTATCTTTTCAGGATTTATAATGTTTCTCGGTTTTCGAGCAAATGGGCCCAGAAGGAACCTCAGGCGCGGATCCAGACCGGTTTCACCGTTTTACGGAAATCGGTCAGATTGTTAAAAAATTACTCAAAATCGAGGAACAGCAATTTTAGAATATAAAAATCTAAAATGTATATTAGCGCTTAGAGTCTAGGAAAACGGTTAAGTTTTTTCCTGGATCCGCGCCTGAACCTGAATCAGTGATGTCTCTTCCTCATATGTGATCCGTTCATAGCTGAAGCTAATCATGAAGACGTGGTTGATAAAAATTGATAGACACCTCGGGTAGGAAATTTTAAAATGTTATGGCTTCAACTGAAAAGTTTGACTGGGTGGTAACTTTCTGATATTTACATATTCTTCCGTCTTTATATCCATTTCAGTCTATTGCCCGACCTATGTCGATCATCTGGAGAGAAGATGAAAAAAAATTCTAACAAAGAAAAGGAATTTTGGAAAATAAAACACAACTTTACGCTGAAACGTTTTTTATTTTACAAGGTACTTGTATATGACTGTCAAGTATAAATTAAATACTCAAATTCTGCACACAAACGGCGAATATCAATTGCAACATGAAGCAGTCGCTTCCAGTCATGCCCTGCTGAGTGACGTAAATTATTTTTCTTACCCGAGATCGACTGGGTTATGAGCGTGTTGAACCAATCGTTCAAAACGGTCAAGACAGCGAGTCAATTTTTCAATTTAAACCAGAATCCATACGGCACCCTTTCGCGACACATTGAAAACACATGTAACTTTTGACACCATTAGGTAACTTTATTTTTATCATAACGTTAAACTAGTTACCGGTAAATTCAATTACTATATCTAAAAGCCTCTTCACTTCTTGGTTAATTGCATTTCAGAAGAGACGCCATATTTTTATTCCTTACTACTACTTGCTGTCATGTTATATGATACCGGAAGCTTCGCGCAAGTTTGATCCAAATACATCAAATGTCTGAAGTTAAACGTCTACATTTGTTCTTACTGTTCGACCACTAAGTTGTACGCCCTCGTTTAAACTACTATACCGCCTACTCTATCCTCTATGTAATATGCAGGCCTTGATGTATACCGCTGAGCAAACTATAATTTTGCGGCTGACTCATAGCTAATGCTTGCCATGAAGACGGGCATGATTTCAAAGTCAGTGTAAACATTTAGGCGAGGAATAATTTTCTCGCGTTTGCCAGGTGAATTTACTACTAGAAACGAGGCATACTACAAGTCTTTAGGGAGCACTCGCCAGAAAAGCAAAACAGCTTCCAAGTTAGGCGAATCCACTTCGTGTAAGAACTTTTCAATTTTATATAAAAAGGCACTTTGTAAGACCGACAAATTTGATTGCTTGGAATAGGAGCTTGGACTAAAGCGGTTTTTAATTAGTTATCCTGGGAACTGAAATTATAAATGTTTTTTAAACTGTTGGTCTTCTCCCTAGCATAACTCATTTGCACTTATCTTCAACAAATTTTGAAAAATTTAAGAAGCCTTATGGAAATTCGAGGGATCCTGGAGTCACACAAACCGATCAACTGGAGAAAAGATGAAAATAACACTCACTGGTATATCCAAATCAAACACTCAACTTTTGCGCACAAAAAGGCGTATATATCAATTGAAGCTAAAATAAATTATTGTCATTATCAAAAAGATAAATTTGTTATTTCACCGTTTGGTTTTCTTCAAAGGACGCTTTATTTTCAATTGTTCAAACGTTCAACACCGTCCAGACAGCGAGCCAATTTTAATTCATCCAAGAATTCGTGCAGCACTCTTAAGTTTCGTTTGTGAAACAATGAAAACACTCGTAGCTTTTGATAGTCTGCCGCTGCTTTACGAATTGAGCAAAAGCCTTAGAAAAGGTTTTATATTTGTTTTCACACACTTCCGACAAAAAGGGGCTTGTAAATATATAGCCACATAGCTTATTATACCCACTCTGAGTAAAACAATTGTCTGGCGTCATCAATGAATACAATTACTACGAACTTCCTTCGACAGTCACAAAATTGCGACATTTTCAATTCTAGTGAAAGTGGGAATTTTTAATTCACCTCCAACATAATTATATTGTTTTTGCCTCCGCATCTCAAGGTCTTGGCCACCTGCTAAAATTTGGCACATCGTTTGTTAAAAAGGATGCTAATGGCTTTAGAATCAACAAAAAACGCGGTTATTAATAAGTGATTTGGCAACTGGAATAATAAAAAAACTGTTACTCGTCTCCCTCGTATAATTTATTTTTTACTTAATCTTCAACAAATGTTATAAAATTTACAATTTAGAAGCCCTATGAAAACTGAGGTAGGATGCTGAAGTCACACAATTTGTTATTGTTTTAACTAATCAGTTTTCCTGATGCAAAAATTAAAGAAAGATTTAATACTCGACGTTTCGGTGTCGTCATGACGCCATTATCAAGAGTAAAGAAAATTTTACAGAGGGAATATTCTGATATTTGCATGTTCATTTATTTTCCGCCTTTATATCTATTTGAGTCTATTACCCGGCCTATATCGATCACCTGGGGAAAACAAAAATATGGTAACACTTAAAGAGAATACAAACTTGGGGAATCAAATGATAACTTTACGCCGACATGTTTTTATTTTACAGTATATCTAAATGCAATGCCAAAATTTTGCGCACAAAATGGCGAATATCAATTGCAATACGAAGCAGTCGTTTCCAGTCGTGCACTCCTGGCTGAAATAGATTGTTCTTTTTTTTCAAAAAAGGTCGTCTGGTTTGTTTGTAGCGCGACGAACTTTAAGTTTTAAATGCTATGTCCAGCATCCGAAAACTTTCCGCAATTCGACCAAGAATCCATACAGCACCCTTTTGCGACACAATGAAAACACTCGCAGCTTTTATCACTATTAGGCACTTTTATTTTTACCACAAGTTTTCTATCAGTACCTAAATGATTTTTTCGCTCTGCATTACAGAAGAGACGCCATCTTTCTTTTCCTTACCACTACTTCCTTATGCGATGCTGGTGGCTTAACTTGAATATTAACCAAAGAAAACTAAATTTCTTATGTTTAAAACCTATACACTTTTTATTACAATTTAATCGCCAAATTATACAGCCTTGTTTAAACAACCATCGCTTACCATATCCTCTAACAAGTATATAATATCCGATACACTTAGTTTGTCAGCAAGTTGCTTCGTGCTTTGCGTTTGTGTTAAAATTATATCAAACAATTAGCGAACGTTGATGTGAAGTAATGAAAAACTACACAGTATTTGAACTTATTTCCTGGATAAAGGGAACGGCTTTTTAACAAAGTCTATTAAGGTTTCATTTAACTTGAAAGTGATTTTTCGGAAATCGCCAATCGATCCGCTAATGCCTTAACTTAAACAACAACAAAACTCAGTGTCTTATTGTGGCCTTCACTGCTTGTCTAACTTCTCCGATCTTCCAGCAGTACAGCAACGGGTTTAGGGACGAGTTTAAGTAACGGAGAGTTAGTGTAGAAATCAAGGCGATAGCGTTAGTAGTATCGCTATAACCAATTAGGTTAAGTATTACAGCAGAGATAACAAACGGAACATAGCATGCAACTAAAGCAATTTGAACCCAAGCTATGCTGGAAACTGTCTTCTTGTATCTTGCTACGTTCAAAAGCATTCCTCCACCGTTCGGTTGTCCTTGAACGTGGGCTTGTACTTGAGCTTGCTGTTGTTGAAGTGTAAGGAAGATCTTCGTGTAAGAAACGACAGAGATTACTAAGGAAAGTGTACCCAAACTTACTGCTGTAGCTAAGGCGATCCAAAAGCTCAAAAACAAGTTTATAAGTGTAACCGAAACAGCAATTAACCAAAACCAGGATATAACTGCACGAACTCGCATTAATGTTACGAAGTGTCTGTATCTTAGTCCCAGCAACAGAGCGAGAAGCCTGTCCACACTTATGGCGGCCGATGTAAAGATCGATACTTGACTAAACATGAATGATGAAGCACGACATACTGTGGTAGCGAAATTGTAAATATTCCAGTTTATCTCTGTAACAAAACCCAGGATGTAGATAGTAAAGAGAGGTTGCGAAATTAGACCGACGCCAAGATCAGTGACTGCCAGGCATCCAAACAGCAGTTTTGAAGGTGGATGAAGAGAAGACACTTTACGAAGGGCAATAAGGATCAGAGAATTGCCCACAAATGCGGTTAAGGATAGAACAATATTTAAAGCGAACAAAAATAAAAGAAATACGCCTGTGCCTGCTGATAACATGCTTGCTTGGTTTAGCGTGCTGGTGACGTTTTCATCTTCGGTAAAGTTCGCCATTTTTGTGTTGCGACTTTCGTAGATATTCTAGAGTCTGACTTATCTTCGAGTGAGTCCATAGCACGACAAGTGAAGGTCCTTACGAAAATGCTGATAATAAAGCGCTTGCATTATTATACTATTAAATATCTTATGTTTTGACATGACTATAACCACGTGGTAAAATAGTCTACAATATATTTGGTAAATTTCAGACGTCATTGATAAATTTAAAGGAATTTATATCGCAACGTCGAAAATAGCGATATTTTTTTAATTAAGTGAAAGTGGTCACTTTTATATCACACAGCAACATATTTATATTGTTTTTGGCCATTGTTTTTCACATCAGCAACCGCTTTTGAAGCACAAACTTTATTTATTTATTCAAGCAACTTAAGGTTTTTGTCAACCGCTTAGCAGCTAAAAAGGAATGCGAGGGAGGAAAGTATACAATTTTATTATTTCAGTTCCCGTTGTGACCAATAAAAAGCCGCTTTATAGTCCAAGCACGTATTCCATGCAATTAAATTTGTCGGTCTTGCGCAAGTGCCTTTTTATGCGAACATAAAAGCTTTTTCAAGGAGATTCGCCTGATTTGGAAGCTGCATTATCGAGTATTAGCATGATCAATGCCATTTAATATATTTTCTTTGTTGATTCTTTTTTGTAAATATAGTAACGTCACTTACCTCTTGTCTAGGCGCGTCTTCAAATGTGCCTAGGTAAATTAACCCGTTTGTTATACTGTAAAACCGACATCTCGCCTTACTCCTATATTTCCTTTGAAGAACGTTCTGAATATGTTCTAATGAGAAGGTGGCATATGATGGCTCAGTTCATAGCGGCATCTCGCCTCACTCCTTTATTTCCTTTGTAAAACTTGGGGTTTATCTCGGTGTAAAAACCCGTGACTTTTTTCTTTGTTTTCTACCTGTTATCTTGCACGCTATTGTTTCAGTACCTTTTGTTTTCTTTGTTTTAAGTCGGCACTCGTGAGTTGGCAGGTTTTTACACCGAGGATGAGCCAAAACTTTTAATATGTTCTAATGACAACGTGACCAGGCCTTGTCTCACTGCTATTTCCTTTGTGCCTCAATGTCAGTAGGCCTGTCCCGATTGTGCTCGGTAACTTTTGAGAAACTTTTGGCGTTTGGAACAACTTCAGTTGCAGTTCTAGCAACCCTCAGCAAAATAATTTCGCCTTTCTGAGCAACTTTTGAGCAAATTATAGGTTTATAGCACATATCAAGCACGAAAAAGTGAACAATTTGATAGAAAAAATCAATTTATGCGGATGTATTGATGTTTATCAGGGCCGTTTTGAACAAATAACCTATCACTTGATAAGACGTCAAATGAACGGTTCTGTCCTGGTGTACCGGTACACAAGGACATAAACAAAACACTGCACAATAGAATACATGGACATAATACCCTATAAACAAAGGGAATACAATGTGAAATCCCTTGTGAACCGGCACACGAGGACAGAAACAAATGAACCACAAGTTTTGTTCCGTACTTTCCTTAAGGTTACAGTGTACCTTCAGATCGAAAATTTATGGAAATTTTTTTTTGGCGTCAAAATAAAGTTTACAGAATGAACTTTCATCCCAAAAAAAAATTATCGAAAAATAGTGAAAATTGACGGAGAAATGATGGTATAACTTTTGTGGGCGGAGTTTGTTTATGAAGCGATATGTTTTTAAAGCGCTGTTTTCTCAAAGTTGATTTTTCGCTTGTAGGGGACACTTTAAAGAGCTACAACTCAAAGGGAATTTGTTCGATTTTCCTCAAATTTGGACAGAAGCTTGGCTAACATATAATCAACAAAAAAGTGTCGACGAATTTCTTATTTCCGAAAACTTTTTCGTCAAGAGCCATTTCCGTGCGATCACTCCAACTTTTTTTCTCCCTTTTTCGAAAATATTCTGTAGCTTTTCATTGCAATTGAATATGGGAAATCGCCGACACGTTTTTTTTGCGCTTCGTGTCCGGAAACCCGAGAACAAATCAAATTAGCAAAATACAATAATCGCTTTGAGTTATAGCGTTTTAAATCTGATTCGGACGTTCGAATTTAGACGTCGTAAAAAATTCGACAATTCATTTTCTTACCAAATGGTTTCCATATTTAGATAGCCAGCTTTATAAGCTTTAATTTGATATCTGGGTTTAGGTATATTTAGTGTAATCTTAAGACGCTAGAGCTGTTATACTGGAGACACCCCCGAAGGTACACTGTAACCTTAAAAGCTTAAGTTTCAAGCTGTTTTACTTAACTTATAGAGAAGTTTTCAATTGAGTGTGGTAAAACCAAAACCAAAGTAATTACTCTGACCAATCACAGCAGTCGTTAACAATCCAATGAACCAATCAGAGCTCGAAGCAATTACATGTCGGCGGCGCCAAGCGCGGGAAAACGCGTGCGAGCAAGTCACGATTGGTTTTTTGTTTTACTTCTGATTGGTCGAGAAAGTGGCGCGAAATTTTTTAGCCAATCGCAAAGCGTAGCAATGAAAAACCAAAGCATGCAATTGTGTAATTACTTTTGACACTCAATTGAAAACTGTTCTATTTAGCAATTATTCAGAAGGACGAAAAATAAAGCTTTAATTATCGTTTGTATAAAAATATGAAATTCAGATAGCAACTTGACAGGCCTTTCATATGAGAACGTGGTCTCGCCCAGTTATCGAGATCTCGTCTCACTCCTATCTCCTTTGTAAAAAGTTCAATGTGTTCAAATGAGAAGATGGACAGGCCCGATTACCGACATCTCCCCTCCCTCCTACCGTACCATTTCGGTTATAAGCCCCACCCCCCCCCCCCCCCCCCCCCCCCAACCTCCCACGGTTTTTGGCCTATCTGGCCCCGGTTGTTCAAAAGGTGTATTGCGCTGTTCACCGGATAAATCACTATCCAGTGGATAGGCATTAGCAAAACCAATTTTGTTATCCACAGGATAGTGATTTATCCGGTGGATAGCGCTATCCACCATTTGAACAACCGGGTCCAGTTTGGTAAGAAAACATTTTTCCGGTTGTATCCCTTCTATTTATAAGCACACCACAGCTCCTAAACAGCAATTCTTTACAAAAATTTGCAACAAATTAACTAAAACAACGCTTATTTATCACAATATTTTTTGCTTGCCATCCAAACAACCCTTACAAAGTTGTATGACCCAGGGCCAATGAACGGGATTTTATGGTATTTCCTTTTCGGTAAAATGTGTGATATGTTCGTATGAGAAGGTGGGATAGCTCAGTTACTGAGTTTTCGAACCAGGATCTTGGTACTGACCAGATTGCTAACATGGTTCAAGCCTAAATTTTTTCAGGTTTCTTCTAACATCACATACCGTGTAGCATGAAATTTTTGCGGGTTTTAATTTTTGCGGATTTTGCGGATTGCCCTCGATCCGCAAAAATAAGTTCCCGCAGAAAAAATACTCTCGCAGAATAATACTCCGCAAAAATTAACTCCTTCAATCAAATAAAGAACTCTGCTTACAACACAAGGAAGCACTGTTCAACAGCCAGCTTTAATCTGAATACAATGCATTCATGGTCGCTTTTGTCCCCAGACTCGGGCCGAAATTACCCCCTCCCCCCAATTCGGCACTTCTTTTGCATGGTACTATTTGTTTCTTCGATATTTCACAAAATGAAATTTGTAACTTTTCTTATATTTTGAGCCTTTGTTAAATGTTGTAATTAGCTAACTGACATGTAATTTCACCCCTCTTTTTCTGCGCAGGTTTTCTCAGACTCTTGGAATTTTTCTTGAGATTCGACTTTTGGCACTCTTGGAAGCTAAAGGGTTAAAACAAATGCTCAAGCTCCTCTAAAGATTTCCCTTTTGTTTCGGGAACATAGAAATAGAAAAACACCCACCCACAAAATGAAATCCCGCCATAAAGCCAAAATGCTCCATAGCGGGTAATCCACTCGGTAAGCGACAGGAAAGTCATAGAAATAACAAGATTACATGTCCAGTTTGTAGCTGTGGCGAATGCGTTTCCAGTACTGCGCGCCCACAGTGGGTAGATCTCAGAGTTGATCGTCCAGGGCATGGGGCCCATACCTGGAGCGAATGCTGCAATGTACAGGACTAAAGCCACAATGGCGAGCCAGGCATACTTATAAGGGCATGCTGCATATGACCATGTGGTCACGTGATTTGATTTGCTGCACCTTCCGTATGCTGCAATGCTATCACTGGTCGCATTGATTGGAATGCAAGATCCATTGATGGGATTGCTCATTGCATCTTTTGCAAAACAAAATCCACATTTTGCATCCACGCAGTCTAAACAGTGCCCATTTATAGGACAATTGTTTGTGATATGAGAAGGTGTTTCTTCATGCAAGGATATTGAAGCATCATGCTGCTTAGCCATAAAGAAGGCACCTCCTAGCAGAAACAAGCTGAACATGACCCCAGCAAGGCTCCCCAGGAGCAGTTTGCGGCGGCCCATCTTCTCTACAAGACAAACGCCTACCAAGGTGAATGCAAAGTTACCAAATGCTACTACAGCCGCCAGCCAGATGGCGAGCTGGTCGCCTTGGATTCCTGACATCTGTATAATGGTTGCACTGTAGTACCTGGGGTGAAAATAGTTGAGAAAAAAAAAGAGTTCAACTTTGAAATGTACATGTAATGTCTTAACCCTTAAACTCCCAAGAGTGCCACAAATCAAAATTCAAGAAAAATCCCAAAGTTTGTTTTGTAAATTATTAAAAACAAATGGTACCATGCAAAAGTACTGCCGAAGAGGTTTCATTTGAATAGCCACACCATAGGATTTCGTCCACAGACTCAAAAGTTAGAACTACACTACATGTCTCCATAATTGACTCTGCGAGTGAAAGGGTTAACCCTTTCACTCCTGTTTACGTCGACCGACGTAAAAAGTTCATAAAATTGTTAGTATTTGGTCTATTTCAATGAAATTTTGCCACAAAAATGGTCTTGGAAATATCAGTTCATTTCCAGAATAAAATTGTACTCCCCTATTAACTTAGATATTGTTGACCACCCCTGGAACTTTTGACAATTTTTTGTTTTACACATTTGCAGTGTGAGACATAGCTCATGCTACTCTGTTAACTGAGAGCTGCAAATAAGCTATAGTTTAGGGGTAAACCTAGTATGTCTGAAAATTGAGGCATTTCTGAACTTTTTTACTTTGACATTTTCAGCCTGTTTATGTCAAAGCCATGATTTCCTTCCCCAATTTTGATATGAAATAAGAACTACAGTCATCAAGACCTTTCAAATGGTATATCATACAGTACATGGCCATTAAGGTTTTACTTACGAGTTTGAAAAAAAAGGTAGAAAAACTCAGGAATAAAAGGGTTAAGGTGGTAGAAGTCACTTCAGGTTAAAAAATAGATTCCATTTGGCCGTGTGTCTGTTCAGTTATAGATCACAGAAGACGTCAAAATGTGGTAAGAACATCAGTGACACACTCGCCTGAGGCTCGTGTGCCACTTTTTTGTTCTTACCACATTTTGACGTCATCTGTGATCTATAACTGAACAGACACACGGCCAAATGGAATCTATTTGTTTTATACAATGAACAGAAAAGTAAAAAGAGTAAACTTACGAACTTGCCTCGTAGCGCTCGACTATTCGAAGATTTGTTCCAGTTTAGGTATTTTTTAAGTCGCCAAGAACACTTAAATTCGTCTTGGTTTCTTTTTTTTCTTGCTCGTAAACAGCTCCTGCTAAACATTTTTCGAGGCTTTCACTTGCTCAATCCAGAATAATCTCGCAAACATTTTCAAAATTGTGCGCCATGTTGGACAAAACAAAGCAAACAATTTTTCTATGACGTCAGCCATGCGTCTGTACTCTGATGGATCATAGGCAACGACCAATCACAGAGTGCGTAGTATTCAGTTCATTGTAAAATAAAAAATATAACATGCCCAAAATATTGTTATTGTTACAGCCTTCAGTTTTAGACAGTAGTCATAGATGTAATCAAAGGCTCCTATGAGCCAACTTGTGAATATGACATGCTCTAAATAAAAGATTCTTCACCCCAAAACAACATGGTATATAGAGGTATACACTTGAGGAACAGATCCATATTAAAGTTGACTTTTACGACTTTTGATAAAGGTAAGGTTGCCATTTTCATCAGAATTCCATTTAAAAATAAAAGAAAGGAAAAAAATATACCAGGATATATATACACCTAATTCAATAAAGGTTGCTTTGGTCATTGGTAATTGGGCATTGGGAAGCTATTGTTTGGCGGTCACTCAAGCAAAGCATTGCATTGTGTTACGTATGCCCAAATGCCAATGCCCAATTACCAACGACCAATTGCCAATTGAAAGCAACCTTCATTGAATTAGGTATATGTATTCGATGACTTTACCGAATTTTAATTTAATTCCTGGTAGCACTAGGTAGTTGAGAAACAGCGCCCTACACCACACGACCACCAATGCACAAGGAATTAGTTTTGTTAAATATAAATATTTAATCATATGAACCTGAAGTAGTTTCAATGTACAAATCACCAACATGTATCATTTAAAGTTGTGATGCAAAGAACAAAACTTTCTCTTTTTGGACTTGTACAGTAACACATGATTCAATTTGCATCTACAGTGATGTTGAAATACATGTATCAGATACCACGCAGCTCTTAACAACCTCTAATTTCATTGGACCTGGGTATCACGCAGCTCCATTGTTTTCAGGGCTAGGGTCCATTGTTGTGTTGTTTGTTCTATTGTTTTCTCAGCAAATCAGAGAAGACTTTACAAGAGCTGCGTACTGGACCCAAAATATGGGAGAGTGGTCACTCACCAGAGGTTAAAACAATAGAAAATTTCAAATCATTAGCCTTGAAAGTGGCCGAGGTCACTTACAAGAGGTGGTCGCTTACGAGAGGTTTTGACTATAGTGATTTTAATGGAAGAAATTTGGTATTTTGGAAAAGTGGTTGCTTAGGACAGGTGGTCGATTACAATAGGAGGTTGCACTTGGAGGTTTGACTGCTATACATTACACTTACATAACAGTATTTATCCCTGACAGTTGTTGTATTGCTTGTAGCATACAGCCGACCAGAACAGCTCTCCTTAATGTTGCAGAGGCCAAAATCTTATATACTCTGCTTTGAGTGAATGAGCCCGAGCCTAAAAAAGGAAAAGAGTGCTTTACTACACGTTATCTTATCAAGGTGCACAAAGGTGGTAGCATGAACAGGTTCCCAATACTACTTAACTGTATTTCTCCTAGCAAATAATCGCTATGACGAGGGGCTAATGCTAAAAATGTAAGCTTTTGAATTTTTTTAACATGGCAACTGACTAAATTAACACAGTTGATACCAAATGTTAGTGATTCACTTTCTCATCAACACAACAGCACAGTATATTTTTAGAAACTAACCTCTTCAGACAGACAGACACACTGACAGACAGACACACAGACAGACAGAAAGATCTACTGTAGGAGAAAAACACTTAGCTGCCAAACACCTACTGCTTTCAAACATGAAGGCTTCCTCTTCGCACACATTTTTCATGGCCACAAGCTCTTCACTCACATCTGCAGATGCGCCTCTTAGCTTCACAAGAACGTTCCTAGCTTGCTCAGAGTAGCCCCTACTGACAAGCCACCGAGGGCTCTCAGGAAGGGATAGACAGCCAAAAAACATGATGATTGACGGCACTGCAGCTAAACCAAGCATGAACCTACAGTCATGTAGTGGGATAAACAAACCTGTTATATTTACCTGATACTGGTACAGTTTAAAACCCCACTTTGCAGACACCAGCTTATTATGGACACTTTCTTAAATACAGACAGCTTTTCCAGTCCCAGCAGAAACCTGCATACATTTGTACATTTTCTCTAAAACTAATATCCATATACCATGATGCAGGTACAGTGTATGTACTGTACATGTATGATGTGTACACTGTCCCATTACATGTAGTGCTTGAATTGAAGCCACTAATACTGTATAAGCCAACCAAATCCAAGAATTGTGTTTAGTCATGATAAATATACATGTACAGTTTACATGTAACTACATGTACATGAAACACGAGAAATATCAATCTCATTAAAATACTGAGCTCTAAATATCAATTCTCTACCTATAGAACATGTAAGAAAAAATATCAGTAAATATTTTTTCTTTCAGGGAGAGTTTTCATTAAAAGATATTACCACAAATTTTATATCAATGTTTTGTACCTCCATCCACTCTTTTTGTAAGGGCTGAAAATGCCGTCAATGACAGCAGCAACAAATTGCCCACCAGTGATAAACATGTTGTTAATAGTCACCATTCGCCCTCTTGTGTTTGAAGGTGCTGTTTCAGCAATATACACAGGGACAGTAACTGATGCCCCACCTGTTAGATACAATGTAATTAAACCAAGAGTTTAACATTGGTGATTTTTTTATTTTGCAGAATCTAGATAATTGCAATCTGTATTTTAATTTATTTTGTGATTTAGAGACTCTGGGAATGTCTTTTTTTTAACCCTTGGACCTACAAGATTACCCCCCCCCCCCCCCCCCCCCCCCAAGGTCTTTCTCTGATTTTTTTCAAGGGCATCTATTGTTATGTCATGCCATCTGCAGTACAGTAGCTGTACACTTATCCCTGAGACACATTTTGGCAAAGTTTGGGGAGAATTGGTTGCCATGGTAATGAGATAAGCCATCGTAAGTAGAATGAGATCAAGCCATTTTCTAATAAAAATGTGTTTTTCACCTTTTCTGGTGAAAAAAAAAAACACATAAAATGCTACCAAAGCAGCAAAATTATTTAATTACATGTCATATTTTACAACTGTAGCAAAAATATTTCCAATTTGAGTATTTTTTCGAACAATTTGAAGTTCAAGCAAAATCCAAGATGGCGGCATTTTCAATGTATAAGAGATAAATTATTTTTGTAACAATGTAACACTGCAAAAAAAACAAAAACAAAAAAAACAAGGGGAGGGATGGGAGGGGAGGGGGCCCTCTTGTACCACAGTTGGGGCATAAGTTTGGGTGCACAATGTATCCCTTTTCTTGTTTTTCTTGTTTCTTTTTATGACAATGGTCAGAAATTCAATGTTTTTTAAAATACAGTGGAATCCCGATAACTCGAACCCTCGATAACTCGAACCTCTCGCTATAAACTCAAACCAAACTATTTTTTTCCCTCGGCTAAAGATTGCTTACAAATTTACCCTCGATAACTCCAACCTTCGATTTCTCGAACTAAATTTCCCTCTCCCCTAGAGGTTCGAGTTATCAGGATTCTACTGTATTGTCAGTCTAGTACAATAATACTACCTTATTATGCATTAAGGCATCGTCCACACGTATCCGGAAATTTGTGAAAACGCAAATTTTTTTTTTACGAATACGGCTTGCGTCCACACGTATCCAGCGTATTTTCCGGCCGTATCCGGAAATTTTTGAAAACGCTCTCCAGAGTGGAAATTTTTTTATCCGATACGAATACGTGTACGAATACGCTGCGTGTGGACGCGAAAATTTTCGCATCCGCAAAAAAATATTTGCGGAAAAAAAAATTTCCGGATACGTGTGGACATGGCCTAAGTATCTAACTTTAAGCTTACCTATTCCAAGGCCTACAGTAAGCCTTCCCAAAAGAAGCACTTCTCTCGAATGAGCAATTCCCATCACCACAGCTCCAATTGTGAACACCATCGCTGAGGTGATGAGCATGGGTTTTCTACCAAGCCATTGATTCAGAAAACCACCAAACAAAGCACCGAGGATCGCTGTACCTATGGTTACGCTTACGACGAGTTCTTGCCAAAAAGAGGACAAATGAAACTCTTGTTTGATTAGAATCATGGCGCCAGAGATGACACCCGTATCATACCCGAACAAAAATCCGCCGATCGCCGCGAACGCGGTCAGGAAATATACGTACGGTGGAGTTGTTTGTTTTGAGGTCATTTTTATCAAGGCTTCGTGCTCGGTTTCATCGTGTAGAGACGATGGCTGGTCTAATTCATCGCCTGTTTCGTCGCCTTCAACTCGATTTCGGTCTGCCATGGCCGATTTCTAACGCAACTGTTCAGTAGTGGACACACCAGGTTATGTTATACGACGTACAGGATAACAATATATAATTTTTAAAATTTGGACCGGACTTGGGATTTAAGTCACTCATACATACATCAACTTTAACTTTAACTTTAATTGAGATAATTGCCATTAGTACAGTAATCTGGCAATAGCTGGTCAACGGCTAGCTAAGCAAATACGATTTACATTGAACTGAATATACTGTAGACTAGAATATTAACAAATTACACCGGCTCTGATAAGAACAGGAAGCTAATAAAATAACACTAATTTTGTTTATAACATACGGTACAAAGTGTTAGAAAGCAAATACGTGTTCTACATTTCCTTCTGTAATAAAACGATTATTTGACATTTGAACTGAAAGCTACTCGTTTCTTACGCTCCAGGGGCCCGTTTCTCGAAGTCCCGATAACTTTCCGGGCCCGGAGCTAAATTTTAAAATCAGAATCTATAGGATGTATAACTCCCAAACAAGCCGGAATTGTTTCGTCACCTTAGAATTTTATTGCTTAGCCTTTAAAACCAACAAATATGCATCTTTAATGGGAATATTGCAGAAAGAAAATAGCTTTCCGGGCCCGAAAAGTTACCGGGACTTTTGAGAAACGGGCCCCAGACTCCGGTTGTTCAAAAGGTGGAAAGTGTTATCCACCGGATAAATCACTATCTTCTTCCATCAAACTTGCCTCCCTCACTTCTGAAGATTTTCGCAAGCGTTAAAAGTATACACTTACAATACGAACATTAAAACTTAATTTATAACAAATCAATAAATAAAAGAAAAGAATGGTCATGTCTGACAAAATCAAGACTGGCAAGCCTGTGTTTCAAAGAGGCCAAGGTCGATGCTTGCACATCGTCGGGAAGACTGTTCCAATCTCTGACCGTTCTTGGGAAATAAGAGTAGAGGTGGAAGTTCGTTTTTGATCTCGGGACTTTGTAACTCAAAGAATTACAGTGCCTGCTCTTCCTTTGCATTGATTCCATTCTATCCAACCCATTTAAAGCAACAAGATCGTGATGGATTAAGTCTGGCCAGGATAGAGTTCTAAAGTGTGACGTCACAAAAACTTAAGTTTGTGAAATTATGGGATTTGATTAGATATTCGGAAAGGGCATGACAAAAAAGTTTGCTTGCAAAAAATGAGCATCTTATTGCAATTTGGGCGTGAGATATTTGCACCGTTATGCTCTGATGACTCCATACAAATCCTTCTAAGTTTGGCCTCTGCTCATGACGTAATGAACAAACGAACTTTTATAGCGATATCCACCTTTTCAATCGGGGTCAGAGTGTCTAAAAAATAAGAGTGGAATAAACCCCATAAACGGTTACAAGTACATGTAGCTCCCGAGATTTATTTTAAATTTCTCGAGACGTTGCGCTTCATTGTCGCGTCCATTCAGATTTTCAACTGCCACAATGTAAAACAATAAATGATGGTAAACATTCACTTAAATTATTTGGACCTAAATTGTTACCTAGTTACGCAGAAGAGGCATCATCAAGGCCCGGACACACGGTGCAACTTAATACTTGAAACGGTGCGCGCAACAGTTGCAGAATTAGAATCGAGTTCTACTTTTGCGACGTTGCGCGCAACAAATTGCATCGTGTGACGTCACCCCCAAGAAATGTTGTTGCGCAACGGCAAGAAAAGTTACACTGTGTGTCCGGGCCTTTACACTAAAAAAGTTTAAGAAATACATAAGAAAGATGAATTTGACGTATCTGATGGGGCAGGATACTTGTGGTCAGTGCTTTTTATGCAATAATTAACTTAGAATATATTGTTATTAGATTGTTGTTAAGTAAAGATCAGCATTTTATTCATTTATTATATTCTTTATGACTTTGATTTATATAAGTGCTACTACGCTACTACTACTACTACTACTACTACTACTACTATTACTACTACTACTACTACTACTACTACTACTACTACTACTATTACTACTACTACTACTACTACTACTATGCCTTTACAATTCATTGAATGCCTTAATTTACAATTCAGTTGTAGCACTGCAAATTTAGGTCTTTCTAATAAAATAAACACATCTATCTCATCTATCTCTACTACTCAACTTCTTCTTTTTCTTCTTCTTCTTCTTCTTCTTCTTCTTCTTCTACTACTACTACTACTACTACTTCTTCTACTGTTGCTACTACTACTGCTACTACTGCTGCTGCTACTGCTACTACTGCTGCTGCTACTGCTACTACTACTGCTGTTGCTGCTACTGCTACTGCTACTGCTACTGCTACTATTACTACTACTACTACTACTTCTTCTACTGTTGCTACTACTACTGCTACTACTGCTGCTGCTACTGCTACTACTGCTGCTGCTACTGCTACTACTACTACTACTGCTGTTGCTGCTACTGCTACTGCTACTGCTACTGCTGCTACTGCTACTGTTGCTGCTGCTACTGCTGCTGCTGCTGCTACTGCTGCTACTGCTACTGCTACTGCTACTGCTACTACTACTACTACTACTACTACTTCTTCTACTGTTGCTACTACTACTGCTACTACTGCTGCTGCTACTGCTACTACTGCTACTGTTGCTGCTGCTACTGCTGCTGCTGCTGCTACTGCTGCTACTGCTACTGCTACTGCTACTGCTGCTACTGCTACTGTTGCTGCTGCTACTGCTGCTGCTGCTGCTACTGCTGCTACTGCTACTGCTACTGCTACTGCTGCTACTACTGCTGCTTCTACTACCACTGCCACTACCACTGCTATTGCTGCTGTTGCTGGTACTGCTTTTGCTGCTGCTACTGCTACCGCTGCTGCTACTGCTACTATTGCTGCTACTGCTCCTGCTGCTGCTATTGCTATTGCTATTGCTATTGCTAATGCTATTACTAATGCTACCGCTACTGCTGCTGTTATTGCTACACTAGTGACCTTCAGGTTTTACGACACTCATAAAATTGATCAGTTCTATTGCTCTTCGCAATAAGCGGTTCCCCAGCAGCACTTTAACTGACGCTTGCACTCCGATGCTGAGCACCAACCTTCGTCGTCCGAACATGCGCAGTTGTGCTTACAACTTTTTATAAGATCAATGACCTCTGTCGTTTGCCTGCCCGGAAGGGTTTGGTTTATAAAGCAAGTTGAAAAGATACTATCTTGGCAGGCGGAGTCCTGGATAAGAGCTTCCCATGTTACACCGAAGTCTTCTGAATCACAGTAGAAGCATTTCAGTTTTAGCGTTACGTATATTCCTGAAAAAAATATAGTGATATTGCAAATATTAGCCTTTTGTTAAGATTTGGTTAATTAGCAATAGAATAAATCTTCAGTCCCTTTTTTTTTGTCGAGCGGATTAGGATCTAACAAGGCTCAAAGCAACGAACTTTGACTCATTTGAAAAAAATTGAAGTATAATGTTCACAGGTAGCCATTATTCATACGTTAGCAATTATACTGTATGGGAAATATTCTTTGCTCTATAAAAGTGTAAATGTGCAATACATTTCTCTTTAGAGGTCACGTTAAATGTTTTTTATTGCGTTTCCTCATGTGTTTATTGCGTTTCAGAGAGCGACGAATTTTCACCCCGACGAGCGTAGAGACAACAACAACAACAACGATTTATTTTTCAAATAATAAAACAAAATCTAGTAGCAACGCCGCAAATAACTAGAGTTAATCGTGGCGGGTTGCTGCCCACTAAAGAAAGAAACGAAGTAAACAAACAAGAAAAGTCTAGAAAACACGTAAGGTGAAATGAAAAGTCAAACGGTGGAAGGGTCCGGGCTAACGTAACGTTATTACATTCTATTGTTTCTAGAACCATTTAACTTATTTCCAGCGATGGGTAAGGAAAGCTTAGAAAATTGCTTGTTACTTACCGTCCCCTCTCTGTTCATGAACAAGAGAAGACGACACGATGTCCTCAAGGGGCATGCGTGAACTCTTGTTCCATAAATTGTACCATACTGCCAATGTAAAACCTGCAGTTTATAATGAGAATAATGCCGGATTTTATTGAGAGAGTAGACCGCGAGCAGTCTCTTATTTTTCGTTTATCCAGACGAGCGAGCGAAGGAGCGAGCGAGCGCGCGCGTGCGAGCGGCGAAGCCGCGAAGAACGAGAGCGTCAGCCCAAAGAATGGTTAAAGGGGCAGTATCACGAGGTTCCACGCGCGGCACTGTTCACTATTCTTGCACCGGAATTTTGGACATATCACTGTTAACAGTGATTTTTTCTTTCTTTCGGCTATCAAAACGGATTTTTTGTTTCAACAAATACCTCCATTTCTCGACGGCCTTTTTGAATTTGCGGAATCAAACTTGAAAACTGGGCCGACGTTTTCAAGTTTCGATCTCGTGATACTGCCCCTTTAAAAATACGTCAAAAAAGTAAAAATGCGTCAAAAGCAGGCGGAGGTGTGAATTGATCTTTATGTCAAGCGTGTGCTTTTCAGTAAGAAAACAGTGTGGTCCTCATTTTTACTTTTCCTCGTTTCTCGCGACCCGCGACTCGCAACTACGCCGCTCGCGCGCGCAATTTCGACTAACTAAAAGAGAAATAAGAGACTCCTCGCAGTCTATGGAGAGAGCAAAACTGGTATTATTGTCCTCAGAGCCGCCTCAGCCCTTTTAAAAGTGAAATCTGCAAAGGACCGCAAACGATAATGCTGCTAACGGTATACCAAGGATCTGCGAGAGACATAACCAGCACCCCCCCTCCCCCCCCCCCCCCCCCCCAAAGAAAAAGAAAAATATTAATAATATTCCCGGAGATAGTAATGTATTGCAGAAAGAAACTGAAAAGTATGAAAAATACCAAAACTTGGGAAGAGAGATCAGAAGGATATGGAAAACGAGGACAAAAGTGGTACCTGTGGTTGTAGAAGCGTTAGGATCAGTATAAAAGAAGTTGGCGGGCCATTTAGAGCAAATAGAAATAAAGAACAGAATAAGAACAATGCAAAAATCGGCTCTCCTTGGATCGGCACATATCCTAAGGACAGTGATGGAAGTCTAAGGTCTCGGGAGGATACCTGACTGGAAATATTGCCCCAGGGAAAAAACCCTGTGAAAAATTCCCAATAATAATAATAATAATAATCAGCCCTGCAGTTTATTGTATGTTCAGCCCTCTTAACTTGGAACATGGGCACCGGGACCAGCTAGTACTCAGACTCCGGCGGCCAAGAGATCCGGGTGGCTCTGGGGACAAACTGAATAACAAAACCTCGATTACAAGGTCGTCGTTTCAGAAAGTGTTCAAGTAAACTTGTAATTCCCAAGGTTTTTTAATTTCTTAATTTTCAGATGGCACCCTTATGAAGCAATTCGCTCTGAAGAAGGGCTAGCACTCGATACGTCTGATTTTGAATCTCTTTACGGTGGCCAGTTTACTATTTCAACTCAGTTGATGAAACCAAGTTTTCATGTAAAAAAAGAAACAATGGGGAAAAAGCCCTGGGAACGAGGTTGATGTTCAAGCAGTATGGCCTTATGGGTATTACTTCTCCAGAGATCCCATCTTTTGTTTGAATAGTGGACTGTGCTAAATATCTCTCTATGGTCATATCTAATCTTTTCTAAGGGAAATCTTCCTTTTCGGACTTTTCGGAGTGATTTAAACCATCGTTTTGAAAAACTAACTGCTTTCACATGCTCATTGAAAATCGGCAGAAGATACACAGCACGTAATTGTTTTACAATCAACCAAACAATAAACGGTGGTTGGCCTGTGGTGCTTCGGTGTCTTCTGTGAGCTGCAGCTCGAGTCATAATTTCTTTATTAATAGCTACTGGCACAAGATTGCGTAAATTCATTTTGAAAGCAAATCATTATACACTGATTATATATTTGTTTTTATTATTTTTATGAATCTGTCAAACAAAAATTGCAAACAAAAACAGCCGAAAAGTACCAGTTACGGAGTTAAAAATCCACGCGTTATAAAACATTCATTACAGTTTGTGCTTTGAAAGTTAGGTGAAACAGAGCGGAGAATTACCGGATTTATGTTTGAGTTCTAATAGACTAGGTATGCTCTAAGATTGGAAGAATGTACTGGACTAAGATCTTCAAGATAAAAAGCCAATTTTTAGTTTTCTATTTTGTTGCTTATCACTTACCTACAAAGGTACTGACAGCGAGTATTTGCTGCCATTGAGGTTTCGCGTGAAAGCGTTTGACGGTCTCTGATTGAACGTGCATTTGTTCTTTTAGAATTAGAAATTCACTTCGACCTGTTAAGCGACAAGTGACGATTTCGGAAAAACTTCGTATAAGCTCCCGAAGAGCTTCCGATTCTTACCGACCAATCAGAACAATCCCGAAGTCAACAGTAAGAAAATTATACGAATGAATCCAAAAATTGAATTCGCACGGATGCGTGACACGAATTTACAATAAAAAATAGCACATTGAAAAAATAAAATTAAATTAATAATTTTTTTTTGTAAAAGCGTCAAACAAACTTCGTCAACGACGTTTCGGGGTAAGCTCTTCATCAGGTTGAAAATTATCTTGTCATTTAGTCGTTAATTATAAAAGGATATATTCCACGTTATTAAGGAGGGGCTGTACCTAAATGCAATCAGTTTTCCGCCACTTAACATGGGTTTAATGGAATATCTCGTTCACGTTTCAAGCAATTCAAAACCCTTCGTTCGTCTTATGAATCTTTATTATAGGTGTTTTGTAAATTTTTAGGTGATTTTTAAGTATGTTTGGGAGGAAACAGTTTTTTTTTAAGGATTTGTAAAATTTAGAATACTGAAAATATAGCTTAAAAAATAGAATTTGAAGTTAAAAATTAGTAGATAAACACGAAAATATGCTACTATCAACCTGCATGGGGTGCTCTTGCGTGGGTGTCAACTGTCTGTTGGTGTTCTAAAAATTATTTTCTTTCTTCTAAACAAAAAGCAACAAAATCAGGCACCGCATTTCTGCAAGGGTTGACAAAAAAGGTTTTTGAGGGCTCACGAGACTGTTTGTTTTTTCCTTAAAATGTAGCAAGTGCTACTACACGAAAATAATAATAATAATAATAATAATAATAATAATAATAACTTTATTTATTTATCCACGGGATCCTTATCACTAAAGAGTGGTCTTCTAAAGAGCCGTGCGCATTAAACCTAGTACAAAAAAGCTAAGACTTAAAAATTACAAACATTATTATTATTAATTTGAGTAACAAACACCCAATTGCGTTGCTCCACGAAGACTGAACAAGCTTCGCCTTTTATTCTTATCAGCGTTTCTTCCGTATTGCAAACATGAATGAGGAGGCTGGGAATGAGCTTCAAGAGGCTCTTTGCCCATGTGCTCTCAACGTGTACATATCCGGATGCAACACCATCCTAAAACTTAAAAATCGATTTTCCGTGGCTTTTATAAAACAACACTATAATGTCAAGAAAGATAACAAAATGTTTTTAAAGTGTACCAGGTACGGTCCTTAGGTTTTGAAAATTTAACCTGTTATAGATACAGCAAGTCGAGCCAAATTCAGTTGCCATGCAGTAGTTTCATTAAGACTTTGATGAAACATTGGCCGAAAAAGACGATAACAAAGCCCGCGTATGACAGCCGAGTGGGTTAAGAATATCATTGCCACCCGCTGCAGGTGACCTTGTAGAGTTGGCCTTCAACGGCTAGACCCCAAAATTTCAAAACAAGAAAGTTGATGAATTAACTGTACATTCAAACAATAAGCAGCGTGCTATAGACACATGCGCCTCAAACTGAGAGCCTATTATTGGTTTTAGATGAATGCTTTCACGTGAGTTTTAGGTTACCTGGCAACACATCATAGCACCTCCACTCGGGAACCCTCAAGGAAAAAAAAATAAAAAATAAAAATCATAGGACTATTTAAAAAATTTTGGCGTGTGCGGATGATTATGCTGATTTGCCTGTAGTTGACACATGCTCACCAAAAGGAGCCTTTTTTTTTTGTTTTCGATGAATGTTTTCACGTGATTTTTAGGTTACCTGGCAGTAGGATGTAAGCTGAAAAAGAGATAACCAGGTTTTCCGTTTATCTAAACGTTCTATGCATATTTCGTCAACTGATGGGTGACTTAGAGATATTTAGAATACAAAGCCAGTATTAATAAAAATAAGTATTCGTATTTTGCCTCGAAGCCACGAAACCAGAATACAGCAGCAGAAAGCGATAGAGAGTGTCTCCCAGATCTTATTCGGCCGGCTGAATTAACGATCCCTCGGGCAAACGACACTAATAGGAAAGGTAAGATAAATGAAGAACTTACAGACGAGTTAAATAAATATAATAATTTTATACAGTTATGGAAGTGATTAGTGGAAATGTTGCAACTTTACAAACCATCAAGAAGCTTAAGATCTGCATCTAAGAGGCTCCTGACAGTAGTGCTAGCCAAGTTGAAGGGTTATGGCTGTAGATCGTTTTCATTTGCCGCACCTATATATACTATGGAACTGATTACCAGAATCTGTCCGCCTTCACGATGATCTTGCAAACTTTAAGACTACTATAAAGACTTACTTATTTCGCGAATATTTCAAATGGAGTACTGTCCCAAGAATAATGTATATATTGTGAACATTAAGATATGAATTTCAGTTAATATTTTTATATATTTTATTTTTTATCATTGATGTAAATTTTTGAATTTAATTTTTGTTAGGACTGTTGTGCTGTAAAGTGCCATGAGCTCATGGATATGGCGCTTTAGAAATATTTTATTATTATTATTATTATTATTATTTATTATTAATTAGACAGTTGAGAAATTAATTACAGAAATAAGAGTCCGAGAAAACCCGCGCAAAAATGACGGGTGAAATAGTATGTCAGCCGCTAGCTAATTATAACATTTAACAAAGGCTAAAAAATATAAGAAAAGTTACAAATTTTATTTTGTGAAATATCGAAAAAACAAATGGCACCTTGCAAAAGTACTGCCAAAGAGGTTTCATTTAAATGGTCACACCATAGGATTTCATCCACAGACTCAAAAGTTAGAACAAATGGTACCATGCAAAAGTATTGCTAAAAATCAGAGATTTTTGGTCTATAATAGAATATTGTTTACCGGGAAACTGATCAGTGGTATGAAGCTGAAATATAGCGAGTCTGGGATAGCGCAGCCGGAAACGTGGTCTGGTATAGGGTAAGGGATGAGTTCCAGCGGCACACCCTAACCGAAAATACACAGAGTACCCCCTGGGGCCTAATCCGCCCCAGCAGGCCTAGGTCAGTTAACCATACCTTAGTTTCCTTGTTACGTCATAGATAATGTTCTTATATACCCCCTGGGGCCTAATCCGCCCCAGCAGGCCTAGGTCAGTTAACCATACCTTAGTTTCCTTGTTACGTCATAGATAATGTTCTTATATCTGCAACACTATGTATTCAAAGGGGACAAACTTCAAATAAATGTGGCTACTAAACTTATCTGAATTTCGTAACTGTTCATCAGTAGGATGCCTAAAATGTGTGCAATTCCAAAGACTACTGTTTAAAGTCTTTAAAGATGGGTCTGAAACTCTTAGAGATTTTAGTACAACTGCAACCATTTTGTATACATTTTTAGCAATAAAAACTTTAAACTTGAGAGAGACGACTAAGTTGTGCTTTCGATGTGACTGCCATGTTAACCGTCCACACAATAAAAAAGCACCAACATTAAGATAACGAGCAATACACATCGATTCGATTTGGAAGGGTTTCGTCTTTTATTCAGGCGAGTTTTCTAGAGTAGGTGATAGTTGGCTTCAATCTAAGTGAGTTTGTTGTGCGCCAGGTTAATAGGCAATGATCATGTCTGATAAATTCATTTTTTTTTCTAGTAAATAAAACCGCTAATTACATAGAATCAGGCAGTGGTATACACCGGTGACGGCAACTGAACCGAGAGGTCAGTGATTCCCATCCCCCAGGCTAGGGAGTGGGGGGAGGGATAATACCTTGGTAAATAAAACCGCTAATTACATAGAATCATGATCAGGCAGTGGTATACACCGGTCACGGCAACAGAACCGAGGGGTCAGTGACTCCCATCACCCAGGGAGTTGGGGGAGGGAGGATACCCTCAAATAAAAGTGATGTTCATGATCGTTCCCTTTAGGGCTTCAAAGGAAGATACAGTGAGGACTTGAACACCCTAATTGAACCCAAATCTGGGAACCTTCCAAGTTTCATTGTCATAGCTTTAATGTTCTTGAAGTTTCGAAGTGGGGCACAATATGCCCCCCGACCCAGGCTCAGGATATTTAAGTAAACACCTTTGTATAAGAATCTTCATTTTTACAAGTCAGCCTGAATAGGTTCTTAATACATATATCGTTTGTTAAGTGCCTGGGGAATCAGGCTGTTTAGGTTTTTAATTAGGTTCTTGTTTGCTACTGTTCATAATAGTACTTATTAAAAGCCCATTACTTCAGTCGTCATATTTAACTTATTTCCCTCTGCGTTGAACATTTTCCCAAATACTCAGTTTTAACATGGGAGAAGAAAAGTTCTGCCTTTCAATCCAGACACAATTGTTTTCTAAGGCAAATTATAGTAACTATCTTAAGAGATCTAAAATAGGAACAAGGTGTATTTAAATTACGAGTTGATCTTACAAATAAAGAACCTATTTCAAATGTAAGGCTGAATAGGTTCTTATTTTAGCGGGGTCTAATTTTCTAATTTCCGCCCGTAGGTTCTTAATCCACTGGGTTCTTATACGTGGATGTTTACTGTTTAACTGAAAAACAGTTGATTGAAACTTGTTCCCGTATAACAGTTCGGTTAACCCTCGGACGTACACGCAAACGTACACCCCAACCGGTACAAGGGGGGAAGGGGGGGGGGGGGGGGGGGGGGGGGGGGGGAGGCTATTGCAACACCCCCGGTTGCGTTTTTGCAATGTTGCAATATCTCGGAAATATTTTACGTCTAATAAATAGCGTGTGATGTGCTCTACACGATAAGGTAAATACCGTATTTATTCGATTAAGCGCCCTGGGCGCTTATTAAATTTTTGGACCTTGAGAGTGGGCGCTTATTCGAGGTGGGCGCTTAATCGAGGCTGGGCGCTTATTAAATTACGGGTTGTGACGCTGCTGGGAGGGGGCATTGGGGTTTTCGGTTTTTCGGTTCTTGTCATTTTTTAGATCGGTTTTTCGGTTTTTCCCTCAAAATTTCCGGTTTTTCGGTTTTTGTAACCATTACACGGTTTTTTTTTATAACATCCGGTTTTCGGTTTTTATGAAAAGCGGTTTTTTGGTTTTGAGCAATTTTTATAGTAAAAAAAGGCCGTATTATTAACCAATACTGCTATATTTTTTATTTGAAGGTAAGCGTAAAGTATTTCATTTCGAGGCCAGAACATTGACAATTTTGTTCCGTGTCTGATGTTAAATTTGATTTGCACATCACTCCAGAAAGAACGCTCGAAACCGAAACTTGAAGAATAGCTCTCGAGGTCTTAACTCTCGTAAATGTTAAAAAAGGAAACATCGAGAGCCAAGAGAGCGGGTCATGACTTTATCACGTGAAATATCATGTGACACACAAGTGTTCTAGAAATAACGCTAGAGAATAAAGGGATGTTACCTGGGGAGTTTGAACCCCCTTCAAAAACTTACAACGTGTTATCGCAACAAAATATTGCATTAAAAATCGTCCTCGCGCTGTTACACGGTGTCTGCTGTCAACGGAACAACTTTTTTTTTTCAACGGAACAACTTGGCGTTAAGAGTCGTCTGTGTAATATCACCTTCAAATCAAAATGTTATCGCTAGAGATTTTCATCCTCGTGAAAGTAAAATAAGCAAAAAAAGGAAACACTGGGAACCTAGAAGGCGGTCGTGACAACAAGTGAAATATCATGTGAACACAAGTGTTCTAGAAATAAAGCTGGAGAATGAAACCAAACGATTATGTGTAGTAGAGATTTAATTCTCATGAAAGTGAAATTAGCAAAGAAGGAAACACTTGAGCCAAAAAGTGCGTCATGACTTTGTAACGTGAAATAGTACAGTGTTCTATTTATAAAAAGTGCGCTTGTGCTTAATAAAAGGACTGGGCACATACATTGTGCAATAGTGTGTAATTCTTTTGTTGGTTTGAATACAAGGCTTTTTGCAATTCATTTTATTTGAAGGACTTTTGTTTGATCCTGCTTTATTTTGCGCTTTATTTTGTGAAGAACTACCCAAGAGTCATCAAAGGTGCGTACTGTTACAGTAATCCAGCGACGTTCCAGTAATCGTTGTAATACGTTAATACATAATTTTAATTAGTATCACTTACACAGGCCTTTTTAGCGACTAGAGTGATTTCAGAAAACTCGTGAAACAAAATGAAACGGTCATTGTTTAATAGTCAACAGTAAACTAAAGAAAACAATGGATTTAGTGTCTAATAATGTGTATTTGTCGAATTTTTATTTCAAGCTAGGGTTATATGAAATCACTTCATTAGACAGGGCGTATATATATAGATATGTATGCGCATTTCCTCGTGAATACGCGAAGAGTTGAACGATATGTAACAGAGACGGGAGCAATTTTCACTCGATAGCTCTCGATCGCTCGCTCGATCGGCTGTAGACTTTTCTTAGTAATACCGCTGATCAGTGCATAATGATTCGAGCTCTAGAGGACTCAGTCTTTTTTTTCAAGACTTGGAAAAACGCTATAGTACGGCAATGTTGTTGTTAAATGTGTGACGTTTCGCTGCCATTCGTAAAAGTTCAAATAAACCAAATATTATTTCGATGAATTAAAAAGATGTCTTAGCGTGACACAAATACGCATTGTTTGAAATAAGAGAGAGAACTAGATGATGTATTTTTTGAAAAAAGTTAGAGTTAACTCAAGCGGGGACAAATTCCTTTATGTGGGAATAGCGGATATTGGACTCTTGATGTTGTAAAATGGTCTGGGAACAAAGATTTAGTGACGCCGTGTTTCGGGTCAGCGGAGGTCTCTATAAGTTAAGAACACATGGGGCGGCCATGTTCGTTTTAGTTCGTTCTGTTTCTTGTAACAGTTACGCAGTTTACGGTCAATAAAAACAGTTATTTAAACACTTGACAACTTGATTATCACTTAAAAAAGTCCTTTGAAAACAAGTATTTGGAAGGGCATTTTGCACGTCACAGAAAGCCATTCGTTTTCCGCTATCGTCTAAGTGACTTAATTGGAGTGTATCACTTTGTTTATAAAAGTTGTGCCCTTTCTTGTTGTTTTCAATAACACGAAGCTGTTTCTGGAGGGGGCATTGGGGTTTTCGGTTTTTCAGTTTTTGTCACTCAAAATTTCCGGTTTTTCGCCTTTGGTTACGTTGCACTGATTTTCGTTTTTTTTTTCTTTTTTAACATCCGGTTTTTAGGAATAAGAAAAGCGGTTTTTCGGTTTTAAGCAATTTTTATTGACGTTTTTCGGTTTTCATGGAAATTTTGAGCGGTTTTCTGGTTTCTAATAGGTCTCAATGCTCCCCTCCTGTTGAATGGGGTTAGTTTCTAGAGAAACTGTGGTGCTGCGTCGGTGGGGGGATGAAACACGAGAATTTAGTTTTATCGACTGAGTCGATAAGGTAAATTGACCACCGTAAAAAGATTCAAATAGCTGACGTTTCGAGCGCTAGCCCTTCGTCGGAGCGTCTGTTGGTTTTGTTAGGTACCTGGACTACTTGTAGCCAAGTACATGGATCTTCTAGATGAATTCGTAATCAACTCCGTTTTCGTGTTCGATGGATCGCCGCGCTTTAAATGTTGTTTCAAAAATACATTAATGATTCATAAGCACGTGAGCCTATTAGAGACCTTAAATTGATCACGTGCATAAACCTTTATACCTCGTAATCCATGGTCATTCTGAAAAGCCCGGAGAGTGATTTGATCTCAGTCCCGGGGAAAAGTGGGGTTGAATGTACAAACAATATGCAATTATCGCTGAATTAGTAATGAAAATGATTTTAAAATGACCACTGTGATCTTTATATAAAGAGTAGACCACACATTATCTTTTAAATATAAAGATCACACGTAATCTTTATATAAAGATTACCAATATGGGTATTAATTATTCAGGATTCTTAGTAAAATAAATGGTGCCTTAAATATGTTTGTTCAGGGCTGTTGTATGATATCTAGTATGTTGCTATTCTATTTGGAAACTTCTTCAACAAAATAAGCAGCCAACAGTTTAGCAAGTGAGCCGTTATTTGAATGACACCGAGCGCCCTCGTGTAAATTTCTAAGTAAGAAACTGGTTCAGAGAGGCAAACTGCTTATTTTTACTCATGCTCTACCACTGAAAAAAAAAATCAGACTCTTTGTTTTGTCCACCCTACCTCGTCCTGTCAACTTTGGTATAGCATTTTTCAATATATTAGTTTTTCCTCAGAACTTCAAAATCTCAAAACTTTCGATAGAAGTCGCGGAGTCATCATCACTTCGTCGAAGCCAGTCGGTTGTGGCACATGTAGTGTTGTATGCTAATTTTCTCTTTGCACAGAAGCGCATTTGTAATTTACGTAGGGACACGCTATTTGTGGAATGTTTTTGAGGGCGCTCAAAAAACCCGGGGGGGGGGGGGGAGGGGGACGGAAAGACTCCCATATAAAAATGACGGGGGGTGATCGTCGTACCTTTCAGGGGACAAATTAAAATTTGTGGATTGGTACCGCTTATGGTGCTAAAATCTGAAATGACCACCGTTAGAATTATCACGGTAATTTTTAGGGTATTGAGCCGAAAAATATGACATGTTTTGTTTTAGAATTGGTACCTGCCGCCCTGATAGGGGTAACATGAGATTCATTTTAGGCAATATTAGGGGGCTAACATTGACTACAAGGTGATTGCTATGGAAGAGTTGCAAACGTCATATAATGGGTTGCTCAAATTAAAAATCTGTAGCATGGAATTATCGACGAAAGGAAGGCTTTTAAAGAAAAATTATGCATGAAAATGCACCTTTATGACATCATAGCTTTTTCAATAACCTGAATTTTAACAAATCCATGCTACAGATTTAGTTAGGATGTTCTTAAACCGCTAACATTGTTTTTATTGGGGGAAAATGTAAGATGTTTGAGTTTTAAGGGTTTTTATGTTCTGGTAATATGACTTACCAAATATGGTTGTGACCCATAAAATTTGAAGAAAGCATAAAAAACTCCAAACATAATAGCCGAGAAAGTTAAGAATCCCATTTTATGACGTTTGGAACTCTTCCATAGCATCCACCTTGTAGTTAAGGCTCTCTCTCCCCCCCCCCCCCCCCCCCTTCCATAGCATCCACCTTGTAGTTAAGGCTCTCTTCCCCCCCTTCCATAGCATCCACCTTGTAGTTAAGGCTCTCTCCCCCCCCCCCTCCCCACCTTAACTAAGGATTTGCTGTAGTACTGCTATCCTGAATATTGCAAACATCATGTTTTTACCTTACTTTCAAGAGTTCTGGATTTGACTATAACAGAACATGCCATTGCTTTGTATTCCTTATATGCAAAGATCTGTACAGTGCATTACAACAGCATTCCCGGTGTCTTGTAATGTACTCATCTCATTTAATTTCTGTCATGGCTGTGATTCAGCTAAAATTCCATACAACCGTTACCTTACTTAAACAAGCATCTTAAACTGGGATCTGTTCAATTGTTAATAATAGCAAAAATGAAGGTACTTGTTAAAGGAGCCCAGTCGTGGCGATTTTCAATTTGTTTTATTTTGGTCAGAACTGCCTCAAATTAGAATTAAGTTAAGTACCTTTGTCGCACACGAAAATAAACCATAATCTGAGTTTTAGCGCGTTCTCCAAGACAGCAGCGATAAACTTGAAAATAAGAAGCCTCACTTTTTACGATGTAATCCATTTCCATCCTGGCCATGTGCAGCGCTTTACACTAATGTTTACTCTTAGAGCATTAGTAGAATAATTTTAAACAAAACTGTACCCTTAGCTTATTTTTGGGTTTCCACTGATAGAAATATGTCTTTGACTTTTGGCTTTTTAAAGTAACACCATATATAAATGGTGGCATGGCAACTTTAAAGTGCCTTACTTAAACAAGCATCTCAAACTGGGTATGTTGTTGATATTCATCATGCACTTTACTGTGTTTACGTAGTAGATAAAATATGAGCGGGAGATCTGTATGGGCGTTTACAATGGCGAGCCGAAGGCGAGCCATTGTAAACGCCCATACTGCTGAGATCGGACGCGAATATTTTATCGTACTTATGAAATGAAACAATGAGTAGAGATCTGTATGAAAAGTTAATGCATACTAATTAGCTGAGCAGTTGTCTGTATCAAAAGTTAATGCTACTGTTTAATAATTCATCAACTCAGTTGATTTGTATTGGGGTTTACAAACCTTCATTAAATTTTCATTTCTTTTGTACTTTCCTTATGAATTATTAATGAATTTTATAATGTTTGATAAAAGTAGCATGCAAAAATGACGTCAATAGGTGTTCTGCTTTCAGTATCAGAAATATGTTCATATTTTGGTTCATTTTTGTCTCCAACTGCCTTTGTTTATCATTTCAACTATTACATGGCTAGAAATGTTCAATCAATCAGCTCTTTCAAGGCAGCATTAAATATCCAGAGGTGCTTACATGTCCAGTATACATGAGACTTTATTGTAGAAGTTAGTTATCCTTCTAAAAGCTTTTCTTTGTTTGGCATCTACAGTCAAGGGACAAAGTAAATGTCAGTTCCTTAAACTTTCCCTATAATTGTGCTATACCTTTTTAGTTACATTCAAACGTATTTTAACCCTATAGAGTGTGTGCGCTCACGTGACCCTTGAATTACCGTCCGCCATGTTGGAGGACCACTTTGATGGGTTTTCCCTGTGTTTACCTTCTAGAGAGCGGGCAGTGCGAGCGCTTTTGAAATCATAACTCGTGTTTCCTTCAACGTTATGAATTAAAATCGAAAAGGTAGCTGATGTACAGTGCTTTTTTGTTATTTGTGCTAATTTAAATCCCAAAACCCCTTTTCTTTAGATAATTAGGGCCGTATTTGTTTCGATCAATTCAATTTGCTGATTAATTCCCTGAAAATCAACCGTACCTTTTGCTTTCCAACCGAAAATACCGGTTTTCTTGGCTAATTAGTAAGCACCCGGGGAACAAGTTCCCCACAGAAACCTGACTTCGAAACAAAATTTCGTGCAAACAAATTGCAGCGTGCAATCAAGGAACCGACAAACTAGCTATAAACTTGAGACGCGCTACAAGACTGATTCTACGATTTGTCGTGACCATGAAAATGATTCCATTTTATAAGAAATATTGTTGACGTAAAACCGATTTCATAAGTGTGGCTGATTTTCTACTCTGTGATAATGTTATCAAGGTTTACAAAAATCGGGAACTAGTGGAAAACCTTCAGCGATTTTTAATAGTGGCAGCCGGGCACAGTCTTCAAAGGGTCTTCAAAAATGCCTCAGAAATTCTCACAGAATTTTCACGAAAAGCTTCATTTAAACCTCCTAAGAGTATTCTATCTTTGTTTAGAAATGCCAAGCGCTTCGAAAAATTATTTTGGTTTTGTAGTTGACGAATTCTCCGAGCTTGTGGATACTATAAAATCGCTGTGTTCTCGACACTTAGAAAATCTGAGTGTCGAGAACATAGCGATTTCATAGTATGCACAAGCTCGGAGAATTCGTCAACTACAAAACCAAAATAATTTTTCGAAGCGCTTGGCATTTCCAAACAAAGATAGAATACTAACAGGAGGTTTCGGAATGAGGCCTTCGAGATTTTAGCATATTTGACAGCATCGGAGGCTCAAGTTGTGTTGTTTCAGTCACCATTTTGATTACGTCAGTCCTCCAACATGGCCGCCGGTAAATTTGTGACGTCATCCGCACACACACTATTCAGACTGGGCTTTTTTAGGCAACCTGTGACTGGGGGGGGGGGGGGGGGGGGGGGGCGGGGGGGGGGGGGGGGGGGGGCGGGGGGGGGGGGGGGGGGGGGGGCGGGGGGGGGCTCCTCGGACCCCCCTCTATATCTCTGGAACCAGTAAGTATAGGACCATGAAATTTTCACACAATGTTCACCTCCATACAAGGAAACCTCACACCCAGTTTTGACCTGCCACACCCAATTATGACGTCACAATGACGTCATTTTTTGTTTTTCCGACGTTTCTTTGATATTTTTCCATCCAGATACTTAAAATATCAAAACTTGTAAAGCGAAAAAAAGCAATAAAAAGCGATAAAACTATAATTTTGAAATTATTGTCCGCCATCTTAGATCCGCCATCTTGGATTTAAAAAATATCTAAAAAAGAAAAGGATCAGAATGTATAAAACACGTATCAAACTAATGTCTGTTATCCAAACAATGAACTTAGAAGCGTTATTTAATAAATAGTACAAAATGTTTGTCTATAAGTAAAAGAGAGCAAAAATTAACTTACCCCTCCCCCCCCCAAATATTTGATGTTAAAAATTTTTGATGTCTTTCAAGAACTAGTCCCAAGAAAAAGCTATTCTAACAAGAAAATGCACTATAAGTCAAAGAACAAGATCTTAAAATAAAAACTTCACCATATTTTAATATTTTGAAAACATATGTGTCAAAGCGGTTGCCATGGCAACATGGTTAATCACACTGACATGTTATGGATACCAAAATGTCTCTAGATAAATTCTAGGAAAAGTCAGAAAATTTCAGCCTCATAGCTATTTCGGTGTAAGAGTTATCACAATTTTACTGGAGGGGGGGTTCGCCGGAAAAGCCCCCCCCCCCCCTCCCCCCCCCCCCCCCCCCCCCAGTCTGAATAGGGTTAAAATTCCGTAAAGTGCATTATCAAACATTATCAAAAAGTCCTATTGGGCTAAAACCAGACCCCAAAAAAGTCTGATGGCTCAGCGGTCCAGAAGCGGTCGCTAGAGTTCCATACACATCCTTATATTTTGCCACTTAGTGGTCTGATCGTGAGCCGCAGTTCAATGTAGTCACGCATAAAAACGCAGTTTAAAGCCACCGGGCCTGCCAAGACTATTTAGACCACATAACGATATGTATTCCTGTCTTCCTTTTTTGATAATTTCCAGGTAGGGGTTCTGTGTGTGTACTGTTTGCAGTGGTTATCATGCATTTGTACAGTTTTCGTCAATTTCCCCGAATATATTTTCGAAAATAAGCAATAAATTGCGTGCGTACGATGGTATTCGTCATCGATTTGTCGTATATTTTCTAATATGCGTATGCTGCAAAAAGAAAAACAGCGTGCAATTAATTTGTTGTTCATTCTACATTGCCATTTTGTTCACGATGCCGGTTTCTTCCATTTTCACACCAGGCATTGAATGGTATCAATCGGCCTTTCACGGTATCAAAGTTTAGTTTCCGCTTCTTCCCAGCTGTTACATTATTTTGCTTTTCAGTACTCTGAGAACTAGAGGCCGTTATTGCTACCCAATAACGCCCTTCCACCGCCGAGAAGGAAAACGGCAGGACAAACGAGAATAAATGTCAACTACTGTAACATAAATTCACCGGAAACAAATAACTTAACCCTACTATTCCTTCTGTTTTAAAGCCCGAGCTATGTTAACGAATTTGAGCAGTTTATTAAATATAGAGCATCGGAATACTAGCGCTATTTTGCTGAGTGTTTGTGTGGCCATGTTGTAACGGATTAATGTAAAACAATGTATCGTTGAATTTACTTTATGTTAAATGAAATTAAGAACTAAATTCCCTATCTTTTAAAGGGTATTAAAAAACAACATACTACCCAACCTACGTATGTTTATTCTCTGTCTGCAGAAATTGACAGTCATGGACAAGAAAGACGAAATCCTACAAGTCATACATATTGCAATGCTTGTTGCCATTTTCTTTTTCAACACCAGTCGTGTTAAAGAAGGCATCGAGTTATTCAAGGAATGCTTAATTTTCTTCAACAGTAAAGCTTTGGAAAAGGAAGACGCACTCGTCAGGGTAATATACACATTCGTATATGATCATATGTTTAAAGGGTGTCTTCTAATCAATGATTGCACAAGTGCGATAAAATGTGGTAAAAAGCTCATGGTTTTACTTCGCGAAAGTGGTGAAAAAGTCGCAAGGGGGAATGTAGCCTTGGTAATGGGGCAGCTGCATAAAAATCAAAGTAAATATAAACAAGCACAGGCACTTTACAAGGAAGCACTTAGTATCATGCTGGAAACTGGGCATAGGCAAGGATTGGGAATCTGTTACGGCAACCTCGGAACAATGTGTTTTTATTTCGGTGACTATGCGAAGGCCAGAAAATATCTCGAAAAATCACTTGCGATCAGTATAGAAATTGGCGACCTCAGCGGAGAAGCGGCAAGTTATGGAAACGTGGGAGCCGCGTTCATTTCTCTCGGTGACTATGCCAAGGCCAAAGAATATCTCGAAAAAGCACTTGCAATTAGAATAGAAATTGGCGACCTCAACGGAGAAGCGACAGATTACGGAAACCTGGGAAATGTGTTCAGATCTCTCGGTGACTATGCCAAGGCCAAAGAATATCTCGAAAAAGCACTTGCGATTGCAATAAAAGTTGGCGACCGAAACGGAGAAGCGACAAGTTACGGAAACCTGGGAATTCTGTTCGGGTCTCTCGGTGACTATGCCAAAGCCAAAGAATATCTCGAAAAAGCACTTGCAATTAGAATAGAAATTGGCGACCTCAACGGAGAAGCGGCAGATTACGAAACCTTAGGAACGGTGTTCAGTTCCCTCGGTGACTATGCTAAGGCAAAAGAATATCTTGAAAAAGCACTTGCAATTAGAATAGAAATTGACGACCTCAACGGAGAAGCGACATGTTACGGAAACCTAGGAAAGATGTTCTGTTCTCTCGGTGACTATGCCAAGGCCAAAGAATATCTCGAAAAAGCACTTGCGATTAAAATAAAGATTGGCGATCTCAACGGAAAAGCGGCAGGTTACGGAAACCTGGGAACTGTGTTTAGTTCTTTCGGTGACTATTCCAAGGCCAAAGAATATCTCGAAAAAGCACTTGCGATTAAAATAGAAATTGGCGACCTCAACGGAGAAGCGACATGTTACGGAGACCTGGGAACTGTGTTTATTTATCTCGGTGACTATGCCAAGGCCAAAGAATATCTCGAAAAAGCACTTGCGATTAAAATAGAAATTGGCGACCTCAACGGAGAAGCGACATGTTACGGAAACCTGGGAACTGTGTTTATTTATCTCGGTGACTATGCCAAGGCCAAAGAATATCTCGAAAAAGCACTTGCGATGAGTAAAGGCATGGATGCCATTGAAATTGAGATAAAAAGCCTCGCTGGCCTTTCTCATGTAATGCTACTGGAAGGAAACATACATGAAGCTAAATGTCATCTCTTTGCGAGCATTAATAAATCAGAGGAAATGCGAAGTCTCCTGAAAGATAATGATGAATTCAAGATATCTCTTTTTGACGAGTATGTTGATTCCTACCAGTTGCTCAGTACACTTTTTTGTGCTATTGGAAGTACTAATAAGGCTCTTAACGTTCTAGAGCTTGGACGGGCAAGAGCCCTGGCAGACTTAATGTCACTCCAGTACTCCGTGAAAAAACAAACATCAGTCAATGCACAGACATCGGTTGGTATTGAAGAGGTGATGAAACGTGAACGTAACTCTATTTGTCTATACATTTCCTATTATGGAGAAAAGATGTATTTGTGGATCCTTAATGCAAACAAACCAACACGTTTGCGACAAATTGACGTCAATGACTGTTTGTTTAACAACGCATCGGTAAGAACTGTGCACGAAGTTTTTGCTAGCGAAAACTTTAGAAAGTTGCACGGCGTAACTCAAGAGCAGTGCGAAGATCGATCCTGGTTTCCGTTTTTAAACGCTAACCACACAGCGCCTAAATCGTTTCAGGAAGATAGCCTTGCAGCTCTACG
Organism: Dendrophyllia cribrosa; assembly: GCA_024195265.1. Classification (NCBI taxonomy): domain Eukaryota; kingdom Metazoa; phylum Cnidaria; class Anthozoa; order Scleractinia; family Dendrophylliidae; genus Dendrophyllia; species Dendrophyllia cribrosa. Next base: position 6,959,491 of record JAJLRJ010000012.1, on the reverse strand, counting down.
CCTTGTAGAAGAGGAGGAAGACGAGAACCAACAACCCGACCCGACTCTGAATGATTGCTACAACATGATCATTGCTCCTGTGGCTGACCTATTGGATGAGCCTGAAATCATCATTGTTCCTGATCGTTTCCTGTTCAAAGTGCCATTTGCAGCGTTAATGGGTAAAAGTGAAACGTATCTCTCCGAGAGTTTTAGAATCCGCATCGTTCCTTCTTTGACGACTCTCAAGCTCATTCAAGACAGTCCAGCAAACTATCACAGTCAGACTGGTACACTAATAGTGGGTGATCCTGTTGTCGGTCACGTCCTTTATAAGGGACGTCTCGAGAAGATAAAAGAATTGCCATTTGCAAGAGAGGAAGCAGAAATGGTTGGACGACTGCTCGGAGGTCAGCCTTTGTTGGGAAAGCAAGCAAATAAGCAGGAGGTTCTTCAAAGAATTCCCTCAGTGAGCCTGATACATTTTGCTGCTCATGGCGATGCCGAAAGAGGAGAAATTGTTCTTGCCCCTCCACCTCTCATTAGCAGGACTCCAGAAGAAGAAGACTATCTATTGACAATGGCTGACATTTCACAGGTTCAACTGCGAGCCAGACTGGTAGTCCTCAGCTGTTGTCACAGTGCACGTGGACAGATCAGAGCGGAGGGAGTTGTTGGAATTGCTCGAGCGTTCTTAGGATCCGGTGTACGCTCCGTGTTGGTGGCCCTATGGGCCATAGAAGACGAAGCAACAAAGCAGTTCATGAGTCGTTTCTACGAGCACCTTGTTCGTGGGGAAAGTGCCAGTGAATCACTTCACCAGGCTATGAAGTGGATGAGAGCAAATGGATTTTCGAAAGTGGGGCAGTGGGCGCCTTTTATGCTGATTGGAGATAACGTGGCATTTGATTTTGGAAAGTAAAGGTTAGTGTTATGTAATGTCTACTGTTACGACTCGAAAAGGAAATCAAAATTAATGGGCTTATTTTGAGTGCTGAAGTGAACTCGGTTTGATGGCAGCCCTGTTTGGTATAAATTTGCCACCACTGTTCCCTTTATTCGAATTCGGAAAGTTGATTTTAGTAAGAATTGTATGGAGCGGCCATCTTGGTGTCCCACCTAGGGGCACCAACATGGCGGCCAAAAATTCAAAGTCTTTATTACAACGCAAATCTCATCACAAAATATTGGACTCACTATATATAAGTTTCATTAAATCGGCTTATAAGCAATTATAATGCAAAAATAACTTTCAACTGGTCCAATTTTGTATATTTTAACGGCTTATCTGAAATAGTGTGACCTAATTGCGTGACATATTTAAAACCATTATAAATCGGAAGCAAAACATCGTTAAAACCTTAAACTTTTTGTGAAAAAATTATAACACTGTTACCCTATCCACATACCATGTTAGAAACAGCTTTGTAGGTGTACACTTTAGATTTTTTTTTTTAAATTTTTATGACGTCATGTGCAAACACTATTGTTTCCAGACACAATGAGGAGGTATTGCGAGGTTAGGGGTGGGTTGGTGGGGATATTATATTGCGAGGTTAGGGGTGGGTTGGTAAGGATATTATATTGCGAGGTTAGGGGTGGGTTGATGGGGATATTATATTGCGAAGTTAGGGGTGGGCTGGTGGGGATATAATATTGCGTGATTTTGAATAATTCCTGTTTCTGAAAGGGGGTAGGCAAAATCCAGAACATGGAACACGAAAACAAAATAAAAATATGCTGTTCAATGAGGGCATGCTCGACCAATGGGAACTTTTGTTATGAAACGGCCTGACATATATGTATATGCTCAAGGCGCGACAAGTAAATAAATTGTTTACTCTTTTAGGACAAATTACGGGTGCAATAATTTTAAGCACGGCATGACAGTATTCCACAGAATTCCGTTAAATTCATAGGTAAAGTCACACACGAGTTATAGGTGACCCACACAACAGGAGCTTAACCCGGTTTCTGTAGCATGAAGCAATTAGGAATATTGCTACTCCACCCTGTATGGGATGCTGGTCCATTGCATGGTTACCCCGAGCATTTTGTCGCCGGTACCCATTTATACACCTGGGTGGAGAGAGACAATGTGGAGTAAAGTATACTGTCTAAAGAAACAACACGACGGCAGAGACCATCCTCGAACCACCGACCATCGGATCAACAACAACAACAACAACAACATTTAGCTTTATTTGCATGACTGTAGATTTTACAATATTGAAAAAGCTTACAACTAACTAACAAAAGGAAAGAAAACAAAAATGATAATGATATTCACGTTGGAATAATTAAATTAAACCGGTAACAATTTTATCTCGAGAATCCAAACAAGATGAAATAAATTTAATTAATTGCATGTTTACAAAGTAAATGGAAGAATTCATTAATTCTATGATCAATTCAGTTACAGGTAAATGGCTAATATTTGGTATAAAAGTCTGTATTTTATTGTAAAAATTATCTCTTATTGTTGCGTATTTTGAACAATAGAAAAGAAAATGGATTTCGTCTTCGATTTGATTTGAACCACAAACTGGGCAAAGCCTTTTGTCTCTGGGAATTTTGTTGTATCTGCCCAGTTCGATCATAAGTTTATGATTACAATACCCTCCTATCAGATGCTCTTCTAGTTAGGCCTAGATAATTTGAGGGGGTATATTCATTCTTAAAACTCTTATAAAATTCTAGTTTTTGAGAATGCTGAAGTACATGTTGCCAATAAGAAATATGTTTCTGTTTCATTAAATTTGTACAGTGTTTAACTTCAGCGGTGTTTAATAAATCTGGGTTTAAATTTTTGAAATTAAAATATTCGGATATCTTCATAAGATTAGAGTGAAAGCTAATTTTACCATTCGAGTAAAGATCCAATGAGATTACGAAAGATTGTTTAACAAAAGAGTCTTGTGGTTTAAACTGAAAAATATTTGTTATATATGGGGATAAAAAAAATAAACTACTACTATTTGTGCTTTTTATATTATTTTTTATTTTATTTGTGGTATTTATTTGTTCATGTCCTGGAATGTTGTGAGATGTTCCGGAATGTTCCGGGATGTTCCATATTCCCAGTTTGTCTACACCCTTGCTGAAAGCACTTCATTTGTGGTTCCTTCCCTAACATCCCCTTAGCCTTCCCACAGATTAAGAAAAGTATCCCAATCTTATTTTTCAATCAGATCAGTAAACCAAACGAAAGCCGGTTGAATATAGAATCACCGGTGTTGCGTTCTCAGCCAGGCGTGGGTCGCTTTAAGTGCTCAATGTAAAACACAACTTACATCATTGCTCAATGTCACCAATGTGAACAACACAACATAACCAATGTTCTTATGTCGTTCTATATCGCTAGTGTAAACCACGCTTTAAGACTTGCATTACTAACGATCTTATCTTCACGTGTTTTTTGTTAGCTGGTGAGACTTCCAGTTTGTTCCTTCAGTGCTCAGAGAAGAAATCTAGTCACAAACGAGCTTGATGCAGCAAGATTGTACGGTGTCATACTTCTTGTAATTTCTGTTCGTTTAACGAAAGGGCTAGGATAATGTTTAGTTAGAAATGATTTGACAAGATTGCATTTGATCTGTTTTTTGACTTGGAATTTATTTACGCATTTAGGTTCTTTATCATGTTTCACATTGGTATTTTTTGCTCTTGTTCGAATCACCTAAATGCAGTACTAGAAGAGAGATTTGATTTGATAGACTTTTGCTGACTACCTAAAGCGAGAGGATCTTTCCAGTCGCAGAATCAGTAAATAGCACTAACAGATAAATGCACTAAAAACGAATTGTGTATCTATTAAGTTGTAGTTTTGATACGTTCCTCAGTTGTTTTGTACCACATTTCCACTATTACGCGCCCTCTATGCAATAAATACTGCCGTATAATGTCATAAATCTGAAATATGCATTAACTTCCCTACTCCGCCAAAATCAGTGCAAAGGAAATGCACGAAGCTGAGAAAAGTTGGTCGTTAACTCATGTTTATTGGCACATTGAAATTAAATGTCTTAACTTCGAGTTGGTTCGATCGAGGTTGTAAAGAAAACACATGATTTCGAAATGAAAATTATGCATGCTTGTTTGAGGAAATGTAGTATATTTTCATTATTAGTTTTTCATAATCTAAAAGCAGCAAGTTTTGATTCCTATGAGCATACAGTCATTGTAAATGAAACTAAACAAGTAACTAAAGAAAACTCAATGTTGTAACCTTTTGTGAAATTGACGATGTGGTTACTGAAATATGCTGTTCACTGTTAACCACAGTTCACCCAACCAGTCCACAGTTCAGATATATCAAAATGCTTATGGCTAAATTGATTGGAGCAAAATGACAATTGTTATCATTTTTGTATTTCGAATTTATTGTAAACGAGTGTGATTGGAAAGTCTCCTAAAGGGAGTATTAATAAAACTATTGTATTCTATAACTGTTATTAGTGTTGGGCATTATTTTTCTCGCAGTCCGACGATAACAATCGTTTGCAGGACTGGTGCTTTTAGAGTTTCTACTTTTGGTGATTGGTTACCCCTATTCATACCGGGGGGGGGGGGGGGGGGGGGGGGGGGGGGGGGGAGAGAGGGTCGGAAATTGTCCATACTTTCTTTAAACATTTATAACTTTAGAATTTACCCAATCTTTTCCCAATCCCTAACAAAACTTCGTGACTTTTGTCCATGGCAACCATCTTTTAATAAAAAATATATACCCAAATTTTGTATTTTCTGCTTTAAAATAACTTAACATCATTTTGACATTGTTCTATTGATCTTGACTCAATTTTGGCGCTTTCTACCATGTTGGCAATCAAGATTAAGGCTATTCGGAATTATGTCGCAGTTGTAAGGTCATCAGGTCTTGTGACCCATTTAACCTTGCGCATCTTTTTATTCCTCGCGAAGCGAGGCCCAATTGAAAAGGCCCAAGCCTAGTGAGATTTATAAATTTGAAGCGCGGATTCGCGTGGGAAACGCGCGTGAATCGCTGTGGGGCGATGAAATCTCGGACTGCCTTTATATATATCGCGTTGGTGTCCTCCAGTTGCTTAGCAACAAAGGAATTGCGACCGCTGACAATGGCGCACTATCATGTTTATTAGATTACTTCTTCAGGTTAGCCTATTCTTGGTTTTCACTTCCGTCATATCATAATTCTGAAGGATTAATTAATAGATTTCGATTCAAACAGGTAACGAAATTGTTAAGAGTTTAGAACTACACATATTGGCCAAATTTTGAAGCGCAAAAGCATTTTATTCAAGAGTTATAGGTGAACGAGTATTAGACATTTTTAGTAAGAAATGTATGGAGCGGCCATCTTTGTGCCCCTCTTAGGGGCACAAACATGGCGGCCAAAAATTCAAAGTCTTAATTACACCAACAATCAAATAAAAAATATTGTATTTGCTATAAGCTCCATTAACTCGGCTTATAAGCACTTATAATGCAAACAATAACTATCTGATTCGATTTTGTTTATTTTCACGGCTAATCTGAAATAGCGTGACGAATTGAGTGACACATTTAAAACAATTATAAATCGGAAACAAAACATCATTAAAACCTGAAACTTTTTGTGAAAGATTATAACACTGGTATCCAGATACTATGTTGAAAACAGCTTTGTAGGACGTATACTTTAGATTTTTGAATTTTTATGACGTCATGTGAAAATCAAGAATAGGATGAGCTTGGCAAGAAGATGACGGACGGACGGTAAACAGTACGCGAACCATCGAACGGACCTACCAACGCTTTTGGTTTCAAAGAAGACAAAGTGGAACGGCGAAATGCCTCATACTTAAATCGAGTCGCCATCAATACGATCGGCGGTGCATCCTCCCCGGAGCTTCGATCGCGAGGTTCTGCGAGACACGTTTGCGTATTATAGTATACTATATATAGTATACTATTCTATACTATAATATGAAAAAACTAATTGCCTGACGAGTGAATTCCACGTCCTATTTTACTTGAAAAACCGATATCACCCCTTTTTTCAAGTGAAATTTAACGTGGAATTCACGAGTCTGACCTTATCCTGCAGCACAACCTATATAGCTTACAAATGGGAGTAACCCCCCGGGTTTGTGAGTACCAAGGATGTCGTCACTCCAAAAGTCAATTAACCCATTGACTCCTGAGAATTTTTACGTTTTTGAGCGATTTTCTGGACACACACACCCCATAGGATATCGTGACTCCATATTTGGGGTTACCATCGAAAGTGCTGCTGTTCTAAAACACTGAAGGCTCGAGTTTACTGGAAACGTCATTGTGACGTTGTCATTTTGCTTCGTTGAATTGCAATAAATACTGAAATATGGCGTATCTGGGATTTTTGGTAAGTTCACAGCCATTTTTCATCTTTAGTAGCTGCCTGATGAGCATCATTAAGCTTGAAGATAGTTCAGAGTCCACTTTCTCAATGAAGCGAGTTAGGTATTGTACTTCGTTTACTAATTTGGCTCGTTGCTCGTTGAACTGGAAAAATGGCCGCCAAGAAACGAAGTAGCCTTGGGACTCGACTCTGGATGAATTTCTCGACCTACCATGGCATATTTTGGAAGTTGCTACCACTAAAGAACACAACAAGCGCGAAATTTCGGTGGTAGGTCGGAGTGGCTGTGGACGTAGTATAAATATGAAATATGTTGGGGAAGGAATGCACGCTGTCAAAAATTATCGCTATTTCCCAGCATGCAGTGCGGTCGTGATGTTGAAAATTGAGGCAAGGCCAGGATACACTAGAACGAGAGGCTGTAGCTCGGTCCGGGCAACGAATAAGAGCAAAAAAAATCACTTTTAAGGTAGGACTAGGACTGAATTTTGCTGTGAATGTTGACTTTTGGGTTTGCAACGATGATTTCAATAAAAAAAACTGAAGGCAAAAACATGATTTTTGTTGCTTTTCTATGACGTTAAAAATGGTCATTTTTGTTCTTGTCCAAATTTAAACGCTGATATTCTGCAAAAATGACTGACTTTTTTTTGTTTATTGGGTGTCTCAATTTGAGGGACTTTCTAGTCAATGCTAACATCTGATAGTTAAGGCAATGTTCGCGCGATTAAGAAAGTTGCAATTTTTTAAAGCAGTGGAGTCTTGTACGGCCGGTTTTGGCCGGTGTTAAGGAGCCAATGGGTTAAGGAGACATGTAACTGTAATTTTAACTTTTGAACGATATGATTTGTTTGTCAATATCTTACAAAATGAAAGTTTAGATTTTTTTAAATTTGAAATTTGATTTTTGCCACTCTTGGAATTGAAGGATTAAAAAGCGTCATCATCTGAAGGCCATATCACCAGCTCACCAACCTCTCTTTCCTAGGGTTTTTCGGTTTTCAAAATGGCAAGGATACCTTAAATTAATCTAAAATCGTTGAAATTAAACTTAAAATAAATTCAAAATGGCGAAAGGCTCGCTTTTGGGATAGTTCAACTAAGATTCCCGTTCCCCACCCCTCACCCCCGTCCTCCCCCCCCCCCCCCCCCCCCCCCCCCCCCCCACACACACACACGGTTACCTGATATGCTATTTTTGCGATACTCTCTCGTTGGCATTTTGAACAAGAAGACCCCTGTTTGCGAGGGGGAAACGCACTTATAGTTACCGGATCTGTAAATATTTACAGATGCTCATGTTACAGACTTCACTCACCACAGTTTAGTTGAACACAACTGAATACTGACCATAGACCGGTACTATGACAAAAGGGCAGATTTTCTAGCCAAATTGTTTTGACTAATAAAACTTTTTCAGTGCTAGGGCTACATTATATTAAAATTAAATATAAGCACCTTCGTGGCTTCTTGAATTTACTAGCTGCTTTTCGCACTGGACGAAAAAAATATGTAGCAAAGTAAGCCTCTAAATTTGAACCAAATTTGCACTGGGTGTGAAGTGAATGTAAACATACATCTTTGCTCACGTGCAAATTGTGTGCAAATGTGGTGCAAATATACATCTGCGCAAAATTTACTACATGCCAAGCAAACGTAAAGAAAATGCAGTATTTACCATCTTTGCTTTCTTTGCAAATAAAGTGCAAACATAAAGTTTGATTTGCTGCAAATATGGGCAAAGTTGTGCAGATGTGGTCTGTACTACACGGTTACTATTGTTTTGTCACCCATGTAAATCCATGTAAATTTTGTTTTCGTCCAGTGTCACCTTTTCCAAAACTGCTAGCTGACCTGATTTCGTATCCACCGAAACGACATTTTTTACCCCTCCGAAAACAGGAGGCCTTAAATTTTCCGATGTTACGAAAGTTTAAGGCAACTTTTCACTTAACCGTCGGACGTACACGCAATTAAATCCCCCCTCCCTTGTACGTCCGAGGGTAAAGAAAACTTTAGTTTTTAGTCTACTGAAATCATTAAGAATTTTTATGGTGACTAACGCCTTTAATTTATCCCCGAACAGTTTTTCCAGCGAAACGATCCGCTGAGTGCCCCTGATCATCCTCAAACTACTTGTTCTGATTTCCCCTTTCAAGAATCTTTTTGTATATTTGGTGGCATTTGGCAATTAAGGTGGCTCCGTTGTTATTTCGGGCGCACTCGACTATGACAAACTTTGTCATAACTTTTCCGGCTCTAAAGCGATGCGTCTAAAACTTTGCGAAAACTTACAGCTATTATCTAGCAATAATATGATAGAATTCGATTTTAATGGGAAAAAATATATTTAGTGATAATCGGGATTAAATGAACCCTACTTTTTGAACAAAATCGTACCCTGTGAAAAATTTTGCTGTTATTCTTCCGCATTTCTGCTCCAACGATTTTGCTGAAACTTGGTAAGGGTATCTATTAAGTCAATGTAAGCTGATTCCAGAAATTTAACACAAAAATTAACGCCATCAAAATTTAGCCCCAAAATTCTCTTAAAATTTTAAATACTTCATGCTCTTTGACTAAACAATCTACGAACCCAAATTTCTGGGAGAAGCTTTCCCAATGCTTGCTAAATCTAAATTATAAGCCGATTACAAATCGTGCGAACCGTTAAAAAGTATTCACTAGTTCCGTAAATATTATAAAATGCTCCAAAACCTGTTCAAATCTCCAATGCTGCGTTTTCCATCATTTTTCGAAAATTATCCTGCAGTTTGGTGTCAAACTCCTTCCACATGAATTTCAAGGTACTGCAATACTTTTACATCGATTGTTTTTTGCTTAGAAGGGCTTGCAATTGGAGAAATAGTTGTTGGGATTATAAGCTACTACGCATCTGAGCTCAGGCGAAGCTGACAAACAGTTTTCAGAGTTTTGTTTATGAATACGAAATCAGCACGCGTGGAATTTATCCTAAGAATTCGCACCTTTATAAGGGGGGCGAACGAAATATGCGCGCTAGTTACCACAGGAGGGGAGGGAGCATGTACGCTCCATTAGAAGTGTCCATGGGGTGCAATGTTTTTAATGCGGAGACTACGCTGACTACGCGCGCATATCACGTACGCGCCCCCCCCCCCCCCCCCCCCCCCCCCCCCCCCCCCCCCCCTCCCCCCATCTAAGGTGCGAATTCTTAGAATAAATATGCAACACTATCTTAAAACTTAAGTTTGGTTTCGATTTTCTGGCTTTTAAAAACAAACCATAATGTCAAGAAAGATAACAAGCTTTTATCAAAGTGTACCAGGTAAGTCCTTCAGTTTTGATAATTTAACCTGTTATAGATACAGTAAGTCCAGCCAAATTCAATAGACAGTTTCATCCAAGACTTTCAACGGCAAAAGCTTAAAAAATAAAATCGATTACCAAGTGTTTCTGTCTGCACGCGCAAGATTTTTTTTATGGACAACAAGCCATAAATGACTATCAATTTGACAGAAATTGTTGTCTCAGAATGCTAGAAATGGAGTTTTAGAGCATCAAGATTTTAAAATTTTCTAGTGGTGGGGGGGAGGGGGGGGGGGGGGGGGGGGGAAGGAAGCCATGCCCACAGACCCCCCTAAAGGCTCGCGCATTTGCTGCTCGCAAATAAAATAATTCTCAATGCCATTCCATCCTATTATGTAAAGTGTGCTCTGCGGTCCCTGCAAAATATCATTTTATTTGAAATGTTACATATACGAACAATATTACGTTTTTTAATGCGTGTAGCGAAGTTATTTTTCCGTTAACTCGTGACTTTCAAAGTGTTTTCCAGAGAGATCTTCAAAGTATCATTCAAATATCGGACGTTACAAAGAAATATTCAAATGCTCATTTTAGTCTTGTGGATTACTGGTCACGCGTGACAGAGCATGGCCGTAAAATTCATTCAAATTCAAGAACCCAACCCCCCCCCCCCCCATCCCCCCCCCCCCCCCCCCCCTCCATATTCAATTAAAGATTTTGGATTCCGATCGCTGTGAAGTTTCTGAAAAACCTTTAACCCATTCAGTCCCAGAGTCAATTATGGAGACATGTAAATCTAATGTAGTTCTAACTTTTGAGTTTTTTGACGAAATCCTATGGTGTTACTATTCAAATGAAACCTCTTCAGCAGTACTTTTGCATGGTACTATTTAATTTTCAATATTTTACAAAATGAAATTTGGGATTTTGCTTGAATTTTGATGTTTGGCACTCTTGGAAGTGAAAGGGTTAATAATTACGCAAAAGACCGTCCATACTTTCGACACTTGGAACATTAACATTTGTTCTTTTAAGACGCGAAATTGATGAACAATTGGCCGAAAAAGACGATGATAAAGGGCGCGCATGACAGCCGAGTGGGTTAAGAATATCATTGCCACCCAGGTGACCTTGTAGAGTTGGCTATCAACGGCGAGACCCCAAAATTTCAAAAGAAGAAAGTTGAATTAACTGTACATTCAAACAATAAGCAGCATACTGTAGACACATGCTCCTCTGAATGCTTTCACGTGAGTTTTAGGTTACCTGGCAACACATCGTAACACCTTCACTCGGGAACCCTCACGGTGAAAAAAAATTAAAAATAAAATTCACAGGACTATTTCAAATATTTTGGCGTGTGAGGATGATTATGTTGATTTGCCTGTAGTTGACACATGCTCACCAAAGGGAACTTTTTTTTTTGTTTTCGATGAATGCTTTCACGTGATTTTTAGGTTACCTGGCAACACATAGTAGGATGTTAGCTGAAAAAGAGATAACCAGGTTTTCCGTTTATCTAAACGTTCTTTTCATATTTCGTCAACTGATGGGTGACTTAGAGATATTTAGAATACAAAGCCGGCATTAAAATAAGTATTCGTATTTTGCCTCGAAGCCACGAAACCAGGATACAGCAGCATAAAGCGATACATAGAGTTTCTCACAGATCTTATCCGGCTGAATTAAAGATCCCTCGGGCAAATGACACTAATAGGAAAGGTAAGATAAATGAAGAAATTACAGACGAGTTAAACAAATGTAATAATTTTATACAGTTATGGAAGTGATTATATAGTGGAAATGTTGCAACCTTACAGACCATCAAGAAGCTTAAGATCTGCATCAAGAAATTACAACAAATTTTATATGAGAAAGGCGCCGAGAAATGACACTTGCGCTTTTAATAATTTAGTTGGAGTTTGGAAAGGATCGACAAATGTCAATTTGCATGTGAGAATGTCGGAAAAATAGACCGCGTTAAAGGGAAACTGTCCCGCCGAAATCTTATTTCCACGTTATATCACCAAATTGTACCAAATATACAGTTAAATCGGATAAAAAATTCTACAGAGCAAAACAGAAGCAATAGTTTAAAGATAAAGTGCAGGATTACAAGGATGGAAGTGGTGATGATGATTACAGTTCATCAAATTTGATTTCGTGACAAGCCGTCAAGAAAACAAAATTGCCATTCGTCTAGAATTTTGACTTTTTTTTAATGGTTTTGTTCAGGGTTTAAAGGGATAGTATCACGAGGTCGAAACTTGAAAACGTCGGCCCACTTTTCAAGTTTGATTTCGCAAATTCAAAAAGGCCGTCGAGAAGTGGAGGTATTTGTTGAATCAAAAAATCCGTTTTGATAGCCAGAAGAAAGAAAGAAATCACTGTTAACAGTGATATGTCCAAAATTCCGGTGCAAGAATAGTGAACAGTGCCGCTCGTGGAACCTCGTGATACTATCCCTTTAAGGTGATTCCCTAGAAATAAAAGTTGACATAAGATTTTCATTAAACTTTCCCTGATTGTTTCCCATATTATAGTGATCCGAAATCTGCAATAAAAGATATAGGTCACCAGGCAAGTTTAGGAGATATAATTGTCTCAAGTGACCCTTTAAGGGCGTTTGCGCTAATTGTTTATGCGCATCCTTACTGCGCACGCAATCCATGTCGCAACGCCATGCTACGTCATGCACGAGCGCGTGCGCAAGAGAGGAAATCTAAGCACATAAAGGGCTGGTAGCCGTTGCGTTAACTTTACTTAGGCCCAGTCCACACGTATACGGTTACGTTCGTAAATGCATATGTTTTTTTACCTAAAACGCTCCCGTCCACACGTATACGTTTACGTTCGTAAACGCATAAGTTTTTATGCGTTTAGGCCTCCCGTCCACACGTAAACGCTAAAAATCTGCATTAAACATGTGTAGATAAGTAGTATCTAAGTCAGCGTTTACGAAAATATCCGTTTACGCTGTCCACACGTAAACGGGTAAACGGCGTTTTCGAAAATATTCACTTTGAAGAGCGTTTTCGAAAATATCCGTTTAGGGTGTCTGTTTTCATCGTTTACGTGTGGACGAGAGGCCTAAACGCATAAAAACGTATGCGTTTAGTATAGGTAAACGTATACGTGTGGACGGGGCGTTAGATGTTACTCGCTTGGATGGTCGGTGGCCCCCAATTTATTTTTGATCGATAATTTTCTTTGCCAATTCTCGACAGACTGTAAAAAATGAACAAAAAAATTAATGTAGGAAGTTTAAATTTTTACCATTTTTCTTCCCGCGCGACGTCGAATTCTGCCAATTTGCAAATTCTGTCGCTAAAAGATTAGATTTCCTTTAAGGTGGCCGACTACAGTTTTGAGGGACAATAAATTTTCTTACGCGCACGTGTCACGCAAGCAATATCGCGCGAGCAAACGACAACGAAGCTCTGACCTCGTGCACGCAGTTAGTAATGCGCGAGCAGCCGCGCGCGCAGATAAGTGAATGGCCGTTGTGAACGCAGTAGTGAGCATGCTCGGAGATCGTACGAAACGTTTTTTTGATCGTAAATTTCTCGGAATCTAGCCGTACAAACTATTCTCAATTTTTGATATTTTTAAATATATATCAACATCGATCTGGAGACAATTTTTTTTCAAAATCTGTAAGACAGATTTTAAAATATTTTTCGAAATTCCTATTTTTGATATTTTCGTTGATACGCGAAAAACTGTCTTACAGATTTTTGTTTTAACTTGTAAGAACGTTTATTTTTACCCAAAGTTTAAATGATAAGATTTTCAGGTAGGTTCGTACTGGTGATTTTTGAGTAGAACGTCCTCATAGAATTAGAACCCAGTTTTCTGACAACCATTCGGTCGCTTATTTTTTTTTAATTTTCGCACACGTTAGCAACGAACACATTTTTACTACTGATGAAGGCAGCATTGCCGAAACGTCTAGTTTCATTTTTAACACTTTTTACAGCGTTAAACTTAACACGTTTTCACGTAACTACAATTAACGCTGCGCAGGATACATATTTATTTATCGCTTATTTTAAGCCACTTCTAACCAGAGGATGGTGAAATTACAAACATCCACTGTCTTTTACGATGGTTTTGACTTTGTAATTGTTGCTTGTTCCCACAAATGGTCACCTGCGATTGATATTATCGGAAGCATTTGGTGACCCCTATAAACTGCAATAAGCCACCTTAAGGAGGCTGGAAAGGGTTTTCAGCTGCGTGCGCGCGCAACGTGCATTCGTCATGCATTGACGCATGCGTCAGCTGATTTTCCTATCAAAAAGGAGCACGCGCAGCTCACCGGAACTGAAATACTGCGTAAAATCGCGCGAACCGGCAATAAATCGTGCATTAAATATTCCTCTTTATCTAAAAAATTTGCTCGGTGACCTATGTTGAAATTTTTCAGGCAAGTAACATTCAACTTTATCTAACATTTGAGACATTTTAGAAAAAAACTGTAGAGCGGAATTTTTTTAAATCTTTAAAAGGCCTTTTTTGATTTATCTCAATTTCCACAATTCCGTTTTTTTTTTAATTTACACAGAAGTGAAGAATATTGCAAACTTTTAAAAACGCTTATAAAAAACATAGGTAACCGAGTTAGTTTTAAAGATAGATTTAAAAAACTGACTTTTGAGGGGTATATCTTTGGAGGGCTATAGTTACCATGACAACAGATATAACGTCATAAATGGTCTTGAAGGAAACTTTAACAACCCTGTCATAAGCTTATCTATAATTTGTTTCAGAGACTAAACCATTAAATTTTAATGTTTAATTGTTCTGACATGTACTTAAGCTGTAAGAAACCCTTTCGAGCCTCCCTAAGGGACGTTACCAGTTGAATGAATTTGCTTAACAGACCTACTTGCATAACATTTGGGAAAGAAAGTTGCATTTTAGTGATTCATTTGCAATATTTTTAGACTAACAGACATTGAGATCATATCCAGTAAGGAAAACCAATTTTTCAAAATAAGGGTCGCCCTTCAGATATCTTCATCTCTGAAACGAAGTCGGTGATCCCCCATTTTTTTGACATTTCTGACACGAACAACTCATAACCTAGCTGTAGCAAAAGTTTTATAAAAAAATCAATGTTAGAAGATTTTCGCGCGAACGTGCGTGATCTCGAGGATAGAATTTTGTGTCCACGAGCGATGGTTACGTATGCTATATTCGCGATAACCTTTTTTTTGACATGATTTGTTTTTAAAGTTTTACAGCATAAAGAGGAGGACTAAAAGAATGAAATTGTGCAAAACAAAAGATAGGTCACCAAGCTTGTTTAGGAGAAAACAACCGCTTATTTACTGAGGGAACTGAATCCTCAAAGGAAACCCAATTACTTCGGAGGGCGCGCGCGCGGTAGTGATGCGCAATGCAATACTAGCGAATCATCTTAAATGGGGTGTTTTGTGTCTTTAAATTTATTTTACTGCTTTTTTATATATTTACATGTATTTCATCAGTTTCATCGAGCACAGAAACCATGCTGTCCTTCCATGCTGTGCCAGTTTTTCTCCTGTTGCTAAGCGCATTCAGCATCAATACATCAAGTAAGCCTATTGTCTTTATTAGTAGTACATCTATCAATGTTTGCCCTTGGGGGGCTGCAATCACATATTAAAGTGAACGGGGTGCTTTCACGGTACTTTTTAACAAATAGATTCCATTTTGCCGTACGTCTGTACAGTTATAGATCATGTCTAGATGATGTAAAAATGTGGTAAGAACAAAAAAGAACGAGCTGCAGGTGAGTTGGTCATTGATGTTCTTACCACATTTTGACGTCTTTTGTGATTTACAACTGCCACAGTGAACAGACGCACGATAAAGTGGAATCTATTTGTTTACTACAATATCAGGGAAGACAAACTAGCCTCGAAGCAATCGACTATGATCACGCCTGTTCAAGGATTTTTATCGAATTTCGGCACGTCGACAAATCTACTTTTCCCTTCGGTTACGTCTTTGATTTCGAAAATATTGTTTTCTCTATGAGCGTTATGTTCACCTTTTCAAACTATGATCGGCAAAATCCACGTTATTACAATACACTTTAAAAGATAGATATTAAGGCACAAAATAAACGAATATGCAAATATCAGAAAATTAACACACGGCGAAACTGATGAGTTGAAGCTATAAAATTGTCGCCTTTTAAACTATTTCTGCGACTCCGCGATCCCGGCTCCTATTTTCATAAAGCTTCTTCAAAATTTGTTGAAGATCATTTGAAAATGAGTTATGCGATGGAGAAGAGTAACAATTTTATTATTTAAGTTCTCAGTACATGTATGACTAATTAAAAGCCGCTTTATAGTCCAAGCTCGTATTCCATGCAATAAATTTGTCGGTCTTGCATAAGTGCCTCTTTTATGCGAACTTAAAAACTTTTTCATGGAGATTCGCTTGACTTGAAAGCTGCATTATCGAGTATTAGCATGATCAATGTCATTTGATATGTTTTGTTTTTGCATTCTTTTTGTAACAAGAGGCTCCACGCAGCCCATACTCATGCGCATGCGTAAGAAAGTTTTATGATATATTTTAAACATGATAAGATGTCTGACATGGAGAAGAGTTTCTCCTTTCATTCAGTCATCGTTCCTGCAAACCACGTTGTTTACTATTGAATGTTTTGTAAATGAAGGCTGTACCACAATGAAGCCAGTGATTTTTCTGAGTGTTATATATACCTAACGTGAACATTAGTAGGGTTGTAGGAGACGCTGTCGTGACACTGCAATAACGCTGTTTTACCGGAAGTGTAAGTAGCCGGAAGTCACTAAACAGGAAGTGTAAATGGCAAAGATATGAACCGGAAGTGCACAATTCAAAATATGCGTGCAAAATCGTGATACAAATGGTGCACGAGCCGCCATTTTGTAAACTGGCAGCACGCCGGGGGAAATGTACTATAACCTAGTCTCTTCGTAGAGCAGGAATCGCAATGCACCATGGGCTATGGCAGCAATGGGCTGCCAGATTATGACCATCAACAACACTCGCATCGCCCGCCGATAAAATTGAATTAGCCTAGTGTTTTTTTACATTTTCTTCAAGGAGACCTTTCTTTTACCACTTTATAATTATGGCCATATTTTGGTTTTGCTGGTAAAATGCATCCTCTGTGGCTTCGAAAAAGTTCTCTTCCTTTAGTCGTTTCTCAGTCAAATTAAGACAAATTGCTTTATATTTTGTTTACAACCAAGATTTATCGCCTATAAACCCTTGTGAATCTCTTCATCTTCACTACTTTCTTTGGGCATCTTCTTATATGATAACATACCGGTAAGACATAAAATAAAACAAAAAGAAAGTAAAGCGGGACTCACCTTTGATTTCTTTGGGTCAAGAAATACAAGAACGTCGAGAAAACAAAGTTCCGTTCATCGCCGTGCTGAGCGTGACAGCATTGCGGTTTTACTAAGTCCCAGGTCACCAGCTCTGTCACGTCAACATTTCCTACATCGAAGATGGAAACGAGTAGTCTCCTGAGCTACTGTCTAAGCATTTTTTAGTAAAATTCTTGGCAACGTAATTTTGTTTAAAGCACTGAACAATTTTTGCTTTTAAATCACGCCAAATTAAAATCGCGAAATTTCATTCTTTTCCTTTTTCGAGAGGTGGGCAATTCTTGAAAGGGAACAAAAAAAAATTGCAGGCTTAACGGCTTTTGAATATTTCGTGCCACAAGCTCATAAAAGAGTGCCCAAACATGGAATAAAATCCTAAGCCGGATCCCCCTCACAACAGTTGCATGCTTTTATAAGGTCTTCTAACAAAGAAAGATAAGGTGCTTTCCTTCGCCCTTTGATGTGCGCTATTTCCACGTCAAAATAGTGCGAAGCATTAATAAACTGAGTTGTTGCAGTTTACGTGACTGGAACATGTCACATAACGGTTAAACATGTCATACACAATTGGATGCGTCAAGGCCACTTCTTTCAGAACAGTTGAACGGACATGATCATTTGCCGCTTCCTCTTTAGCTGCTGTTGTGTCGTCGTCCTGTTTTTCGTGGTCGGATTCACGTTGTATGTAAACATAAAAAAAAAACATAAAACCTTTATTTTAACACGATAAGAATTAAAGCTAAAAAGCTTGTGGGGTCGTGTATACTACTTAACTAATATATGCTAATTGAACTGTGTACATAAAAATTACTAAGTACGGAACTAAGAACAAAGTATTAATCTACTGGACCTTAAAATAATAATTTTAATTTCTAATATATATAGATAGGCTGAGCCTAACAGCGTCGCTCTAGCTGTGAACAAGCTTAACTAAGGTGAAACTTAACTAAGGTGAAAGGTCGGAAGCATAAAAATTAAGATTGACGACCGGGCTATTTTTCAATTTTAGCAATTCTCAAAAACAGTATTACGCGACCGTCTGCACAGTAGTCATTTAGACCGCACAAAAGTTCACAAAAACAACTTTTTTCCGTCTACAATAACTAGTACGGCTACTTTCCGAATAAAATACAGTTGTTGCTTGTCAAAAACTGCCCGAGAAACTGATTTGGAAATCAAAATTGCAAAAATACACAAACATATTTGCATAAGGCGACGCGAGTGAAGATTTGGGGGAGAGCGGGGGGGTGGGGGGGCGGTGCATGTGAAAAAAATGGCTTTAAAGGGGAGGCTGTCCAAAAAAAATGAAGATAAAGTGGGGGTCGGGCAAAATTTTGGAGGTAAAAATTGGTACGGAATTTTAACAAATTGAAGAGAAAATCTCTTGCTTTATTCACAAAATATAAACATCTGTTAAATGGTAAAACAGTTCCAAACTAACAAGAAAACATGTTGCCAACGTTTGTGTAGAAGAACTCAGTTTGAAGCTCACCTTCACCCATACGACTTTGCGGTCGTGTGTTTTTGTTTTGAAATGCTCCATTGTTCATACGCGTGATCTGATTGGTTGCACGCATTCAAGCGTGAATTTCGTGTAACACGAAATTCAGCACATAAAGTGATCACGGCGCGCAGAGCCGTAACTGTAACAGACTTTAACTCGTGAAATGTTTTTTTTGGCGTATATCTGAGTCGGTTTGTTGCTATTATTAAAAGTAATAGATTAGACTACCACAAAAATTTGATGCTATACAATACTTTTAAAGGGGCAATGTCACCTATTTTTAGCATCACTTTGAAAGGTCATAAAATTTATTTATATCGATGGAAACCTACAAATAATGCTCCAAATTTGTTATCAATTTATTGTTATATTAGTGCACTGAGGCCCCGTTTACACGGGTCCGGACAAATTTTTGCACGGACAAAAACTTGCACGGTTCCACCTTGCGTTTACACGGGACCGGCGGAACTGGACGAATTTTTAAACGGCTAAGTGTGCAAGTTTCCGTGTAAACACCACTGCAATCTGTAACAGAATTTGCACGGATCCATGTAAACACGTGGTCTAGGAACAAAATTCGTCCGTGCAAAAATTTGTCCGGACCCGTGTAAACGGGGCCTTAAACTATAAATTAGTGTTTTTGGTTGCAGATGGCTCGGATGGAAATGGATTGCAACTTGTAAAAATTGGCCAATTTGTTTAAGTTCTGAGCTGTGAGTCTTGGAAAAACCGCTTAAATCTGGTTATGCTTCAATTTCTCTTCAAGGAATCAGTTGTGATTTTATTTTCAATGCTCTAAGAGCCGTTCGTGTAAGACCCAAAGGCACAAGACAATCGTTTAGTACTAACTGGAGCAAAAAAGACCAAAATCGCCGTGACATTACTCTTTTAAGTACAATACCTCATTATAAAGAGCTGACTAACGGAGTTCAATGCATTCACTACATGCCCTATTTGAAGAATTACTAAAAGGGAACGCTGTCTCCGCCATTTCCGAAGAAGGTTAAAAAAAAGATTTAGGTCCTTGCCTAGCACCAATATGTCATTACAGTACAGCTGAGTTCAGCTTACACATAATGAAAACCGCAGTAGGAGTCCTAAATCACTGAGGCAAGGCGTCTGGTTCTTCATCTCTCTCTTCTTCGTCTTTATCTCCCTCTTCGTCGTCCTCATCTCCCTCTTCGTCGTCCTCTTCGCTTGTGTCTTCGCACTTGTCCTCCAAGGCCTACTCTTCAGGATGCAGTACATAGTACACACTATTCCTTACTCTAGTCCGGCTTAAGATTGGTAAGCAGCCTGCTTCCCGCCGAGAGTCGTGCAGGCCTGCCACCCCCATTTTACACAGGACGAGCCATTACTAGGACATCCGAAATTGACTTTTCATTCTTTTAATTTGTAAAAAGCAGCTTTCTATGCATTTGTAAATATTCATCTCATAACAAGCACATTTCCAAAAAAAATTAATTGTAATCACGTTCATTGGCAGTTAAAAAAAGTAACAGTTAAAAATGATAGACAGAAAGCCGATGATAAACGTAACTGAGGTGAAAGGTCGGAAGCACAAGAATTAAGGTTGGCGACCGGGCTCTTTTTCAATTTTAGCAATTCTCAAAAACAGTATTACGCGACCGTCTGCAGAGTACATTTACACCGTACAAAAGTTCACAAAACAACTTTTTCTCGGTCTAGAATAACTGGTTTGACTAATTTCCGAATGAAATACACCTGTTGCGTATCAAAAATTGCCCGAAAAACTGATTTGGAAATCAAAATTGCAAAAAATACACAAACATTAATTTGCAGAAGGCGACGCGGGTGAAGATAGAACTATAAAATCCAAGTCTTGTTTTGTTTACATAAAATTGTTTTCAACCTATGTAATGTATGAACAAATGTAAACAAAACAAGACTTAGATTTTCTGTCTTCACTCGCGTCGCCTTGTGCAAATATGTTTGTGTATTTTTGCAATTTTGATTTCCTAATCAGTTTCTCGCGCAATTTTTGACAAACAAAAAACTGTATTTTATTCGGAAAGTTCACAGTACTTTCCGAATACTAAGAAATGTACTGTGCAGACGGTCGGGTAATACTGTTTTTTTGAGAATTGCTAAAATTGAAAAATAGTCCGGTCGTCAATCTTAATTCTTGTGCTTCCGACCTTTCACCTTAGTTGTTTAAGCTTGTTCAAAGTGCGACGCTGTTAGGCTCTGCCTATCTATATATATATATTAGGCACTTTAAAATTTCAATCAATTAGCGAACGTTAATATGAAGTAATGAAAAAATACTCAGTACAGTCGCACCTCTCCTTACGGACACCTCTCCATACGGACACCTCTCCATACGGACACCTCTCTAATGCGGACACCTCTCCATACGGACACCTCTCCATACGGACACCTCTCCTCTCCATACAGACACCTCTCTAATACGGACACCTCTCCATACGGACACCTCTCCATACGGACACCTCTCCATACGGACACCTCTCTAATACGGACACCTCTCCATACGGACACCTCTCTAATGCGGACACCTCTCCATACGGACACCTCTCCATACGGACACCTCTCTAATGCGGACACCTCTCCATACGGACACCTCTCTAATACGGACACCTCTCTAATACGGACACCTCTCTAATACGGACACCTCTCTAATACGGACACCTCTCTAATACGGACACCTCTCTAATACGGACACCTCTCTAATACGGACACCTCTCCATACGGATACCTCTCCATACGGACACCTCTCTAATGGGGACAGTTTTCTATGTACCGACAAAATTCTCATACATTTCCTCTAAAAAAACCTCTATAACAAGGACCCTCTCTATAACGGACAACGGACACTAAATCTCGGCCCTAGGGAGCAAATTCATACAAATTTAACCTCTTTATTACGGACACTCCGGGGATCAGGCATCGATAATTTGCGGTAAGTACCATTTCCTGTCGGCGGTTACACAAACATTGACACTTTATCATTCAGCGATACCATTACCCAGAGAATGTCAAAATGTTAGCAAATACAATACAGTGTAATCGAAAATACTGTGGCAATAGCCAGTTCAATATTCTGCATACAGTGCAGTTCAAAAGCTCACAAACTGGCAACGACTTGCGAAGGCTGTCCAGAAGAACATTAGACTTTTTCAATTCTTAAACTACTGCAGCAGGAAGATTTTTTACATGTTCCTATAGTTACTGTTCGCTGCACCTGTAAACTATTGCTACACCTTTGTTAACATTGTATTTTTGTAATACGGTGTGTTAAGTTCCTAGCTAGGTGCAGTATTTTGTTTTGTTCCAAAATTCGTATGTACAGCATTTAACTGTAAAGTACAATAAAGTTAATCAATTTAGATTCAGAAATTCACAAGACAGTCACTTTTAGGCCTGATTTTAGTTACTGAACACTCTAAACTGTCAGTGGAGACTTAAAGGTGACGTCATCACAGTGATCTCTCTAATACGGACACCTCTCTAATACGGACACTTCGCTCTGTCCCTTCGGTGTCCGTATTAGAGAGGTTCGACTGCATAACGTATTTCCTGAATAAAGGAACGGCTTTTTAACAAAGTCTTTGAAGGCTTTTTAAGGTTTCATTTAACTTGACTGTGCTTTTTTCAATCGATCCGCTATTAAATGACTTAACTTAAACAACAACAAAACTGTCTTATTGTGGCCTTCACTGCTTGTCTCACTTCTCCGATCTTCCAACAGTACAGCAACGGGTTTAGGGAAGAGTTTAAGTAAACCAGAATTGCTGTAGACATCATGGCGGTAGCGGTAGTAGTATCTCTATAACCAATAAGCTCTACCATAACAGCAGAAATAGCAAACGGAACATAGCATGTAACTAAAACCAACTGCACCCAAGCTATGCTGGACACCGTCTTCTTGTATCTTGCTTCGTTCAATGGCATTCCTCCTCCGTTCGGTTGTCCTTGAACGTGGGATTTTATTTCAGCTTGCTGTTGTCGAAGTGTAAGGAAGATCTTCGTGTAAGAAAAGAGTGAAATGACTATAGAAAGTACTGCCAAACTTATAGCTACAGTAAACACGATGGAATATCGAAAGTGCAAGTACATTGATATACCGCCCGTAACAGCAGTTAACCAGAAGCAGGATACGACTGCACGAACTCGCCTTAATGTTACGATCTGTCTGTATCTTAGTCCCAGCAACAGAGCGAGAAGTCTGTCTACGCTAATGGCGGTCGATGTTAAGATCGATACTCCACATAAAGTATAGGATGAAGCACGACATACTTTTAAATAAAAACTGTAAATATTCCAGTTCATCTCTGTAACATTGCTATTATCCAGAATGATGATGGCAATTAGTGGTTGCAGAATTAGACCAACGCAAAGATCAGTGACTGCCAGGCATCCAAACAGCAGTTTTGAGTGTGGATGAAGCGAAGACGCTTTACGAAGAGCAATCAGGATCAGAGCATTGCCCAGAAATGCGGTTAATGAGAGAAAAATATTTATAGCGAACAAAAATACGCCTGTGCATGCCTGCTGATAACATGCTTCTTTGGTTTAGCGTGCTGGTGGCGTTTCCATCCACGGTTAAGTTCGCCATTTTTGTGTTGCGACGTTTCGTTGTAGAGATTCTAGAGTCTGAATTCCCTACGAATAGGTCGATATAACTACAAGGTGTTCTTTATAACTGTGAGAATGCTGACAATAAAGCGCTTCCATCATTATACTGTTAAATATCGTATGTTTGACATGTTTACAACCACGTGGTAAAATAATCTACAATTTATTTGACAAGTTTCAGACGTCATTGATAAATTAAGAAGAATTGCCATCGGAACATCGAAAATAGCGCAATTTATAAGTGCATGAAAGTAATCATTTGTATGTCATACCCAACCCGATTTTTGGCCACATTTTATCACGTCGGCAACCGCTATATTGAACCACAAATTCTATTGTTTTATTCTAACAACTTACGGTTTTTGTAAACCGCTTAGCAGCTGAAAAGGAAGTTATTACACCAGGTAATTTAGAATAAATGAGTTTTCAGCTGTTTCGAGAAAGGTTGTCGGAAAAAAGCGTAATAGTGCACGCGACAATCCAGAAAGGTATTGTGGGTAGTCATCCTCGCTATATCCTAAAAACTCATTTATCCCAATGGCCCGCCATCTAAGTTCGTCCCTGTACGGACTAGGCATCGCGGGTTTCATGTATTTATATGACTTATTAAAATTAATTGATTATATCCATATTATTTTTCGGGGTTGTCGCGTGCACTTTTGCGCTTTTTTCCGACAACCTTTCTCGAAACAGCTGTAACTGAAACACATTATGCGCTACTCGATGGATGTTATTGATGGACCAGTGACAACAAGAAAGGTGCGGGGGCTCGCTTCATTTTACTAATAAACATCACTAAACGTTTGACATTTATATGTAGCCACACAGTTAATTTACAAACCCTTTTTGATGACAAAAAGAAAAAAAATATTAGGCATCATTGATGTATAGCAAACTTTAATTTTGCGGCTAACCTGACGTTGCCAAGAAAGAAATGAAAACGGGGTCAATACCAGCCTAGGAGCTGGATAGGCCAACCTGATTAGATGAAGCAATACTATCTAAACTTTAACGCTATAAAGGAAATAAAATAAAAAAGGCCTCAGTTATCTTTCCAGGATTTATAACGTTTCTCGGCTTTCGAACAAACGGTACCAGAAAGAAATCTGAATCAGTGACGCCTCTTGCTTGTACGTGATGTGATCATAGCTATAAATCTTATCATGAAGACGGGTATGATTTCAAACTGTAGACATCTAGGCGAGGAATAATTTTCTCTCCGATTTGCCAGCTGAATTTAATACTAGAAACGAGGCACGCTACAAGACAAAAGTGAGACGATACCTTAAGCGTCAGCTGTCTATGGTTGCTGCTAATTTAGGACACTATTTACAAAACGAATGAAAAAACAAAACAAAACAAATGGCATCGATCATGATAATACTCCATAATGCAGCTTTCAAGTCAGGCGATTCTCCATGAAAAAGCTTTTAAGTTCGCATAAAAAGGCACTTATGCAAGACCGACAAATTTATTGCATGGAATACGAGCTTGGACTATAAAGCGGCTTTTAATTAGTCATACATGTACTGAGAACTGAAATAATAAAATTGTTACTCTTCTCCATCGCATAACTCATTTTCAAATGATCTTCAATACATTTTGAAGAAGCTTTATGAAAATAGGAGCCGGTGCGGGATCGTGGAGTTGCAGAAATAGTTTAAGTGGCGACAATTTTATAGCTTCAACTCATCAGTTTCGCCGTGTGTTAATTTTCTGATATTTGCATATTCGTTTATTTTCTGCCTTTGTATCTATCTATTGAAGTTTATTGTAATAATGTGGATTTTGCCGATCATAGTTCGAAAAGATGACATAACGCTCATAGAGAAAACAAACTTTTCGAAAAATGAATGACTAATATCTTCTGCTAAACATTTTTTCCAAGTCTTCACTTTCCCTTTCCGGAATAACCTCGTCTACAATTTTAAAACTGTCCGCCATGTTGGACGAAATATAGAAAACAAATTACCCATGACGCCAGCGGTGCGTCTGTACACTTAGTCTCTAACAGATCATAGGTAATGACCAATCACAATGAAAGTAGAATTCATTATGAACTTGTCTCGTAACGCTCGACTGTTCGAAGATTTGTTCCATTTTAGGTATTTTTCAAGTCGCCAAGAATACTTTTCGTCTTGGTTTATTCTTTTTCTTGCTCGTAAACAGCTCCTGCTAAACATTTTTCGAGGCTTTCACTTGCTCAATCCAGAATAATCTCGCAAACATTTTCCAAACTAAGCGCCATTTTGGACAAAACAAAGGAAACAATTTTTCTATGACGTCAGCCGTGCGTCTGTACTCTGATAGATCATAGGTAACGACCAATCACAGAGCGCGTAGTATTCAGTTCAATGTATAATACGGATTAGCACCTCTGTTATATGGGATGTTCAGTTTGCAGCTTTTCGACAATGAAATCAATGACATAAAAGAGTAGGGCTGTTTCAACTGAATGTCCAAAGTAATTTCGTGATTCCCTTGGTTTTGTATTACAACGCTTTGTGATTGGCTAAAAACCAGAACAAATAGTTGGATTGCAAGGATGGAAGCGAATGACAGTATATCAAATTTAACAATGGCAATAACAAAGAAATCAAAATAGGCCATTCCGAAAAATACCATAATAATGTTTTATGTACACTCCAGGCTTAGCCTCACCAGGGTGTATTCTAATTATTCAAGTCTCCTGTGTTAGAATGGCACAATGGTATTCAGAGTACATGTAGGAACGCTAGGATGAAGCATTGTGTGTTCATATACAAATGTGCACCGTATGCAAATTGCCAAGAAGTTGAAGCATAGCACGCGCAGTTCGTGCTGAAAACAAAAGAAATTGGATAAATCAGGCTTACATCAAGCACCACCCAAACCTGCACTTTAAATAGTATTATGGCATTTGTCATAGATTCTGGAGTGGGGAATTGCCTTTCTGGTGAAGCCGCTCTTTCATTAGTTTTGTTTCTTCCTATTTGAATAAACTCGTGAAAACGCAATATACCAGGCGGGATTGTCTAATTTAGGGTGGGGTGTTATTGGAAAGAAAAATAGCTATTTTTTATTAATCTTCATCAAGAGAAAATAATCTAAGAGAACAGATCTTCCCACACATGGACCTCTTCCAATGAAAATTGTTATTAAGTAATGATCCGCATAAGAAGGATAGCGCCAACGGCAATGGAATGTCAAACACGATGGAATGTCAAGAATTTTCATTGTTTAAACTAGTGATCTCATTGGCCTAGACTCAAAAACCGCTAAAAAGTTAAGGTTCAAGGTGCATTTTGTCTAATTTTTTTAAGGTTTCAAGTAATTTGAGACCCAATCGCACAACATACAATTTTTAAAAGAAATTGTATTTGGGGAACTTCATCAAAGAAGCAAAATTATTAGCTATTGTCTTCTGCTATCGATTGGTTAAGCACGAACATTTCCTAAAATTTATTTGACGCAAATGGATTTTCTTTATTTTTATAATGAAATATAATTATTAACCATCAGCTCCTCCTCTATTCTTGAAATCAAAGATATTCTATGTGGGAAAGAGCCAATGCCGCAGAACAATGAAGTTTGCTATCGTTCTTATGTGGAACAATACTTAATCTATTATTAGTTCGGTGTCATACTGCGTGAGATAGCGTGGTTATTTTAAGGTCGACACCTGATTGGTCAGTTTGAATGACGTCATGTAATTTTAGAGTTGGCGGGTTTATTGATTTTCGCAGCCTCTCACACAACACGTGATTTCCCTTCGCTGTACAAGCAACATAACTCCGGCAATGATGAGAGCAATGCGATATATGATAACAACAACAACAGCAACAACGATTTATTTTTCAAACAAGAAGCTGTACACAGCTTGAACTCGTGGCGTTTTTAAATTATTGCAGCATTGTTTCCCGAGTGTTTTGAGTGCTTTTACGGAGAAACAGAAGCTTAAAATTATGTCTAATCAAAGGCTCCTAAGAGACAACCCGTGGAGAAGAAATGCGAACGCGTAACGCAATATTGCCGTAAGCTTACGTTTCCACACTGACACGGTTCGATATTTAAAAAAAAAAATTAAACGTAAGGATTTTTGACGAACGGGAAAAAAAAAACAGAACATCACTTTCATAATGTCCAGTCCGAAGAAAAAAAAAACAGGACAAAAAAAAAAGAGAAAAAAAGAAGTCTCGAGCGTGACTTGAACTCGGGCCGTCCGGGGCTAAGCCAAAACATCTATCCATTGGCCATCGAAGAACACTTAGTCCATAAGGTCTAAATTTTATTATCTTAACGTAGATACGCATCTAAACGCGTGTCTCGGTTGAAAAATCCTTTTAAATAGATTTTAACGTTGCACTAAAAACTCCAAATGCGAAACATCTTTAAGCTTATTGTTGTTTATATTCGTATAAATCAAACTAATTATTGTTATCGCTGGATTCACGTTGTTCTTGTTACGAAACGTATTCGTAACAAAGCATTTAAATACTCACGAAGTTTACAGCTGATGGAATTGAGGAGCGAGTGAGTGAGTGAGAGAATTTTATTTAGTCACCGTTTCCGATAACCCGTGCATTATGCTTGCGTGTATACACGGGTTTAAAAGTAAGACTACACTACATTCACTACATTCAGTAGCCGACACTTCAAAGCTCGATCGCTAAGCAAATTGCAAGTTATATAAAACACAAAACTTGCCGGAACAAAAATCCCACAGGAATAATATCAAACGGTCCTATCCATCCATGAACGCCTTGCATTGTCTTGAAAACGTGCAATTGTACGCTGTAGTTCTTTACTTTGCTTGTCACTGTCAACACACGGAGAAATTCTGCGGTATGTATTTCATGGCTGAAAGCCATATAGTCGTCGACATAAACTAAAATATGCATGCATAAATTTGCATGCGCTAATGTGACACGAAAAAAAACAAGAAAAGTCAAAACCGGATTTACAACTCGTGTGCTTTGCCACGAGTAATAATGAAACAAAATATAGTAGCAACCCGCAAATAACTAGAGTTAATCGTGGCGGGTCATGGGAGCGAGAATGCAATAACCTTCACAGCATGGGGGCGAGCTAATATTAGATTGAAAATAATTATCATGGCGGCACGGGTTTCTGTTCTCTTAGATCATTTTCTCTTGTCTTCATTTAACACAAAGGTGGAGACCCATGCGATGCATCTCAAGTGTTTGACTTTGAACTTCCGGACCAGGATAAATGTTTCAATGTAGTTTCCTCGACCACTGGAAAGACATCTGTTTCAACTGACATACGCAAGGTAAAACACGGCGCAAAGTCCCTAAAGTGGGAGGTGACTGGCTTTTCGAACCTTCTACTCAAGTCTCCAAAATTCAGAATCCCAAACTATTGGCTTCGCGGAGGTGGAATGAAAATTTGGCTGTACAAGGACTCGCCATCGACATGCGGGCAACAACTGAAAGTGGTGTTTCGAAATTCGGTTGGCGAAGAACCCTTCAACTCGCTCGCAAACTTTTGTGTTAATTTGGATTTTCAAGGATGGAGAGCGGTGTGGGTAAAGTTTCAAGAGGCTAAGAAATTCAAATTCAGTTTTCATTCTCCTGCGGTCGTAGACGAGGTTCTCTTTACTTTGGGCGCAGCTGACATGATTTTTATAGACCTAATCGAGTTTTTGCCGCATCTGGGAAGACAGACCCGAGACAAAATCGTTCCAC
This sequence comes from Dendrophyllia cribrosa, assembly GCA_024195265.1. Classification (NCBI taxonomy): domain Eukaryota; kingdom Metazoa; phylum Cnidaria; class Anthozoa; order Scleractinia; family Dendrophylliidae; genus Dendrophyllia; species Dendrophyllia cribrosa. The sequence goes on along the minus strand of JAJLRJ010000012.1, from coordinate 6,930,673 downwards.
CAATCAGCCCGTTTGGTTTGGCCCACAACGACGCTAGTAACTATTGGCAACGGACATATCATTGGAGTCAACAATGTGTCCCTGCCTTATCTTCAGAGATCGATGAAAATAAGTTATCCAGTTTAGTACATATTGAAAGTACTCTGCGCAATTGGTACCACAATGCCAGTTTCCCCAGCATTAAGTTTCCAAACGGCAGTTTTTTAGAGCAAAGGTGGAAATCACTCTTGAAAAATGCTAAAAATGCCCACAGAGAGTTTGATAAACTCGTTTTCGTTGACGGAAAAGTTGTTGGGCCACCCCTGTTTTGTTTGTACTCTAGATATGGAAACCGCGGCTCGGCTGACAAGGCAGAAAAGTTTGGGCATATTTTTGAAAAGATCCTTCTTCCTTTGGCTCTAGAGTACAAATTGAGGTCTGAGACCCTTGAAGTTAAAGCAACTGTTAACAGTCAATTCAATGCCCTGACAAAACACCAAAGAGAGATGGCTGTCATGGCTATCGCTGGAAAGAATAAACATATGACAAATCTCTTCGAAAAGCTTCTCGGTTCTCCGGATAGTTTGACAAAAGAAAAGGTCGAAAAAGCGATGACAGATCTCGATATTGCTCGGCTAAACAGGATCAACAATATTCTGGATTACACGAAGGAACAAGGATTTGCGGACGGAAGTGGTCTTGGTTCCCTGGATCACGAAATGAATCTGGATGCTTCTGGATTTATGCACACGCTGTTCCTTCTGAAGGATTCACTGAGCCTCCCTTCAAACAAAACCAGACTGCTGGATTTGATCCGCACTGCCAAATGGTACAATGACTTTGGCGAGATTTATCAGTCACCGACGTTTGAACACAATGGTACGTCAGGGGTTATATTGGTCAGTTTTGTCCAATCGCGTGGTCAAGATGGCATTCTAGACAGATACTTAAAATCGCAGAGCTTTTTTACGAATATTCATACTGAAGGGCTTCATACCACATTCACAAGTTAGAACTACCGTGTTCAGCATAATAAACAGTACCATAGGAAAGTTCTTCTCAATAGCTTCATTTTAATGCTCACACTTTAATTTAGGATTTCACAGACAGATGAAACGTTAGAACCACCTTGCACTGCATAATCGCGTTCGAAGAACGCAATCCTAATTTCGTGTTGGTTGTGCTGTGGTTTATGTTCAGTAAAATTTGAGTTTTTTTGGTGGACGGTCTTCCAAATGGCCGCCCCTATTGGTTTTTTTTTTCAGGGGCTCATTTCCGCCGGAAATTCCTTCAAACGCGTCTTCATAATCTGTGATTACTGCTAGTATATAAACAGTACCACAAGAAAGTACTGTAAATAGCTTTCATTCGAATGGTCACACTTTAGAATTTCATCCACAGACACAAAATTAGAACAGGAAAACTCCAAGTGTTTCGGGGTTTTTTAAGTGACGCTAAAATTGGGCCAATTACGACTTAGTTTACATTACTCACTCCCTGCTCATTCATTACAGGTACAACCGCAGACCGAATGATCACATTAATGCTCTTCAGGCTCATCATCGTGTTGGTAATGCCCAGTGATACCATAGATGAAAAGAAAGCCAAACTGAGAGATATGGAAGCCTTAGTTCGGTGGATAAACAACGCTTTGGTTGTGAATGAAGGCCTTGGAGGAATGATCAAGCCTGATTTTACAGGGTTTCACCACAATTCATTCTATGGATCCTCTTATGTGCCTAACGCTCTTCATACGGCTGCATTGGTGCAATATCTTCTCGAAGGAACTGAGTTTTCCTTGACAGAAACCTCAAAAAATAACATTAGAAAGGGACTCGAGACTCTGCGTATTGTAGCGGTGAAGTATTCCACGCCAAATAGCGTTAATGGACGTTTTCCAGGGTTCTTTAACAAAAAGCTCGTGAAAGCTCTCCCCGGCTTCTTATATATCAGCATATATCGGTCATCTGATGGGCACAACATTTTGAATGGAACAAATGAGGTTAAGATGTTCTTGAGGTTATTCGACGAGTTAGATCCAGCTGTAACGAGCTATTTGGCAGATGGCAAAAGTAGACGAGCAAAGTATTACTTGAACAGCCTGGGCTCCCTGTCCATAATGCAGAAGGTGGGTTCGTAGAATATGGCGTATTTTGAATTTGTGAATCAAATTATTGGGTTCGCTGTGTATCGTTTGTTTGTTTTCTACTGTCATATCGAATACTCGCATCACCATCACCATCCCCCATCATCATCATCATCATCATCATCATCATCATCATCATCATCAGCTGTTAGCAGCGCCACGGGAAGCATAAGACCTCCACAGTTTTCTCCAGTTTGCACGATCTTGTGCTGCCCTTTCGAATACTCACACCTAGAGTAACAATTCTGACGCGATTTGGCAATGTCGGGTACCTTGGAAAATTGCGCTGTCTTGATTTGAGCTGCATGCGCTGGGCTACAAGACAAGGTCCTTCAGTTAGCTACTATTCGTTCATGGATCTTATTGTTTTGTTTTCATAGATTGCAGTGATTGCTTCAAAAGAAAAGATGATTACTCCTGAATCTTCCCCTGAGGGTCACTGGTCCAAAAACTTCGCCGCTTTGTCCATTCACCGACGCAAGGACTGGGCGGTAACGATGAAGGGGTTTAATCGATTTGTTTGGGATTTTGAAAAATCAAAAGATGAAAATATTTACGGAATGTTCGCCAGTTACGGAGCAATGCTGATCGCCAATAATGAATCAGTATTGGAAGCGCATGATGTTGAGCGTGGATGGGACTGGAGTAAAGTTCCAGGAGCAACTACAATTGACTGGGGCGATCTTCCAAAAATGGAAAATTTAAAAACTGATAAATCGAGATTCTACAGTCGAAGCCCTTCGCTTGCAGGAGGGGTTACGTTGAAGGGCACAAATGTCTTCGCAAACGGATTGTTCGGGATGGAACTTCATCAGCCGAATTATGGATTCATAGATTGGCGAAAACGTATTATTTTCAGCTTCAAGAAGTCGGTGTTCTTCTTTGAAAACCTGTTTGTGTGTTTGGGAAGTGAGATTTACGCAGCCAACACCCTAGGCGCAGTTATCCAGACGACTCTTTTTCAAGACAAGCTCGTGGATCGAGCATCGCCGCCTTCTCACATAGAAATTTATAATGCAAAGAAGAATCATTCTACTCCTTTTCCAGCGATCATCCCCATAACTGACCTGAAGAAGTATGCCTCCTTACGAGACACCAAGGGAAATGGCTACTACATTCCAGAAGAAAGCGCCGAAAATCTAAGAATTCACGTGCTTGATCAGGTTTCCAGAACAGAAGACCGGCAGAAGGCGTCAATGGATCGTTATGGTACAGCATGGTTCGAACACACTGCTTCAATGAGTTCTCCATCCGGGTACGAATATGCGGTTGTCATACCAACCCCGTCGTACACTTTAACGCTGGATTCCCTTATTACGGCTCAAGAAAACGTTGGTAGAGAGGCCTACAACGTTCTGCAGAAGGATTACTCCGCACACGTCGTCCAGTTCTTGAGGTCACCGATTACTTTGGAAACAGAAATCGAATCAAGAACGACAGGTTACGTTATTTTCGATGCCCAGTACCTCCTTTCTCCTGAAGGCCCGCTAAAAGCAGTTAACAGGCCGTGCCTTATAATGGTAGAAGAAAACCCTGAATTTCTTCATCTAAGCATTAGTTACCCTGATCTCGATTTCCCGGTCACGCCAGGTCTAGAGCCTCTTTCCCACTCGGAGAAAGTTGACCAAGAAATGCTGTTCCATGTGTCCAGCAAAGGGAACAAAGTCCAAGTGACTCTGAAGTACCAAGTTGACAAGAGTATTGCTGGGATCAAAGTCCATGGAGAGCCAAGCCACTATACGCCTGAAGTAACAGTGATTTCCAGTTCGTCGAATTCCACTGGCACAGGTGATACAATTGTGTTTTGGAACCTTCGAAATGGCTTTAGTGTTGAAGTTAATTTAACAAGAGGAGAGATGAACATGCAGGAGAAATGGGCGGAAACGTTATAGTCAGAAGCGAGAAAACTGGATGGAAGTTAGGGCAACAGGGAAACGGAACAGAAAAGGAATGGAGATATCGGCTGAATAAAAATGCATGGGAGTGGACGAAAATACATAAAAAATATGGTGGTGGTTCAGTTGACATGGAAAGGGAGCGGAAGGGAGAAAATCATTTCATTTTATGTCAATTATTTATTTTTTAAATATTTGCATTCTTTTTAGCTACCAATGTGCCACATTTTAGCAGGAGACCAAGATATTAAAATGCTTGAGTAACAGTTACGAAAAGGCTCAATAACGATAGCCATTGTCATAAACAGTGGGACAATAACAACATAATAATGTTGGGGTGTGAAATAAGAATTCATTTTATTTTGCCATTAACCACATTAAAAATATATAATAATATATTTGTGTGTGAAATAAAAATGCTCCCTTTCACTAGAAACTCGCCATTATGGCACGATTGGAAGCGGCTGCTTCGTATTGAAATTGATATTCGCCATTTTGTGCGCAAAATTCTAGCATTACATTTACATATACTTTGTAAATTAAAAACATGTCGGCGTAAAGTTATCATTTGTTTCCCAATGTTTGTGTTCTCTTCAAGTGTGTATATTTTTTTGTCTTTGTCCAGGTGATCGACATAGGCCGGATGAGGGACGGACCATTTAATTTTTTTGTGGGGGGGGGGGGGGGGGGGGGGGGGGGGGGGGCGTTGGGCAATTACCAAAAAAAAATTCATACAGAAGAAATTTAAGAGAAAAAAAATCGTGCACAAGAAAGAACGTGGAAAAAAACAATTCAAGCATTAAGGTAAAAAAAATTCTTGCAAACAGTGATGCTGAAAAAAAAAATCACACTCAGAAGAAATTGTATATTTTATAACTAAAAATTCCCACTTTCACTAGAAAATATCGCAATTTTGTGACTTTTGACGAAAGTTTGTAGTAATTGCATTCAATAATGACGCCAGACATTTTTCAACTAAGAGGGGGTATAATAGACTATGTGGCTACATATTGACAAGCCCCTTTTTTGTTGGAAGTCTGTAGAAACAAATGGAAAACCTATTCTTTGCTTTTGCTCATTTCGTAAAGCAGCCAGACTGTCAAAAGCTGCGGGTGTTTTCATTGTTTCACTAAATGGGCTAAAAGAGTGCTGCACGAATTCTTAATTGGATTATTAAAATTGGCTCGCTGTCTGGACAATGTTCAACGTTTGAACAATTAAAAATAAAGCGCCCTTGGAAGAAAACCAAAAATAATAACAAATTTATCTTTTTGATAAGAAAAATAATTTATTTTAGCTTCAATTGATATACGCCTTTTTGAGCGCAAAAGTTGAGTGTTCGATTTGGATTTGTTGAAGATTACGTGCAAATGAGTTATGTGAGGGAGAAGACCAACAGTTTATATAATTTCAGTTCTCAGTATGGCTAATTAAAATCCGCTTTATAGTCTAGTCCAATATAATATAGAAGCAAAGACCGATACCATCGTCCGCGGTTACTTGGTTGAACGGCTTCTCATTTCTTATAGTCCAAGCTCGTATTTTAAGCAATTAAATTTGTCGGTCTTACAAAGTGCCTTTTTAGGCAAAGTTAAGAGTTCTTACAAGGAAATTCGCTTAACTTGGAAGCTGTTTTGCTTTCCTGGCGAGTATTATCCAGATCAATGTCATTTAATATCTAAATTTTTTTATTCTTTTTGTATAAATAGCGTCATGAATTAGCAGCAACGCTAGACAGAGCTGACGTTCAAGGTGGCTCCCTATCACGGCCCTTCTAGTATGCCTCGTTTCTAGTAGTAAATTAAGCTGGCAAACGCAAAAAAAATATTCCTGACCTACTTACATGTTTACACTGACTTTGAAATCATGCCTGTCTTTATGACAAGCATTAGCCATGAACGCATCACGTACGAGCAAGAGGCGTCAGTGATTCATGTTCCTTTCTAGGACCGTTTGTTCGAAAGCCGAGACACGTTATAAATCCTATAAAGATAACTGAGGCCTTTTTTATTTTATTTTATTTTCTTTTCTTTATGGAGTTGAAGTTTAGATATATTACTTCATCTAATCAGGTTGGCCTATACACCTCCTAGGCTGCATGGTATGAACCCCGTTTTCATTTCTTTCCTGAAAACGTGTTAACCGTAAAATTAAAGTTTCCTATACATTAATTATGGCTAATCTTTTGTAAATTAACTGTGTGGCTGTATAAATGTCAAACGTTTAGCGATGTTTATTAGTAAAATGACGCGAGACCCTGCACCTTGTTGTCACTGGTCCATCGATAACTGTTTAACAAGTTAGCGCTTAATGTGTTTCATTATTATTTAACTTATACTCATTTATTCTAGATTACCTGGTGTTTTAATAACTTCCTTTTCAGCTGCTAAGCGGGTGACAAAAACCGTAAGTTGTTTGAATAAATAAATAAATAAAGTTTGTGGTTCAATAGCGGTTGCCGATAAGCGATATTTCATGGTGTTGGATGATAAACGATATTTGATAGCATTCTGGCAAAAAACAATAATAATAAAATACCCCGCCGAATGTTTCATCATTCATGAATCAGTCGAATTATAGCAGATCTCTAGAACGGAAGGCAACACCGCGAAAATGTCGAACTTTACTAAAGACGGGAACTTCAACAGTAAGCTAGTGAATAATACAAGCATATTACCAGCAAGCATTGCTGTCATTTTCTTCGCTTCAAATATCTTTCTTTCCATCGCCGCAACTCTGGGCAATGCTCTGATCCTGATTGCTCTTCGCCAAGTGTCTTCTCTTCATCCACCAACAAAACTGCTGTTTCGATGTCTGGCAGTCAAAGATCTTTGCGTTGGTTTAATATCCCAACCACTCTTTGCCATCCTAAGATCGCAATTTGTTGAAAACATACACTATAGTATTATCTACCACGCAATATCCGATGCATTCGGCTTCATTTTGTGTGGAGTATCGATTTTTACTTCGACTGCTATAAGTGTAGACAGACTTCTCGCCCTATTGTTGGGACTTAGATACAGACACGTTTTAACTTTAAGGCGAGTCCGTGCAACTATAGTCTGTTTTTGGTTCATTCCTGTCGCAGGTATATTTGTGTACTGGCTTGCAGGTGTTCAGGTCGCCTTTAATGTCGCCATTATTTTTATAACACTTTCTGTCGTTATCTCAGTCTTTTGCTACACGAAGATCTTCCTTAGACTACGACAACATCAAGTTCAAGTACAAGAGAATGTTCACCAAGGACAACCGAACGGAGGAGGAATTCCACTGAACATAACACGATACAAAAAGACAGTATCTAGCATAGCGTGGATACAGTTGGCAATAGTCGCGTGCTACGTTCCAATGATTATTCCTGTTATATTAATTCAGATAAGTGGTGGCATGAGCAATGATAATTCAATCATTTGGGGTATTACAACAACTCTGCTCTACTTAAACTCCTCTCTTAATCCATTTCTTTACTACTACAAAATCGTAGAAGTGAGACAAGCAGTAAAGAGCACAATAACACAGGTTTTTTGTTGTTTAAAGTGCATATGAAGTAAAAAAAGAATTTCCATGGTTTGATAGTGCTTTACTTTCTTTATCTAAATTTGTGGGTTTCATCGAAAAGATCCTTCCCATTGTGAAATTATTCGGCTTGAAAGTTTTGAATTTTCCGCCAGAAAGTGTCTCTATCGAGCGCGCGGCCAAAGCTATTGTATTACAAGGCTGTGACGTAGAAAATACTTCAACTCACGAGTATCATGGTGGCAAAGGAGAAGTCTTCGACCTCAGCGACTTTCTGTCTGTCTGACAGAGACTCTGTAGAAGACATAATTTAATCACAGTCTGACATTCTTTTGAAGAAATGGAACGAAACACACTGTGAGCATACAAAAGAACGAATCTCAAGTATTTTCTACGTCATCAACACAATGGATATCGACAACTCGTTCCCAGTCTCAGCTAGGGACACTGATTTCTGCAAATTGTGCTACTTTGGACGGCAAAAAGGGGCCTTAAATTTTTTTCTGACAAATTTCTTTTATCGTTTCGAAATAAAGACATAATAGCCTCCAAAAAAAGACAAAATAAAAAATTACTTCATATGCACTTTAAGTCAAGTTATACAAAATCAATGAACTACTTACGAAAGAGCACATTCTACCTTTAGTTCTGTGACGGAATCTGATCTATACAAGCACTAATTACAAGCACTATGGTTTCTTTCAGGTTTACTCGCCATCTACTTCTGTTAAATTTGTAATTCTACTATGTCATGTAATTGTGTGAAATGGCGAAATAAATAAATTATCCAAAATTATAATTATAATACCTTGAAATTGTTACCACGTCATTGAATAGACGTTAAATTTATTCCAGCATAAGTTATTAAGTATTTTTTCAGTAGATTGCTTGGTTTATTTGTATAAACACTGGTAATCATAGGCTGGGTGATAGACTCCAATGAAACGAAAATGAAAATGTGCTATCAGCGCGCCACCCTGCGAAACTGATCGGGTTAACTATAAAAAATTCCTCCTGTAAAACTGTTTGGGTAATTCTAGCAGGACTCTTATTTTCATAAGGCTTGTTAAAGTTTAAAGTTTTTGACTGAACAAAACGTTAATTTGTTAATAAGCGAGCGCAAATGTATTTAATGCGAGGGAGTCTATAGACAAACAGCTTTCTGCTCTTTCCCCGTTAAATTTGCTTGGATTATGTGAATATTCCCTTCATTATCAGTAACACTGGACATAGCTGGCTCCTAAATAGAAATAATTATATATTTTATTTAATCGTACATTGAATTTGGCATAGTTAGTTTCTAGTACAAATTAAACATGCACATTTCATGTGGGCATGGCTGTAGACAGCGTCACCAACACACTGGGCCAAACTTACAAAAGGCATGAAGGTATAGCTGTAGGCAGTTCACTAACATGCTGAGCCAAAATGTATTTCCCTTGGGGCACGCATAACGGTATGCGTGTCATATACACAGGAGTGGTATTTATACCACTCCTTGATTCACATTCGTTATTGAAGCCTACCAGTATTCTTACGACGAGGTTGTTCCTCGGGGCTACTTTTTTTATATTTGCGTATTTTTCTGCCCCAGATTATTATCATTATACGCACCAGTTATGTATAAATTGTGTTTACGATATACTGCAATCGCAGCATGTATTTCATCTTAGTTAGAATACATCCTATTTATATTGTATCTTTGGTATATGTACACATTCTGTAACAATAAAGATTACTGGCGGGCCCTCCTCCAACTCGTGTGAGTGTTACATTGGAAATGATTTCGGTGCGGCTAAGCGTAGCGCAAGAGAACAGAACATGCACATTGCATGTAGGTATAGCTGAAGGTAGCCGCACCAGAACGCTGAGACAAATAGGCACATTGCATCTACGCATAGCTGTAGGCAGCGTGGTCAGTACGCTAAGCCAAACATGCACATTGAATGTAGGCATGGACGGTAGGCAGCGTCACCAACACACTGGGCCAAACTTACAAATTGCATGAAGGCATAGCTGTAAACAGTTCACCAACACGCTGAGCTAAACATGCACATTACATAGGCTGAGCAACACATGCACATTGCATGTAGGCATACACTCAAAAGGCATGTAAGTAGCGTCATCAACACACTGGGCCAAACTTACAAATGCCATGAAGGCATAGCTGGAGGCTGAGCGTCGCCAACACGCTGATCCATTAACATGCACATTGCATGTAGGCAAAACTGTAGGCAGCGTCACCAGCACGCTGAGCCAAATATGCACATTGCATGTAGACATAGCTATAGGTAACGTCACCAGTAAGCTGGGCCAAGCATGCACATTATATGTAGGCATAGCTGAAGGCATCCGCATCAGAACGCTGAGCCAAATAGGCAAATTGCATTTTGGCATAGCTTTAGGCAGCGTCATCAGTACGCTGAGCCAAACATGCACATTGCATGTAGGCGTGGCTGAAAGCAGCGTCACCAGTACGCTATGTCAAACATGCACATTGCATGTAAGCATACCTGTATTTTTGATATTTTTCTTTCACTTACCGCATTTCTGGGCAATGTCACTTCTGATCCTGATTGTTCTCCGAAAAGTGTCTCTTCTTCAGGCACAACAAAACTGTTGTTTCGATGTCTGGCAATGGCAGATCTTGGCGTTGGTCTGACTTCGCAACCACTCTTTGCCACCAGAATGCTGCATACTGTTGCAAAAATAAATCGCAATATTCTACACTTCCTTGCAATCATGTGTGCAATGCTTTTAGTATGCACACTTTGCATCGACCGCCGGAAGTGTGGACACCTGCTATTGGACACTTCTATAACCCTGTCGGTCGGATGCACTAACCACTGAGCTACAAGAGACTCCTGGCGAGCAAGGTCATGTACTAAGTTCATATACGTCGCGCGTCCTGCGTACAGTATGGATCAGTAATACCAAAAGCGTTAGAAGTTAGGTTAGAGCATCCGACGAATGGGAGGGGCCTCAGTCAGATTTTTGTCTTCTTCACAACTCCCTTGCATGCCCTTTCTCGTTCTTAGTTTTCCCTCTTTTTCCACTATTCCCATTGCCTAAAAGAGTTCTTCGTGCAAGAGGTTGGGGATAGGCTACAAACCTCGTTATCAGAGTGAGGCCAGGTGGAAATGGATTAATTTGCATGTGAATGAAAACTCATATTAATCGTAAATGGACTTACGCCAGAACATTCTCAGGAAAATACATTAGAGGCAAAAAATTCGAACCTTAAGGAGGCTCGACTTGGTTTTTTTCGCCGTACTTTCATACTTATCAAGTTTATGAAATGTGATCAAAATTTTATGTGTCACTGGTTTCTAAGTGACAGCGGTTACTATAGCAACACCAGCTTATTGCCCTTTGTTTTAAACAATGTCATTTTTTTTCAAAATCTAGTCAGACACTTCATAATGAAACTTTCACATTTTGTACACATAGTAGTACTCTCGTATCACTAGCTGCAGACGAAGTTTCAAGAAAATTTATAAGATGGTTTTCGAGTAAATCAAATATCATTTTTAGGCAAAACAGTAATAAAGCAAAATATTTCCAAAATTCCAAAGCCGTTAAAATAATGATTGCAAAGTTAAGAACAATGATTACTTTAACTGCTGGCTGTTTTAAAATAATATGCAAGGGCATTTTGGAAATATTTTGCTTTAGGCAAATTATTTGCTTTATTATTGTTTTGCCGAAAAACGAGTTTTGATTTACTCGAAAACCGTCTTATGAATTTTCTTTAAACTTCGTCTGCAGCAAGTGATAGGTAGGTACTACAAAATTTGAAAGTTTCGTTGTGAAGTGTATGACCAGATTTTGAGAAAAACGGTTTTGTGAAAAAGAAAGGGCAATAAGCTGACGTTGCTATAGTAACCACTGTCCCTTGGAAACCAGAGAAACATTAAACTTTGAAAACATTTAATAACGCAATCGAAGCATGTCTTTTCTGTGAAATTTTGATTCCCAAACATACACCCCACGGAGAAAAAAACTGAGGAGTCGAGCCTCCTTAACTAAGCCGCCCCATCCCCCCTCCCCCCTGCAAGATCCTGGCCATCATCGTGAAAACACCAAAAAATCAGCGGGGACAGTGGCCCTTTAAAGCCTGGTTCACACTAGCGACATAACGACATAACAGCGAGGTCACGCAAATTCAAAACGCGACGTATATCGATGTTTTATGTCACCAGTGTGAACAACACAACATAATGACATAATAGGAACATATTGACATAAACATAACGACATAAGCAAAAAACTGATCTTTTCTTTATGTCATTATGTCCATGTTCTTATGTCGTTATGTCGCTAGTGTGAACCAGGCTTAAAGGATTGGTGGCAAAACAGTGTCAGATTTAGAATAAAAATGGCATTTGGGGTTATTTTGATTTATTCACTAAAAAGCTAAGAAATTCACTTCGTGCCGTAAAGTGGCGGTCTCGAATGAAATATTAATTATGCTTATAAAGAAAAAAAACACTTTTTATGACTTAAAACCAGGAGCCCATGGGCTCCTGCTTAAAACTCATGATCATTTCAATGTCAATACAGTCCCGATAATCCGGTTCTATTGTTCAGCATTTTATTCTAATGAGTCAAAAATGATGTTCGCATTAGAAGATAGAAGCCGGGTTTTATGATGTCAAATTAGTTCAACTAGAAAATCATTATTTTATGCTGTCTTTGTAGAATGCGAAATTAACTTCCTAAGAAAAACAATGCTAAATAATTAAGTTCGGCGTTTAATTCATTTTCCTTCTCGATCGACTTTAAGCATGTGTCGTGTCATTTCACATTTTTAAAACTGCAGGAAAACCCTGAAAAATTATTTTTCAAACATGATATACCGAGTGTGACTTATCCTTTGCTAATGTGTTTTTTAGTCTACAGTAGAAACGCTGCTCGTAACTTTTGGATCTGTAAATTTAAACCTTAACTTTCACTTGTAATATGAAATATAAGCTTTTGCCAGTAGCATTCTTCTTTTTAATTTGACGCGCTGTTTTCTTTGTAATCAAAGTTAAGAAAACTGAGATTTTCAAATTCATTCGAGTAGAGCGGAAAAAAAATTATCTGTATACTGATAGATAGCTAAGAGTATATAATGGCTTTTCCGTATGAATCGGCGATTTATAATAGAACTTTTTAGATTTATCAGACATGCTGGAATATTCTTTGACGTCACCGGCGAGTGTTGGATCAATTTCCAAATGGAATCGGTAATCTGTCAGTCTGTTTTGCCCAACTGGCCCATAATCAGAATTCATAAAAACGTTAAATTTCGTTTTGTAAAGAGCTGGAAAATCAAACATTATCGAAACAGTATACCATTGTAAAATACTGTTTCAGAGAATTCAGAATTTGGCGCCTATTCCTCTCCCTTCCTCTCCCGAATAAGATCAAGTTGAATATTTATTCATAAAAGTTCAAGTTCCAATTGGAACAGTTCGGTAAGTAAGCAAAAACAGACAGAACAACGACAACAAAAAGAGCCGTAATTCGACGCCGCTTCATTCAAACGGTTTGAAGGATTTCATCCCCAGACTCAAAACAAATGCTATTTGTTAACTGCCGAAATTAAGGTGGATTTAGTTCGGAAAAATAGCTTGGTAATAAATTTAAAAAAAAAAATCCTACTTCCGATAAGAACGACACGACAACACAATAAAACAAAGCACAAAACGGACAGAACAACAAAGTAGAACCGGCGTCATTGAAATAGTCATACTAAAGGATTTCAACCTTAGACTCAAAACAAATGTTTTCCTATTAGTTAACTGCTGAAATTAAGGTGGATTTAGTTCGGTAAAATCATGGCCTGATAAATTACAAAATTAAAACAATCTGAAAGAGCGGTACTTTACGGTAACAGCTTTGAAATAGAGGTAGAAAAAAAAAGGGTCGCGAAAAGATCCGAGGAAATACTAACAAATTCTTGATTATTTTCAGTGATCATGAAATGAAAAAACTACAAACAGAAATTTATTTGGTTAGCTTTCGAAATTTTCGCTAATTTATCACTAATCTCATTTAGCCATAGAAGTAATCAGACTCGAGATAACAGCCAAGACATAGCTAATTCATAAGTGGTCAACGGTATCATGCTCTTTAGCTTTTGTGATTGGCTTTCAGCGTTGAGGATAAAAATCAACATGCGTTATCCGATCGCCAATTGTTTGCGCATGCTTTGTTGACGTTATATGGCTCAACGTCCTGAATTGGGAAACCGAGGAATTGAGCGCGCGAGGAAAAAAAACACATTTCTAGTTTATTTCGCAAGGTAGAAATGTACCAAAGTTAAGCATTTTTTATTTGGAAATGGCTCGGGTAAGAAGGGCCTCGCCTCTTACCACCGATGCTCCCATTGCGAACCGGAGATCAAGGGGAAACAGAGAAAACGAAAGAGCGTATTTGCAGGTAAACTATTTACGGTTCACAGTTTGTACTGATCACTAGATGATCGAAAAAAAGACAGACTAGGAAAAATACTAAAGTTACACTGATGTATATTCTAAAAGGATAAATACCGGCTTTGAGTTCATTTCTGCATGTTTGTGTTTGTATTTTTTGTAAACAAGTGTTCCATTTATCTGTAATCGCGAATGCAGGTACGCAAATCTGTGAAATATCCAGTATCTTTTACAGAATCTCCACCGTAACGGAAAAAAAGAGCTCATGCATGCTTGAGACGCACACTTACCCTATTTCACAACTTCGTGTTTTCGTTTTGGTATTTTTAACAGGCCATGAAATTTAATTTATCAGTACACGATCGTTGTCTTTGGTATCACGATTCACAGACGAAACAAACCAATGCGATATGGCATTACATTAAAAATTCATTCTGTCAGTCAGCCGGTATTACTTTACGTTTCAGTGGATTTGATTTAATTCCATAATTCTCTGAATCACAGAAATGTTTTGAAACCTGGGAGAGCTTTATATTTTTGCCCGAGGGCAGATTCTGGTTTTGGTCAAAAAGAAATTGAATATAAAATGCACCGGGTTGAAAAGAAACTGTGACATTTTCGCGCGCTAGAAACATAAATCTGAGAGTTCAATAATAAACAAATTTCGATCAATTTCAACGCAGAGTAATTTTCGTTTGGCAAAGATTCCATGTCCAGAATGCGTGGGAAATTAATTTTTTTATATTATACGAAACAAATTGGCAAAACTAAAACATTTTAATATGACCCTTTTCTGTTGGTATCGATTTTGTTTTCGCCCCCCCTAGAGATATAAACGAAATATTTATGCGATACGAAATTTATTTTAACCTGCAAATCTTCCTAAAAAATATGCTACCAGTTTTTTCCAATGGTGCCGAACAAACAATATTTTTTTCGCCAGCATAAACAAATGGATTTGCACTTTTCTTAACATTTACAGACAAGAAAAAAAAAAACGGAAATTGGGTATATGGCAGCCTAATGTTCTTCAGAGAACACAACGATTAAAGTGGTCTTTTATCTTCGAAAATTGTCCAATCAAATTAAAGAACCGGCCGAAATTGATTGCTTCCAGCTGGTTAGCCTTTCAGATTCTGTTTTATTTTTCCACCGGAGGGGAATATTTTAATTATTCACAGAATTCGCCAGAAAACTCGCTTATTACAAAGAAAGAAAAAGCTTCATGGCGCGTTTATTTTCATTGCGAAAAGCAAAAATAGTGCTATGGATCAAAATGAAAAACAGAAAAACAAAACAACGCGTGAATTTTTAGTGAAATGTCAATTCGCGGTCTTATTCTTCGCGCCATTAAAATTCACCTAAATTTTCATAAGACAAGTTTTATTGTCTACTTACAGTCCAAAGAATATCCGATTTCGAATATTAAGTTAATAGCAAACAAAAGCGTGCACAAAACAGAACTCAAAATGCGATAAACTGAAACCTTTTGTGCAAATGACGTCCAAAAGGGCTCGACAGAGAGACAAAACAATGACAGTGTGATTAGCCATGCGCTATTGGCCAACAGCGCCAGTATATAATGTAGATATTAAGCAGTCCGATGTTGACTGGGAAGGACAAATAAACGCATTTGTCATCCGTATATGCTGTCGCTGTTTCTGACGTTTTGCGGTTTTTGTTCGCTTAATTTCATTTTAGGCCACTCTGTGCGAGGAACGAACAAGTGAAGACCTAGAACCCGAACCTGACAGTGAGGAGACAAGCGACCAAGATAGCTTTACTGGATTAATGGGTGACACGGCAAAACGATTCTCTTCGCTTCTCACGGTGATTTGCCGCACGGCCAAAAGATCAGCGAACAAGGTAGCCAAAATACGAAAGAAAAAGAACGGCGACGAAGAAATAAGCAAATTGTCGACAAAGGGCGAAGCTGTTGGAAGTCCTTGTAAAGCGCGCTCGACTAATAAACCTGGTATGACAGCGGACGAAAAAGGTAAGAGCGAAATAAACTACCACATCGGAATTCCTCTAAAAGTTAGAACCACCTTTTGCATCATAAAGCCGAACAGCACCACAGAAAAGTACTGCTCAGTAGCTTTCACAGACTGGACTCAAAAGTTAGAACCACCTTGTACAGCAGAATAAACAGTACCACAAGAAAGTACTGCTTAATGGCTTTCATTTGAATGGTCACACTTTAGCATTTTATCCGTACAGTCTCAAAAGTTAGAACCACCTTGTACAGCATAATAAACAGTACCACAGAACAGTACTGCTCAATAGCTTTCATTTGAATGGTCACACTTTAGGATTTCATACACAGACTCAAAATTTAGAACCACCTTGTACAGCATAATAATATAAGCAGCACCACAGGAAAGTACTGTTCCATACTGAGCTTTCATTTGAATGGTCACACTAGGATTTCATCCACAGACTCAAAAGTTAGAACCACCTTGTACAACATAATAAACAAACAGGCTTGAGCACAACTCGTAAATACTAAGTAAAACGATTCTGCGTAAAAAGCGTTTCAAACTAAGTGAATTTCAAAACTGGAGAGTCATACTCATCATAAAGACATGCAATACACCCGGGCAATACAGATACAAGTTTCAAACAGTTTATCAAATATATGCTATTCAGTCAGCAAAATATTTCTATCCCAGCCCTGGATTATCAAAATTATGTAAGTGTGCGGTATTTTTGAGGATTTTTTTAAAATTAAGCTACAAAATATAGAGTACATTTTAATATGCTTTTCATCACGTCCGCAGTTGAACAACAATTTAATGAGACTTACGAGCTACATCAGCTGCTCGGTCAAGGTGGATTTGCCGTTGTTTACTCCGGAACTCGTGTGAGAGATAACCTGCCAGTAAGTAGAATACTTTTTTCTATTCATTTGCTATCAGTTGATGGTAAGAGTGCCAAAAATCAAAATTCAAGAAAAACCTCAAATTTCGTTTTGTAAAATATTGAAAAACAATGGTACCATGCAAAAGTACTGGTGAAGAAGTTTCATTTGAATGGTCACACCATATGATTTTGTCGACAGACTCAAAGGTTAGAACTACGTATACTGTACACTTTATGTTCCCCAAACTGACTCTGAGAATGAAAGGGTTAGCCAAGGGCATAAGTTATAAAGCCACCAATCCTACCGTAGACGCGAAGTCCCAGTTGATAAATTAGTCTGTCGAATGGCGTCATAATAGTTGTAGAATACATCTATAGCCATCGGATGATCTAATAGGTCTTCCAATCAAATGTTCCGCGGATCAGACGTTCTCAAGCATATGCATGTCAAGTTGATCATATGTTCGAATTCTAAACTGGCGCTTATACAAAGTGTTTTCATTGGGGGTTCTAAACACGTTTCAGCAGAATTAGTCTTTGACTGATTTTTTATCTATTAACTTTTCACTCAAGCCAAAACAAAATAACAGCGCAAAATTTTTTTCAGACTTTTGGCCCTGATATTGTTTCAGGTTAAATTGAACGAAATATCTCGTCTTTTCAGGTTTTATTATTAATTGGTAGCATATATTTATCCTTTCTTTACAGTCATTCAAATCTTGTTTCAAGTGCATGTAACGTGTTCCTAATTTTGCGTCTGTATCTAGACAACATGCTGAAGTGTGACCATTCAAATGAAAGCTATTGAGCAACACTTTCCTGCGGTACTGTTCATTATGCTGTACAGGGTGGTTCTAACTTTTGAGTCTGTGGATGAAAACTATCATATGTGATCACTGAAATGAAAGTTATTGAGCAGTAGTGTGTCAATAACTGGGCCAGAAAAACGCTGTAAACAGAGACTGCGAACGATTCCTGAACACGACATTTTCAGCCGTGTCTAACACCTGAATAAAAAATAAATTCAGGCAGCTTTGTATTTGTTCTTGTTTTCTCGTTGAGAAAATAGTTATTTTGAATTATTGTGAAGCTGCGATGAACAGGAAAGCGTAAATACTAAATATTGATACCAGACACATTTGTTTTGGTAGGGGAAGATGAGCTAAATAGTTTCCCCACGTTGGTCAATACGGCAATTATTTTGCACAGTGAGCCATCAACTACTCGAATTTATTGCCCGCTTTAGGCGTCAAGCTTCATTATCATAACACTGACATTCTGCCGGTTAATACGACGAAATTACCATATTTAGAATTTTGCTGCGGCAAGTTGATTAAAAACCTTTGTACTCAAATGTTTTGACGCCTTGTGTAAAATTCACTGATGATATTATTAAATGCGTCGAGAAATTCGATTAAAAATGGAATGAAAAAACCGGCTTTCAGCACTGATACAATTTTAATCCTTCTGCTTAAAATTCATGTACTGGGTGTAAAATTCATTTCAATTTAATTTCTTTTTAAAAAAACGTTTTGTTTAGATGATGAAGCTGATTTATGAACTCGCAACGTGTTGGCAACGCGAAAGTGGCACTGAAAATCACCCACAAGTGTTACACGACATCACCGATTCGCGATTCACGATTCTGATTCACGATCAACGATCAACGATCAACGGTCAACGATTAACGATTAACGATTCACGAATGACGATTCACGATTAACGATTTACGATTCACGCAATCGCGTTTTTTTCTCTGTAAAATCTGTCAAAGTCCGCAGAGAAATTGTTATAGACAAATGTATGAAAAATTGAAACGCGATTACAAGCTATGTAGCCCTAGTCTCCTACGCAGCCGTTATTAGGGCTCGTCACGTAACGCTACTCCCCCACTCAGTGAGAGAGGGAGGGCGTTGCGTGACGAGCCCTAATAACGGCTGCGTAGGAGACTAATGTAGCCCAGGTTCATTGCTCAAAATTTAACGCAATAATGTTTACCTTGAGTCTTGAGTTCCATTCATAAACTTCTCATATATCTAATTTGATGAAAATTATTTGACATAGAATTCCGTTTTTGTTTCCCCATACAGTGACAAACACGGTATTTTGTGACCAGTTTTCACAATTTTCAAAATGGCGGATTTTTCTCCGAAAAGGTCAACACCAACCTCGTCCCCAGGGCCTTCTCCGCTTTTTCAAATCCAAAATGGCGGGCCGGGCGCGCGGCGGAGAAGACCCTGGGCAAGGCTGCCAAACTACTCCAAGAATCATGGAGTATTTTGTCACGTGACACACAGTGAAATGGTGTTTTCAGAGGTTATTTCCAGTGATTGGTAGCCCTGTTTGTTTTCAGGTAATCTGAAACCGTTGTTCAAATGAAACGAAGACATTTCATCATATTTTACCACAGGTAGCCCAAGCTCACTATCAGATAACCGGGACGTGACCTTTGCTTTATGAGCGGTATACACCGAATGCAAATATGGCCGCCAGGCAATTTTTTGTTTGGCCAAGTTTTCAGAGAAATTAATGATATCACGTAAACAAGTGCTGCTAAGTGTATCATCTTGCAAAGTTTGAGTGTTTTGTGTTTAACGGTTGCAAAGTTATGGCTCACTGAAATTTTAAGCATTTGTATGAGAAAAGACATTCTAGCCTGACTAGCCTCGCTTTCATGTTTTTCCCAAAATTTGATTGCCTATAACTTCTCCTAAAATAAGAATATGGCCCTGAAAATGCACATAATGACTTATTTTGACCTGATCTTTATCATTATTCAATTGCTTTTCTTTTCTTGAGAACCTATCCAAACAAAAAATTGTTGGGCGACCATATTTGCATTCGGTCTATTGTGTTACAAAGATTCGATTTATAAAGGTTTGTATGGGAATGCAACGGTTTTGTTTTAAAACTTAAAAATTCAAATGTTTTATAAATAAAATGGACTTACCCTGTTGCTGTGTTGTATTCTTTTTTGTTTGCCTGCTCCTCATAAAGCAAAGGTCACGTCCCGGTTATCTGATAGTGAGCTTGGGCTGCCTGTGATTTTACGCGACAAAATGCGCTAGGATTTTGAGGATTTTTGGAGTATATTGACAGTCTTGTCCAGGGTCTTCTTCGCCCGACCCACCATTTTGAATTGAACAAGGCGGAGAAGGTCCTAAGAACGAGGTTGTGTCAAACAGTGCTGTTTTAGGCGCGAAAAACGTTCATCTCAGGTTTAAGAAAGCTAGCGTATAAAGGATATTTTAAATTGAAAAAAATAATTAATTTTCAATTAATTGGCCCGTATGAGTATTTTCTCGTGAGTTCATGAGTTTCTTCACGAAATCATGAATTCTTGGTTTCTTTTATTTTTAAGGTTGCCGTGAAGGTTATTCCCAAGTCCAACGTGTACTCGTTCGAGGAGGTAAGGACAACGATAGTTTTTATGTTTAAGGATTATCGACTGTCCTGAAATATAATTGGGTATTTCTATTTAGCAATTACATTATGAGCTTGAGATTTCTATTGCGTGATAGTTAATGAGGATGAAGCCCGAATCAACTATCACGGATAGAAATCAAGAGCGAATAATCTAATAGTTTTAGTATAACTCTACTAGACGCTCAAAACTCGCGTTTTGAATAATGATATAAACAAGTCACACTGTTAAGCTACTCACTCTACTCACTTTCTAAAACAGAATAGATAGTGAGTAGCGTAGCCAATAAGAGAACAGAATTCGTGATAGAACGCTAGTAGATTTATACTAATTCAAACTAAACCATTTGTTGTCGTTTATTGTGAAACTTGCATCTGATTGGCTCTTTCAACGTAATTAATTGTAATCTACCGTGATATACTGCGAATCCTCGCATTTGATGATTGGCTCTTTCAACGTAATAGTAAACCACTTACCGTGTTATATTGCGAATCCCGTCATCCGATTGGCTCTTTTATCAATGACAACTCGTTAACAGCCGTTCACTAGGATGGCCTTTTTTCTTTATACATGCCACTCCTTTCTCTCCTAAAATGATCAAAGTAGTCGTCCTATTAGGGAGCTTAACTTTGGTTTCCATGTAATCGCTACGATCACTACGATCTCGCTGAAAAAAAGTTTAGCGATCGTAGCGATCATACGGAAACCACTCTCCAGCGATCGTACCTGAATCCCAGCGACAACGAAATCTGAGATGGAGTTCAGTTCTATCTCAGCTAACATGGCCGCGGATCGTAGCGACCTCAACGACCGCAAAATTAATTAATTATGCATGCGCTCCATTGTGAAAGAAAACAATGGCCCAAACAATCGACCGCTTTAGGGAATAGCTCACATTTTGCAGCGATTGTAGCGAACCGGTCAACGCAACGACCGCTCAACTTTTTTTGCAGCAATCGCAACAATCATATCCAGGCTTCAAGCAACCACGACTGCAACGAGAACTGCACAAAACAATAGGTTCAATGAGCAAACACAATGCCGCGCCTCTGCACGCGCGTTTTACATTTTGGTACATTTCTTTGCCATTCCCTACAAAACAACGACTTCGAATGATTAAATTATAGGTTTTGTGGAGAATGGAATACACGCCTGTTAATTTTCCTTTCTCTGTTTTAACTTAAAAGACCTGCCAACTCTACAAATTCTCTGAGCTCCTGGACAATCCAATGACATAACACTAGTAAACAAATTAAACTTGGAACAACTGCGAATTATTTTTGCAAGTAACGTTTTCCTTGGCGTTGCCGTAATCGTTGTTTAAGCTTCGTATTTCGCTTATTAAACTTATTGTTTTGTGCCATTCTCGCTGTCGTCGCCGTCGTGGTTGTTTAAGTTCCCTAACTTGACCCGGTTCTTTACCTACCATTCTTTAATTCCATCAGGAAAGTGAAGTTCCAATCCCAACGGAAGTCTACCTCCATCGCTTCCTTGACCATCCAAACATCATCAAACTGTACCACTTCTTTGAGCATGCGCAGGCGTACGTTATGGTGCTGGAAAGACCGCTGTACCACAAAGACCTCTTCGATTACATCACGGAAAAAAGGCGATTGGACGAAAACGAGGCTAGAAGTATTTTCCATCAAGTTATCGAGGCGGTGATGTACTGTGAGTCTAAGGGAATTTTTCATCGTGACATCAAAGATGAGAATATTTTACTGGATACCAAGACTGGTCAAGTGAAGTTGCTTGATTTTGGTTCAGGCACCGTGCTGGAGAACACGTTGTACACGGATTATGAAGGTGAGCCAGGGGACAGATGTAACGCAACAAATGTAATGCGTTACAAAAAGTAACGCAACGAATGTAGTGCAAATGGTGATACACTGTGTAACGCAGCAAATGTAACGCGCAAACGACGCAAGCGATTATGCACATAGTAACGCAGTTAAATGCATGTTGCTTGGCTTTGGTTCATGTACTGTGTTAACGAATACGTTATACACGAATTATAAAGGTGAGCCAGGGGACACATGTAACACAACAAATACAATGAGAAAGTAGTGCTGAATGTTGATATACAGTGTAACTTAACAAATATAACAATCACTAAAACGATTATGTACAAAATAACGCAATTAAATGCGTGTAATACAAATGCTGATACACGATGCAATGCAACAAATGAATACTAGTGTTGATACACAGTGTAACACAGCAGGCAGCTGTTACGCGCAAACGCGTCAGATGTCTGTCAGGAAAAACATCCCGGAAACATCAACAACATTGTTATAAAAGATGTGGTTATTGGTGGAGTTAATGGTTATAGTTATTGATGGAGTCACTTGAGGTGTTGATCGCGACGTGTCGACTGTTATTACTACTAGTCTTCGTCGGTCATTATTCTAATTTTTGCGACTTTAAAGCGCATGTTTTGGTTGGTATCCCAAACTAGCTAATCGTTTAGCTAGTTCACTATCATCAAAACGAGCGGATATCAGAGCCAAAATCATATACAATTGTATAACGAAGGAAAAACAATATCAAAGAGTCTCTTTACCTGTGATATCTCCCCCCAGGTACGCGAGCATACTGCCCCCCGGAGTGGTTCCGTTTTCATCGATATTACGGCCAGCCTGCTACTGTGTGGTCACTGGGAATACTGCTACACAATATGATCACAGGCGACGTTCCCTTTTCAAACGAGGTAGAAATCGTGCGGGCAGAGTTGAATCTCCCGGATGATGTAAGCAAAGGTGAGCGAAAGCAGTGGAAATTCTTGGGGTAGAGGGGTGGGTGGGATTACAACTTCATGGTGCTTCATGTTTGGACTCGGCCTTTGATAGTTTGCTAAAATGTTCTAATTCTGAAACGAGTTAAGACCTGTTCGGATTAATTTGTTTCACCCATTTTACGATTAAGTCACGATTAAGTTACTTCTTTTTCAAATAAAGAAAGTCACTTCTTTTTTTAAGTCATTTCTTTTTCAAATAAAGAAAGACATGAATAAATAAACAAGAATTTTAATGATATCTTTGAGGTGGCTCACGCAAGGTCAGGGAAAATTATTTTCGCTTGCAATGTCTGTTAGGTTGCAAAGTTTGAGCTCCATCGTATTAAAATCACAAAAGTAGTTCCCCAACGATCCCTCTTTCCGTGCAGCTAACCCAGCGTGGCTCTTACTTCCACTGCTTTCGGATCGAATTGGAATTTGGGAATGTTGGCTTTTTATCTCTTCATGACTCTCACTTTTAAAATTCTCAGCATTATTGCATAATTTTCAGTTACATGACCCTCGTATCTCGTCCCTACACTTGGTCAATAACAACTGTATCTGTTTTGTCCTTATCAGACTTGCAAGATATTCTGCGATGTCTGTTAGCCAAGCATCCCTCATACAGACCGTCCCTGGAAGAGGTAGTTCAACACCCCTGGCTCCAACACCGTCGAAACAAACCCCGCCCCTCCCCTGACAGGAGATCGTGTCAAAGCGCACCAGTCTGTGGGGACTCCCCTGGTGAGCGACATGAACGACGACAACGACGCCAGCAGCGAGGAAATTCGTTTTTGTGAGGAAAAGGAGAAATCATTCTTCCATGAAGTGTTGTCCACTGATGGACAGTTTTCGTAATTACGTGTTTGATCCAGACGTATCAAAGCAACTGCTGTCACGTGCATGACCCAGAAGTTTAACGTCCTTGTGTACGTAAATTACGAGCGTAACAGGAAGTTCAGTCCAGACGTGTAATGTATACGTGTCCGTATTACGTGTTTAAAGAACCATAAGTCGCGTGCATGATTCAAAAGTGTCATGTGTATCACGTGCTTCAATCACGTGCATTAAGTGCCTATATCACGAGCTTGAAGGAAGTTCAGTCCAGACGTCATGTGCAATGTATACGTGTCCGTAATACGATTTAAAAAACCTTAAGTCACGTGTATGATTTAAGTATCACGTTCAATGTAAATGTGTATCACGTGCTTCAGTCACGTGCGTAAAGTGCCTCTATCACGAACTAAAAATAACTTCAGTCATGTTCACGACCAGAAAGTGCCACGTGCAATGTGTACGTACATCAAAGCATCTTGAGTCACGTGGATAATTCATAAAACCTTCCGTCACGTGTGTCACGTGTGTCACGTGTGTCACGTGCAATAAGTACACGTGGGTTGGGATTCGAAAGACAGCTAGCTTGCAGCAGGAGACACTAGGAGACCGGAATTGGTGCCCTGTGAGAAGTTAAACTGGATTATTTCCTCGTTTACAGGACCTTTCAAGTCCACAGCGTTTATTCCTATTTAAGAATGAACCGCTGGAAGTGAATCTCCATTAGCATGGTGCTTCATTTTTCGTGAAGTTGATTGGAAAACTCTTTGAAAAATGCATAACTGAAGAAAGAAGAAGACTTAAATTTCTAAAGAGATGATGGTCAGAATGTAAATCACACAGCGGATAGATGTCGCTCCTGTTTTCATTGCCTTGTGCAGGGCGTTGACTTAAATGAGATTTGCAAGAAAAGAATGCGATTCAAGGCGACGAAACTGGTCTTCCTAACGTGTAAAAAAAACAATGAAAAACCACAACTTTTCAGAAACATTTTGCGTTTTAAGTAGAGAATTTACATTTCTTGTTAAACTCTTTTTATTTCTTGTCAAATTTGGCGGGAAATCCTAACATTAGCCACATGGATAATTTGCATTACAACGCGAAAACCAACATGCATGGCGGCTATGTAAATTTCCCTTTCGTAAACGGTCGCTTCCATTTTAGAAACTTTTTCACCAATTAGTGATTTTTTTTCTATCAGAAAAACAAAAATGCAATTAATAACCTGGAACCTCTTGCATGCTAACACCCCTCCTTTACCACCAGACCATTGAGTTGATATGCCAAATCCAAGAAAAATTGGTGACCCTTTCCCTGAATCTAGCGTAATTGTGAATCTAGCTTAGGTCTAATTATCGCTTTCTAGGCCCGATTTTATCTAATAATGATAACCTACTTTCATCCTAATCCAGGCATAAACTATAGAGAAATGGCATCGACCATTACAAAAAGCTTGGTTACTAATGAATGCTAGTGATGGCATCGACCGTTTACGAAGGGAAATCAGCGGCGGCTATCGAGAATAAGGCCCACCAAATGTATAACTAAATAAAAAAAGGGCCCTACAGAGCAAAAGAGAAGCAGTAGTTTGGTGGAAAAAGTGCAGGATTACAAGGATGAAAGTGGATTACAGTTCATCAATATTTTGTTTTCATGAGAGTCGGTCAAGAAAATCAAAGTTTCTTTAGGTGGTTTTCACGTTACGTCACGGCGGCCATGTTGGTGCACACCTACAAAATAATTTTAATGAACTTCTTTTGTTAAGTGCACCAACATGGCCGCCATGACCTTTGTCATTTGAGTCCCACAGGACTGAAGGTCACACAAGTGAAAATCATCTATTCTGGTGGAATTTTGAGTTTTTTCAGTCGTTAATTTGTCTTTTTAGTTCATATTTCTTTGCGTTCATGTCAATGTAAAACTTCATAATGTCCCCACACTCTTAACGGTGTATCGTTGGGTTGCCTTCCAGTATTAGCTTTGCTCGCCCAGCACAAGATCAAGGAGGGAAGTTATTTCCCCATTCACACAAGATATTCGTCCCCCAAAACGTCTACGTAGGGTGAGCCGTTACCAGATTTTTTTTATTCGATATGATACAATACGATAGCGATACTTATTGAGGCATGGGGAACAATGTTATGGGGAATTTATGGGGAATTTCGCCTTCCTATTTTCCACGTTATATCGCCAAATGCTACCAAATATAGGACTCAATTGGACAAAAAGATTCTACAGAGCAAAACGGACCATGTATTTAGGGGATAAAGTGCAAATTACAAGGATGGAAGTGGAGTGTTCATCAAATTTGATTTCGTGACAGGCAGTCAATAAATCACAATTGCCATTCTGGTGTATTGAGTTTTTTCTTAGCAGTTATTTTGTCTTTTTACTCGTGCCGGTACGGCAACGAGTTAAGATTTGCCCTCCGTTTTTCTTTTTGTTTTCCTCCGTGTTTTCGTATCTCCTTTTGCGCATCGCGTTAGATCTGGGTACGAGAATACGCACGAATGCCCTGCTAGAAAATATTGAGCCCACGATACTGGGGATTTGGTGTGATGCAAGCAGAAGAGAAACAAGTTTGGGTTTTCTTTGTTGCTGTTTAACATTACCGGCACGAGTATAGGCTACACGTAGCCTCTTTTTAGTTTATATTTCTTTGCTTTCACAACTTTTGGTGGATTTTCTTCATATTTGAAGAAAATAAATCAAGCTTAAAGAAATCTTCTGGTCATACTCATGAAAACACGATCTACCAGTCGCGACAGCGTCCTTCTGAACGAGCAGCTTAGAATAGATCATTTTACAGGGTTGGACCACCTCGGACGCCTTATTGGGACTTATATAACGGAGTAACTAGTCAGCTTGCAGATGAGGTTAGGGTTAGCAGTTTATATAGTTAAATTTAGGCCTAAACAACGCGAGAAACTAGGTGGTACTCTGGTACGGTAGGCTATGTAAGCTTAACCCTAGCTGAGGTCACAGGCTCAATCCTGAGTGGGGATTTAGATTTTCTTTTTTACACTTAAACATTTATTGAAAGTAAATTCTAAGTGTTGACATGACGTTACAGCTGTTTCGAGAAAGGTTGTTGGAAAAAAAGCGCAAAAGTGCACGCGACAACCCCTAAAAATAATATGGGATATGATCAATGAATTTTAATAAGTCAAACAAATACATGAAACCCACGATGCCTCGTCCGTACAGGGACGATCTCAAATGGTGGGCCATTGGGATAAATGGGTTTTTAGGGTATAGCGTGGATGACTACCCACAGCCTTTCTGGATTGTCGCGTGCACTTTTACGCTTTTTTCCGACAACCTTTCTCGAAACAGCTGTATATAATTCTCAATAAGTGTCCGGGGTGGTCCAACCTGATTTTGGAGTAGCCATTCTACCCTGGCCTTTGAGTGAATGAGGCTGGAGTTGACTTTGTTTTGCTACAAACCTTCCTGCTTTTCATATGTAAATCATGTTAGTTGGCATGAGAACAACATGATTTACATATGAAAAGGTTTCTATCAAAACAAGGTCAACTTCAGCCTCATTTCCACACAAAGACCAGGTTACTAAGTAGAAACTGTAAAATGGTCTATTCCTTAGAACAAGTCATAAACAAATAAAAAAAAGGGAAGGCCCACGTTTCCCGCCGCTTCTGCATGTTGGTCCTCTTGTCCAGTGGTCACGTGTGCAGTGATACTCCTTGTGAGTATCGATTACTTTTCAAAATGCCCAGATATCACGATATTGATTACTTTGGTATCGGCATCCACCCACCCTTGGTTCAAGGGAAGGGGTGAAATTCTTCTCCAGTGGTCACATGTACAGCGATACTCCTTGTGAGTATCGATTACTTTTCAAAATGAAGAGATATCGCGGTATCGTTTATTTTTGTATCGGCGTCGACCCACCCCAGGTTCAAGGGAAGCGGTGGAATGTCACTCTTTCCTCCGATCCTGAGGTTCACTTTATAATCATGCGTGCCATAAAAAGCGCAATAATCAGTTGTGTCTTCCAATCAATAACAAAGACATTATGAACTATTAGTTATATTCCTCAAGTTACAAAAATATATATTTACATTTGCATGCATCACCATAAATATCACATACACAATGTACTTCTACCAACACCTATCACACGGGTTGTGTGGTTACAGAGTTGCTCATTGAACAAGACTGCAATATTATTAGCAGACCAGCGATGTTTTAATGTAGACCTGGGGTCAATTCAATAAATTTTTTACAAGTGTAATTTACAAGTGTAGCTATTGTTTTCAACCTCTGAAACAATGGCTATGTTGTGGTTTAATTTTTGTTTTGGTTTGAAAATTTTCAAACCAGTTAAATTTTTATTTTCCTTTGTCTCAGATTCATTATCATAATCTAAGACAAAGGAAAACAAAAATCAAACTGGTTTGAAAATTTTTAAACCAAAGAAAAAATTGAACCACAACAGCTACACTTGTAAATTACACTTGTAAAACTTTTATTGAATTGACCCCTGGCCGATAAGAAAGTTAAAGGTGGCAAGGCTAAGCCTGTCAGGCCTCCGGAGTTTTACTGGGGTTTCGTAAAAAATAAGCTATTTTGCGATGTAGATTAATTACTGTCAATTAAAATAATCTAAGATCAAGCCTGCAGTAACCCTTTTGCTGTCAAGAGCGGCTTAAATTACAATCCACTTCATGAAAGAATACCAAATTTTATTTTGGAAAATAAAGCAGTTTTTAAGTGGGTGACGTAAACCAAAAACATAAAAGTATATACTCTCGCCAATCACTAAAGGCGTAGACAATCCAATAAACATACATGAGGCCGGCGCCAAGCGTGGGAAAACATGTACAGACGAACCTCCCCTAACTGGACAACATCCGGACCAGAAAAAGTGTCCGCTTAAGAGAGGTGTCCGGAGGGTCATCCCGAGGTTAAAAATGTAGTGTTTGTATGTGGCTGGAACCACGACTAAGTGTCCGCTTATGGGAGGTGTCCGCCTACGGAAGGGGTGTCCGTTAGCGGGGGTTCGACTGTACGAACAAGTCACGATTGACAAGATGTAAGTGAAGAACAAAATCTGAGTCCTCGCATGGAAACGAACCCATGCCTTCCGATAATCGGTCGGACGCTCAATCCATAAACCCTTTCACTCCAGAGTCAATTATGGAGTCATGTAGTGTAGATCTAACGTTTGAATCTGTGGACGAAATCCTATGGTGTGACCATTCAAACGAAACCTCTTGAGCAGTACCATTGAATGGTAACATTTGTTTGTCTAAATTTTACAAAATGAAACTTGGTATTTTTTTGTATTTTGATTTTTGGCACTCTTGGGAGATTATGGGTAAAGCCATCGAGGCCTTACGGAGAGATGAGGAATTTTACTGCTGTCTTACTAGCAATGCAAGCTTCGTGCAAACAGAGCATTTAAGTCTCATCTCCCGATAATTTTTAGGCCAAAACATTTTGTCCATTACATTCATCAGATAGGTGATATCTTGCATACCCCCCCCCCCCCCCTTCCCCCCACCCCTACACAAGGTGGGTACTCGTCGAGTATACTTGTTATGACCACTTCCCTTAGTTATAATTGTTTGAGAACATGGCGGGAGTTTATTAACGAGTCACAAGGTTTAGCAATGCAAAGGCAAAAAAAAATGCGAAATTACTTTCGACACTCATTTGAACTACTCTATTACGCCCATTCAGCCAGTGAAATGAAATCACCATCATCACGTACAGGTCTTGCTTTAGACTGTAGTTTAGACTACGAAATGGAGAAAAAAATCCACCTAAAATATCCAATGATAAGACTTTTGTATTTACAAGGCGGATTAGTTACAAAAACGTCTAACATGCATTTCTGAGGAAATAAATAGTCCTACAAATAAATATTAAAAACTAGTGCGCAGTGGTCCTGCCACCGCAGGGGCGGAGACAACTGTTACGATTACGCCCCCTCACTAGTCAGCCCCTCCCGTAGCCCCATCCCCTTCCGTTGGAGGTGGTGCCACGGATCTTCGCCGCTCCCTTTTCCGCGAGGCCATGCGCTCTTTTAGCTTCTTCTCGCGGCTTTTCTCGTCCAGCACGTGGGAAGAGCGTTCCGCCTGCGCGCCGTCTTCGTCTGAGGCCTCCGCTAAACTGACACTCAGCGTTTGGCCAGGAGGAGCCAACTGCCAATCAAAATAATTATGCAAATTAATTATAAGAATAATTAACAACGGACCCTTTGAGATGGACCGCTTGCGAATCAATTTCACAAAAACAAAGAAAACATTTTTTCTTCATGTTACGAAAGTGGCCTGAAAAATGCAAAGTATGTGCTTAACTTTGGCGCCTGCGTTTGCCGAGAACGGATGCATTAATTTATCAGCAAAATTTTAAAAAAGCCATAATAAAAACTTTATTGAACTAGCTTGTTCGGTCCGTATTTGGACTCGACCTATATATTCCCAATACGGTCCTCGCGCTAGTTCAGTAAAATCTATTTATTTACTGAAATTCTCTATTTTCCAGTCCTCCATAATACACTCTGTGTGCCCCAAAAAGTCTGCATACACTGTTGTTTTCAAATGTTCCTGGGAGGACCGCATATTTCCAAGAGCATTTCAAAACAATAGTTTATGCAGAATTTGGAGGGCAAACAACGTGTATTATGGTGGATTGGAAAATAGAGAATGGAGGTGAACAGTTTGCAGAATTTCTTCCACAGAAATAATCGTCAAAACGGCTTTCTTCCCTTAATGTTTTATGTCTTTTTCGGCTTAATAAACCACAAGGGATGTTGGAACAACACGAGAAGAGTTTGCAGATCATGAGCCGAAGGCGGATGATTAACAAGCATTTCGAGTTTTATTCCAACATCCAAAGTGGTTTTTATATCATAACTACATTTTTCACGTGATTTACTGGTATAATTAACAATTAGATTATGAGCTCGAGATTTCTATCGCGCGATTTTGCCCTCATCAACTGTCACGGATAGAAATCAAGAGCGAATAATCTAATTGTTTTAGTATAAATCTACTGGAAGTTTAAAACTTAACAACAAATACTCTTCACAGACACTTCGAAAACGCGAAGCGGCCGCTATTAGGCCACTCACTCTACTCACTTTCTACAACAGAATAGATAGTGAGTAGCACAGCCAATAAAAGAACAGCATTCGTGATAGAAGGCTAGTAGATTTATACTAATAGTCAATAGCTACAGTGAAACCTCGATTAAACGAACCTCTATATAACGAAGTCCTCGGTAT
Source organism: Dendrophyllia cribrosa (assembly GCA_024195265.1). Classification (NCBI taxonomy): domain Eukaryota; kingdom Metazoa; phylum Cnidaria; class Anthozoa; order Scleractinia; family Dendrophylliidae; genus Dendrophyllia; species Dendrophyllia cribrosa. The sequence goes on along the minus strand of JAJLRJ010000012.1, from coordinate 6,899,564 downwards.
AACGAACGATATTCTTCAGCCCGGCAAAATTACAAGTAAAATGTATGGAACAGAACCTCGATATAACGAAATCCTCGTTATAACGAACACAATCCGGAAGCCCAAACGTAAAATCTACACCGATAAAACGACTAAATGTCAACGCGCGACAAAAGATGAATGCGGAACAGACCAACAGTTTGTGCTATAGGGCAAAGGTATAACCTGTACAGTTTTCCAGTGCCGTAGTTATATTTACAGTGTACTGTAGCTTCATACAGGCATTAAAGTGCAGATGTTATTTGTTAAGATCCGGAAATACGTAACACCGCTACAAAACAATTTAAATGAACTATACCTCGATATAACAAACATTTTGGTTGTTTTTCCGCAAATTCGTTATAAAGAGGTTTTCGATATAATGAACCAATTTCCCCAGTCCCTTGGCACTTCGTTAAATCGAGGTTCCACTGTATTGACCAATCAGAACGAGCGCATTATCTTCAGTTATTGTATAAACTCTGATATAACACGGATTTTAGCCAATCAGAGCTGGCACAGCTTCCAAATTTATATTATAAATACTTACCGCTACGGTTGATACTCGGCGCGTCTCGCTCTTGAATTTCTCTTCCATTTTTGCAGCTATGCGTTTCATTTTCTCCTCTTCACTTAGTCCCAGCTTTTCCTCCTCTGTCAGTAGACTTTCGAATCCTTGAGCTTTTTCGTCTTTCGGTTCGCGCATGGTCATCGTGCGCTCGTAACGAACACGTGCGATGCGCTCGCGAACCATCGTGATTTGACGTTCGCGTTCTTCCTGCGTGGGAAAAGAAAAAAAATAAGGCCGCAGAAGAAGATTACAGTTGAAATTTAAATACGACTTGATACCGAGGACGAGACCAGGCTAAATTTTCGATTAAATTTAAAACTACAAATCGTAGCCCAAGCTAAGCTCATCTTTTCGTCACATTAAGCATGTTCAATTGGGAGTACTCCAAAAGAAAAAATAAAGTTAAGGAAAAGAAGGAATTAAAACGTACTTTCTTCCGTTGCTCCACAAACGTCTTCTGCCTCTCACCCAGACCCAAGATGGTAGCCACTTCTTCTTGTTTTTGTTCGATTTTAGTTCTTTTACGCTGTTTCCGTTCTCGTGTCTAGGTAAGGAAAGAAAGTACGGGATACCAAACGAGTTATTTAACAATTCAACTACAACCTGGAAGCGCAACCTTTATAATAGCCTGTTCCAGGCTCCGAGATAGTTGGGAACGCGCGAAGTAAAAACAGGGGAAAAATCGCGGGGGAACTGGTCGGCGCCTTCTCCCCAGTTCCCCCGCGATTTTTCCCCTTTTTTTACTTCGCGCGTTCCTCACTATCTCGAAGCCTGGAACAGGCTACCTCTATAAGCGGAAAGTCACATTTCCTATCGTTTCGTATCGTATCGTATTTCGTATCGTATTTCGTTTGGTATCGTTTCGTATCGTTTCGTTGCCGTTTCGTGTCTTGGATGCTTTTGCGAGTGAAAGAGTTAATGATGTTTACTCAAGTAGAGTATTTGTTCATGAAAATGAAACACGCAATCCAAACGTGATAAAAAATAATTAAGTGACAATCCATTGTCAGCCCATCCGAAATGGCGCCTTACAATTCAGACATGTGACCTTTAAGGGAGGGAACAAATCAAATAGCGGCTGGACACGAGACATCTTCGCAGGGAGTGAGAATCATTGCGCGCGACTGGGAACTAGGCTCGATTACCAGCCGCTGTTCGGGAAAATGAGCCCGCGCTCATCCCCCCGAAGAGACTCTCTCGGGGAGGAACAAAAAACGGACAAGAGAGAGCGGCGGAAAATGAGCCTACTGGGAACAAGCCAGCAGTAAATCTTACCCTTTCTTCTTGTCGCGTTCTCTCTCGTTCAAACTTCATTCCGACATTAGTATGTTCACGGAGAAGAGAGGAGACAATCTCGCGCTGCTTTTCTTCGGAAACTTCCACGTCGATCACAGTCTTCTCTCGTTTCATAGCAAAGCCAGGCTGAAAAAGAAAGGTAACAAAACAAGTTATTTTCATTACTAAGAAACAGAAAAACGTGGCGCGTTTTCATACGCTAATGAAAACATGAGATAGGTTTACGCCCATTCAGAAGACTCACAGTCTTCTTTCGTTTCATAGCAAAGCCAGGCTGAAAAAACACATGGGTAACAAAACAAGTTGTTTCATTACTAAGAAACAGCGCGTTTTTATACGTTAATGGAAACATGAGATAATTTAAGTCCATTCACTGTCGCCCAAAGTCAGACACTGGATCACTTAAAGTTGTTGTAACTTTCAAGTCTGAGGACAAAGTCCAGTTGTGTGGCCATTCACGTTTTTCACAGTCTGCCGCCATGTACTTAACTAGTACTAGAAACAACATCAACAACTAAAAAAACAATTAAAGAAACCCCCAAAAAACACGAATTTTTTTTTAAAATCACGTTCTTGGTGTTATAAAGAAGAATTATGTGTATAGGCGGAGTATCTCGACAGTTTGGACAAACAAAGTAGATCATACCGGTAATTGCCAGTCCGGCGCTGGTTTCGATTCGTCTGTCTTCTTGTTCGCCTCGTCTTGTACTTTATTTTTAGCTTCTTCTTCCTTTCTTTTCCTTTCTTCCTCTTCCTCGGCTTTTTTCTTTTCTCGCTCCTCTCGTCTACGTGCCAATCGTTCATTCAACTATTAGGACGAAAAAAAAGGAGTACAACAATGGAACCCTTGCTATCCCGAATCCTTCGCTACTTTGAAGTGAAACCCGTTTTCCTTAGATTTGCTTTGACTATCATCTCGAACTTAGTTAACTGCATCCCCCAGTATCTCGAACAAATTTGTGACTTCCAATGGCCTGAATCAACAATCCTTATCTCGAACCGCTATAGTTATAAGGTTGACTAAAGAAACCAATATTTTCAAATATGGATTTGGATTTTGAGGGCTATGGCTGTTAAAAATGCATGGTTATTAGCCGGTAAACTATTTGAGGGTTATTGACCTGGCGTGAGGGGGATATATTACATATCACGAGGGCCGGGGTAGGTTGATACCATGCCTATTTTTTTCAGTTTGCGAGGTTTTCTAAAGAGTAACATTCCATGTATGATTGAATTGCAAATAAGCTTTTCCGAAAGACCGTAGTGGGGATTTGCACGTGATGAAGCGCCCGATTGCGCCGTAATAACTCGAAGAATAAAGTAAATTCCAGTGTGTCATACTCCCGACACCCTCGGGAAGAAGAAGAAGTGCCCGCAACTGGAGCTGGCCGATTGAAAGAATAATTTTCGTTACTGGGGTTTGTTTAAACGGAGTTTTGTCAACGAGTCCGTAAGTAGAGATGTACGCTTAAGAGAGTGTTCGCTCAGAGAACTTCAACTGTTTTCAGGTTTAAACGTAAAGCAGGATCCAATAGACTCACAGTATCTTTAGCACCAGCTCGCTTCAGCATGGTTTTCTCCCTAATAAGGGCAAATTGTTTCTCCGCCATTGTAACAATGGAGGCGGCCATATCCTCTTCATACTGTTGCTCGTCTCGCTTTCGTCGTCTAGCCTCCAGTCTCTGGCGCGTCATTTGGCGCTGTCTCTCCACAGCATCTGCCATCGCCTGATAGACAAACAACAATTTCTTTGTGCAAAATATCGAGAAACCAGTGCTGGGAATAGCTTTTCTTACTTAGAAGTGTGAAAATGTTAGGGATTTTTGGTGCCCAGTCTAGAATAGGATTGCAAAATGCAACTGAACGTGGTCTGGTGATATAGGGTAAGGGTTTCAGAGTCCCAGTGGCACATCAACAGAATATCGCCCCCCCCCCCCCCCCCCTCCCCTCCCTTCCCCTCCCCGGCGAAGAGTCTATCTAAATCTGGATGGTCTTCAAGCTATACCATGGCTATTGCGTTTATGTACCATTACATTCTTCTTGGTGTTTTTATATCAATCTTAAAGGGGCAGCGTCACGAGGATTTGGCGTTATTTCAAAAGCCATACAATGTTTTTTTTATTAACAGAAACCAATCTTTTTACGATAGATTGAAACCGGTAGGGGGACGGGGGTAAGGGGGTCAGAACCTCCCGCTTCCCGTACCTTATTCCCCCGACTCACGCCCTTTTACGCGTTGTTCCCGCACCGCGTTTCGCATTTCTCTCCCGCTTCCCGCCCTTTCTTCTCCCGCCCCCCGTACTCCTCCCGCCCCCTATTCTCCCGGGGTCCCACCCCCTATCCCCCCACCCCCCACTGAATAATAGAAAGGTGAAAATCCCCGTGAGACTGTCACTTTAAGTGGTTCGATAAAAGGAATTGAGATTTTAATCATTACCTTTCTCTTGGCATCATGCTGTTTTTGCAGCAACTCCAGAGCCTTTTGGATTTCTTCATCCGTTGCTCCGGCTAGTTTGCGGGTTTCTTTCTCCTTTTCCATTTCAGCTTCCATTTCTGCTAGTTTTGCTTCCTGCTCTTCCTCCAGGTGAGCTTCTTCTTCATCAGCTTCAGCCAAGTTCGACATTGACGGCGGCTGTCGAGAGAAAACGTTATATACAGGTGTGTTACACGACGGTCTTCAGCATATCTCCATAACTGATAAGGTGGTACTATCTTTTGAGTCTGTGGATGAAACCTTGACGTATGTCCATTGAAATTAAAACTATTGAGCAGTACTTTCCTGTGGTGCTGTTTATTATGCTGTAAGCGGCGTTTTAACTTTCGAGTCCGGATGAATCTCTACAGTGTGAAGATTCTAATGAAAGCTACTAAGCAGTACTTTCCTGTGGTACTGTTTATTATGTTGTACAAGGTGGTTCTAACCTTAGAGTCTGTGGATAAAATCATAAATGCGATCATTGAAATGAACGCTTCGGGGTGTTGTTTATTATGCTGTACAAGGCGTTTTTACTTTCGAGTCTGTGGACAAAACACTAAAGTGTGACCATTCAAATGAGGTACTGAGCAGTCCTTTTCTGTGTTGCTGTTTATTATGCGGTACAAGGTGGATCCAACTTTTGAGTCTGTCGATGGAATAATACAGTGTGACCATTCAAATGAAAGCTCCTGAGCAGTAATTTCATGATTCTCTTTGTTTCAAGAAATTTAGCCAGATCGCAGCCACGGAATTTGTTAACTGACCGTCATAGTAGAGCTCCTCTTTCTCACGGGGCGGGAACCCATTAACGAAGCAGCAAGGTTGTCCATCCATCCTTCCCGACGTGCCATGCGCTGATCGGTTTTAACTTGTGTGAGAACAGCTTCGTCCTGGGAAATTAACATTCGGATAACTACACATTAAACATAGCGGACAATGGTTTTTAAATATGAATTCGTATTTTTTTAAGCCAACAAACGATCATCTTCATTATTTCATTCGGCTTAGTGGCGAACCATTACATTTTATAAGCTTCAAGTCGGGTTACAGTTACAGGATATTTTTCCCAAGAAAGTCGGCTTGCAAGAGTAAAATGTGTCCCGGCTGCCGAAATATCGTGTTTTCATGATTATGGCCGATAGCTTGGTTTAAGCTTGCTAAATTATCATTTAATCACAACTATAACAAAATTCTCTAATCTGATTGGTTATCAGCAGGCCCGATTAGAGCATTAATAGGACAGTTTACGCGTCGTGCTTGTAATTGGACGATGTAATTGGACAGTACGCGTCATTTGCGCGCGCTATCCTTTTTCCATGCATGCATCTCGGTCAAAAACACACTCAATTGTTATGTTTTTAATCACCAAAACGTGTAATCATTTAACGTTTTATCCTCGAATTTTGTTATAGTTATGATTAATTGGTAACAGGACTTCGTGTCGTCCAATTCTAACTGTAATCATACTCGTGACTAAACAAATCGGACTCCCGCTTCGCGGTCGTCCGATTTTGTTAATCACTTGTATGATTACAGACCGAATTGGACTCCACTCAGTCTTTAATTACCATTATAAATAGTAAGAAAAAAATCTCCAAAAGTGATGAATGCAAAGAAATATGAACAAAAAGACAAAATAACGACTGAAAAACTCAAAATTCCACCAGAATGGAAACTTTGATTTCTTGACCGCCTGTCAGTATATCAAAATTTGCGAACGGTAATCCATTCCCATTCTTGTAATCCTGCACTTTTTCTTCAAACTACTGCTTCTATTTTGTTCTATAGAATCTTTTTATCCAATTTAGTTGTATATGTTGTGGTTCAAATTTTTCTTTGGTTTAAATTTTTTTAAACCAGTTCAATTTTTGTTTTCTTTTGTGTCACATTATGATAATGAATCTGAGACAAAGGAAAATCAAAATCGAACTGGTTTGAAAATTTTTAAACCAAAGAAAAATTTAAACCACAACATATATTTGGTGGCATTTGGCAAAAAAAACATGGAAATTAAGTAAATACCATTTTGTTTTTTTCGGCGGAACAGTACCCCTTAAACCCTTACACTTCCAAGAGTCATTTATGGAGACATGTAATGCTGTTCTAACTTTTGAGTCTCTCGACGAAATTCTATGGTGTGATCATTCAAATGAAACCTCTTCAGCAGTACTTTTGCATGGTACCATTTGTTCTAACTTTTGAGTCTGTGGACAGAATCCTATGGTGTGACCATTCAAATGAAACCTCTTCAGCAGTACTTTTGCATGGTACCATTTGTTTTTCGATATTTTACAAAATGAAATTTGGGATTTTTCTTGAATTGTGGTCTTTGACACTCTTGGGAGTTTAATAAAGGGTTAACCCTTACACTACTAGATTCATGCAAACACCGAGTAGTACCAAGTTCCGCTAACTGTTTGAGTGTGTTGATGGATTGCTGAAATTCCATAATTTTCGCGCCTTTTTTGACTCGGGTACCCCGTGACCTTGACTGACCTTGTCTCCCAGGACATTAGTCATAGCATTGCTCTCGGTCATCTGTTTTTCCTGTAAATCGGCCATAAGAGCAACAGATATTTCATCCTCGAGTTTATCCTCATCGATGCCTTGAGTTAACAGCTGTTCTCGCTTGTTTTCTATCTGAAGAACGAGCGCGTTCGTGAGGAACTTCATGTGCTGAGCTCGGCTATCTGCGATACGAGTAGCGTTGGTTTTCTTTTCTTCCTGAAAACACAAAATAAACAAAAGATAAGCTGTCTAAACGAAAAGCCTATGCTAAACGAGAACTGGCGTGTTTGATACTTAGTCCAATTTCTTGTGCTCTCCTGGCGACTCAACGTGCGTTCTCGCCGACTGTTGAACGCTTTAAAAGGGAATTGAACTCTCATCCATTCCCGTCTACTCTTCTCGTGTCTCGTGTGATAAAGTTCTAACTTTGTGAGTGTATGGATGAATTTCTAGAGTGTGACATTCATTCAACAAGCGAAAGCTACTAAGCAGTATTTTCCTGTGGTGCTGCATGTTTATTATGCTGTACAAGATGGTTGAATCTGTGGATGAAATCCTAAAGTGTGACCATTCAGATGAGAGTTATTGAGCAGTACTTTCCTGTGGTACTGCTTATTATGCTGTAAAAGGTGGTTCCAGGTTTTGAGTCTTTGGATCAAATCCTTAAGTGTGACCATACAAAATAAAAGCTACTGAGCGGTACTTTCCTGTGGTGCCGTTTATTATGCTGTACAAGGTGATTCTAACTTTTGAGTCCGTGGGTGAAATCCTAAAGTGTGACCATTCAAATGAAAGCTACTGAGCAGTACTTTCCTGTGGTGCTGTTTATTATGCTGTTCAAGGTGGCTCTAACTTTTGAGTCTGTGGATGAAATCCTACAGTGTGACCATTCAAATGAAAGCTATTGGGCGGTACTTTCCTTTGGTAGTGTTCATAATGCTGTACAAGGTGGTTTTAACTTTTGAGTCTGTGGATGAAATGCTAAAGTGTGACCATTGAAATGAAATCTCTTCACCAGTACTTTCTTTCGTTTTTTTGGTATCTCACAGAGCTTTCTGACCTCAGTTTGAAGATCATCGGGTACTGCCTGCATGGCATCCCTGACTGCATCCATCCTCCAAGCTTTTCTCTGTCCAGCGATCTCCTCCAGTCGGGTCTGCCGTGCATAATCATTCAGGTACCTAGCAGCAGCCAGTGCCTCATGATCACCTTCAGCTTTTGCTAACAGATCCGTGAGTGTCTGGGGAGGCAGATAAAGATCAGATAGATGGTTGATTTCGTTGAAGCATTGCAGACGTAGCAACACAGTTTCTTCAGAAACTAACTTCGTTCACTTGGATTAATTTTCAAGGCAAGGCCTGATGAAAAACCTTTGATATGAAAATGGTATCGTTTGCAAACGAAGTAACCTCGGCACCAAGCCTGGTTTTAAAACAGAACGTTAAGTCATCTCAGAAATGGAAAACTCAAGACTTGCCTATGTTGCGCAAGAAAGGGATATTTACAATGTACGTCAAGTAAGCCTTAACTAAACGTACCTCCTGCTCAGAACTGTGTTTTCTCTCCACCTCACTCAAGATGGCTTCCTGTAGAAGCGCAAGGCCTCCCTGCTCCATATCCAACGCGTTTCTTTTGTCCGCCTCGCTGTCTTCAGCTTGTTCCTTGAGAAGCTTCTCTTCCAATTCTTTCTGTGTTTCTTCCTCGGATTTTTCCCTCTTTGCCGCTCGGCGAGCTTTCATGGCGGCAATTCGATCACGCGCCAGCTGCTCTTGGCGAGCTCGGTCCTTTTCGTAGCTGCAGAGACAAAGAAAAACGATTTTGCATGTAATACTTTTGTCAAGGTACGTTTTTTTATCCTTTCTGGGATAAAAATGGACAAAACTTAAATTTAGAATTTTCTTTTCTTTGATAATCAGGGAACGCGATAAAAATTAGCCTGGGAACAAGCACTCTTAGGGGTGGGGTGGGGTGGGAGTGGTTATAAGGCCTGGAATTATACAGCTTCGTAAGGAGTTTTCATGGAACTTGGAATGCAAAGGCTGCATCCGGAGGGGACACTTATTTCGAACGGAGGTGCCGTAAAACCGGGTAAGCCTATAACTTCACGTATACTCTGGTTTCTACGCCACTCAGTGACTTAAAAGATCATCGATTCGCCCATTGATGAGACAACTAACAGAAATGCCTGTTTAGCAGAACCCCTTTCAGTGCGATAAACTCTTAACAAACAGAATAAGAAGCAGTGGCAGATTCAGACTCCATCGGATGGGAGAGGAGAGTTTAGGCGGACTAAATAGGAGGGGCGGGGGAGAGTTTAAGCGGAAAAAATTAGGGAAAGGGGAGAAAATGTTAGAGACTGTTAAACAGTTCCAGACCATCGAGCCTTTAGCAAGATTACCCCCCCCCCCCCCCCCCCCCCCCCCCCCTCCCCCGGGCTTCTCCCCTAAATGCGCCGCTGAGAAGCAAACTGGAAACTGGCACAGGTAACATACTTAGCCTCTCTCGTTGCGCGTTCTTGTTTGGCCAGACCAAGTAAAATGGCTGCAGTATCAAAGTTGTCCTCTTGTTTAAGCTTCCGCTGTTCTCGTCTCAGTTTCGCAAGTTCTAACTGCCGTTTTCTCTCGCTGCTGAATCTTGCATCTTGTTCACGGAGAGCACGTAACAGAGCTTCTTTTTCTTCTTCAAACTGAGACTGAAAGTGAAAATGAAAATTGAATTCCTCATTTTCTGATTAAATAGTTACCTTTGTTACTGTAGTAAATGTTTCGAACTTCACAATATGCTTTTGTTGAAAAACGTACACATTTTATCAACACTAAAAGCGATCGAAAACGACGTACAGAACGGAGAATTTTGAAAACGGTTATACAAATGAACAATTTTTGGGGTAATTGTGGGCTCAACTGGAAATGACACTAACCCGCTGATCAGAAAGCAACAACTACAGGCACAACCACGCAAATGTTTTATTTACCTGGTAAATTGTGTGTTGCGATATTTTTCTGGGAAGAGTGCGGTGGGAGGGGGGGGGGGGGGGGAAGGGCACATACTTACCTGTAAATCATTCAATAGTGTGTTAGTAGTAACCTCTTCCGCATCAGTCACAGACTCCTCAATGAGGTGATTCAATACTTCAGCATCTACGGCGTCGACGCCTTCGGCTTCTACCTGCTCCAGAGCAGTCATTTCCTCGACGCTCACTTCACCGCCTTCCTGTTTCAATTTGCGCAGTTTCTCGAGTCGTTCTTGTAAGCGCTGCTTCTGCTGAGCTTTGGATTCACCCATCAGAGCTCGCAGCGCTGAGTCATGTTTCATTCCTTCGCCAAGAAGCCTGTGGATTAAAACGTAGACAGTATAATTGAGGAGTAGCCCATGCAGTACCTCGTGTGCACCTCTCATTCCATTCGTTCTCTTTAACAATAGACTTTATTGTTATCAGGGCTAGAGACATTGTTTAGGTCTTTTATCTTTTGTTTTCTCAACCAACAGTGTTGCCGTTTCAGTTAGGTGCTGTTTGCCCCTAATTGAGAGCCAATCAAACGGCAGTTTTCTGAGGAATGGGGCTGTGTTAATAGAGTGGTTTTCAATTGAGCGTTGAAAGTAATTTTGCGATTGCTTTGGTTTTACATTGCATCGCTTTGTGATTGGCTAAAAAATCTTGCACCACCTTATCAACCAATCAGAAGTAAAACCAAAACCAATCGTGACTTTGCACAAGCGTTTTCCCGCGCTTGGCGGCAGCTACATGTATTTGCTCTGAATTATGATTGGTTCATTGGATTGTCTTGTTTCTGTTATGATTGGCCAGAGGATTTCTTTGATTTTGGTTTTACGAGAAAACCAATGCCTAAGCATTGCGTGACAACCCAAATAACAGAAATAACGCAACACTCAAGCATTGTGTGACAACTCCAAAGAACTACTGCGAAGGCGAATACAGACCTAGAGGCCTCGTCTATTTTTCCTTCCTGTCTCAATTTTCTCTCCTGCAGCTTAAGCTTTAGTAGCTTGGCTTGCCGCTCCCTTTCGGACAGTGCCGCCCACTCCGCAGCTCCCATCTGCTTCATAAGTGCTTCAGTCAGCAGTTTATCCTTCATTGCATCATACTTCTGCTCCAGAGCCTCCACCAGTTCCTGCTCCGGCGACTCCTCGGCACTGGGGCGAGCCTGCTTTCTTTTCAGACCCAGGATGCACGCGGACAGGTTGTCGTACCATCGCTCTTGGCACGCCATCGTGTGAACGCTTTGAAGCTGTTTGAGTACCATGGGATTCTACAAGAACGGAAGACAGTCTAACTCAGCATCGAATCTCTCCTAATGTGGTTTTCGTGCATTTTGCGGAGAATTTGGCTTTGTCTATCAAAACAATGGCAATTTGCTACACTATTACAAAGGAGTATTCTCACGCCCGTTTCAGTTGTAGTTATTACGGATCGATTATTTCCGAGGACAGAAGAGCTGACTGAATGAAAAAAAAAATGGCTGGATGGCTGGATGGCTGGCTGGCTGGCTGAATAACTGACTGATAGACTGACAGACTGACAGACGGACTGACTGACTGACTGACTATCTGACCCACTGACTCAATGACTCACTAACTCACTGACTGACTGACTCACTAACTGACTCACTGACTACTTGGCTGACAGACTGACTGACTGACTGACTGACTGACTGACTGTCTGATCCACTGACTGACAAAACGAACAACGAACAAACTAACACAAGACCGAGGAGACAAATCACGTGAACGCATGAAAGAACAAACCGACGGATGGACGGAGGAACGAATTTTCCAGCAACTCTTTCTTCCTGCTCTACGCAAACAGATGACGTCATGTTGATTAGAACATTACACCCCCACACCCACCCCGTTGTGTACCTTGGTAGCAAGATCTCTCAGCAGATATTCAGCTTCCTGTTCCTGGTGGTACTGGAGTGAAGCCAAAAGCGACACAGCGTCGTCATCAGATCCCAGTTCCCTCCCTTCTTTCGAAGCCTTTTGACCCAGTTCCTCGCGGCTCAATTCAAGTTTCACGCCAACGCCTTCCCGCAGTATCGCCTCCTGTTCATCAGCGGTCTCTGTCATTTCCTCTGGCCCAGACTCTCTCCACTGTTTTCTCAATTCCTTAAAAGGGAGACAACCATACAAACGTGAGATAAACAATTACTATAGAGCAGTTTTCAATTGAGTATCGAAAGTAATTACACAATTGCTTTGGTTTTGCATTGCTATGCTTTGTGATTGGCTAAAAAATCTCGCGCCACTTTCTCGACCAATCAGAAGTAAAACCAAAACCAATCGTGACTTGCTCGCACGCGTTTTCCCACGTTTGGCGCCGCCGACATGTAATTGCTTCGAGCTCTGATTGGTTCATTGAATTGTTTACGACTGCTGCGATTGGTCAGAGTAATTACTTTGGTTTTGGTTTTACGACACTCAATTGAAAACTGCTCTAATAGAACGGTTTTCAATTGAGTGTCGTAAAACCAAATCCAAAGTAATAACCTATTTCCGAGTTGCTTTTAACCTCCTTTTCAAACCGAGACCAAGTACAAAAACCATTCCTATTGATATAAATTTTATTTGCATGTGAAACAAATTTCATATTATTATTATATGAATGGTTTTGCACTTGGCCTCGGTTTGAAAAGGAGGCTAAGAGTGAACAAACGTTACTGAACAGTACTTTCCTTTGAAGCTGTTTATTTTCCTGTAAACGGTCTTACGCTTGACTAATCAAACGAACGCGACTCGCGAATGCGAGTTCGTCCCAAACTTAACAAAATGCTGCAAAAAGTCCTGGCGACCATTTTTGAGGCGATTGTTTCACCCGTAGCCTACCACCAATAAATTTCTCGTTTTCCCTGTTTTTCGTGTTCTGTTTTCAAGGTAAATAAAAGCTACTCATACAAACCTTCAGCTCAAATAACCTCTCCCGTTGTTGCTCTTTACTTAGTTGTTGTGTGGCTTTTCTGAGATCACTTTCCTTTTCTTCACTGATCAAACGTTCCATGAATAACATCTCGCACAAGTGCTTTCGTTCCATCTCTTTCAATACCGCTTCCTGCAAGATGAAATCACACAGACGGTTTAAGAGGGCTTAAAATACTACCACCTCTTATTTTTTCAGTCATTGAGAAGTGCTTTCCTACGGTGGCGGGTGAAGTTGTTGTTTCAATACGGTAGTTAAAGGGGTTGAGCAAAAATCGAAAGGCATATGCCAAACTTCCAGCTCGCTGCTTGAGTTTTGCTTGAAAAAGAACTGCCGAAGTTTTGAACTAGTGTACTTAAATTATACATGAATAAAGCGGTTAGTTTCTAAAGAAACTGTGGTGCTAAGTCGGTGACGAGTGAAACACGAAATTTTGGTTCTGTTGTAGATAATTTTTTTATCTCAGGTAATTTTTATTTTTCCATTGTTTTTGGGTATGGTTATATATGCTAATGAATTTGAAACAAAGGAAAAACAAAAATTACCTGAAATAAAAAAATTAACTACAACAGTTCTATCAACCGGACCAGTAATAAGGTAAATTGGCCACCGTAAAGAGGCTCAAACGCTGACGTTTCGAGCTGACTTGGTCAAGAATACTTGGTGTATGTAATCACATGATTTCGAGTGCAATTGCTACTGAATTGCACGAGCGCAAAGGGTGAGTGCAAGTTGTATTCTTTGAAAAATCTACAATTTAGAAATGTGTAAGATACGTAAAATTAGAGATGAAAAGCAGGATATTCTTTTTTGCACGTGAGTTAAAATTTTAAATTAGCAAAACAACAGTTTCGCACGTGAATTAAAAAGTTAATTACCAAAACAACAGTTCTGCACGTGCATTAAATTAACAAAACAACAGTTCTGCAAGTGCATTAAAAGTTAATTAACAAAACAACAGTTCTGCACGTGCATTAAAAGTTAATTAACAAAACAACAGTTCTGCACGTGCATTAAAAGTTAGTTAGCAAAACAACAGCTGTGCACGTGCATTAAAAAGTCAGCAAAACAAAAATTTTGCACCAATACCCTGCCAATATGTTGCGATAAAAACGGCTTTAATCTGATTGGCTCTCGTTGGTTTTTATTGTTTCTAAGCTAATCAAAACCAATTTGTAACTTGCACTCGTGTACAACTTTGCACTTGTGTTACATGAAAGCTGCACACTGCTTTAGCCAATCACAATTAAGTATTTTTCATGTATATCATTAGCTATTTTACACAGTCGTTTTTATCGTACCTTGAAATGCAAAGGCCCGGCCAAACGAACGCAACATTTCAACGCAACAACTTGCAACATTGTTGCGAGCAACGTGTTAACACACGTTTGGCCACCCTGTTGCAACATGTTGGATAATGCTGGATCAAATTTGACAAACGACGTTACGCGCAACAATGTTGCAAGATGTTGCGTTGAAATTTTGCGTTCGTTTGGCCGGGCTTAAGTAAGGAACCAGATCGAATATTTGTATTTATCATTATACATACTTGCAGTGCTCCGATATTTGTACTGGTAACTGGTAATGGCTTGGTTCCAGTCTCCAAAGTGTTCAACTGCTCCTTCACTTTGCTTAATTCTGATTGGTCCTTCTGTTGCCAGGTTACCAACCTCTGTTGAGCCAGCTGATTTTGACGGTCTTGATCCTGTTTGGAACTAGGTAAAGGATTGTCACGGTTAACTTGGGTGAAGTGAATTGCGTGACTGACTCGCGTGACTTTTTAGACACGTAAAGCAAGTCATGCAAAAAGCATAAATGTTCCCTAATAAAAGCATCTATCAACATTGACTTAGCATTAATCAAGACGGAGTGCTGAGTACACTTTCCATTTAAAATGTGGGCCCGGTTGTTCGAAAGCCGATTAACGTTAATCCCGGATTAAAAGTTAGCAAGGATTTTATTTCTCTGTTCAAAAAATGTTTTCAAAAAATCATTTGTAGCTAGTAGTGTAGACAGGTTATAGTCGAAACTGAAGGGCACAAAATTTTTGGAAAATTTTCAATTGTTGAGTTATCTAACTGGATTCAAAATAGACGCTAATCCTGGGTTAGCTTAATCGTGCTTTGAACATTGATTATCCACAATCGAAAGTCCACTTATGCAGTAGCACTAAATTGATTATGGAAATCACCTGAATTCTATGAACGATTGTGTCGCAATTTTAAAACTAGAACTGAAAAACCCCGCCTTTCGAGTACGACTATCACATGTAAGTTCACTTATTTCACACAAAGTGATAAACTCGTCCGCGCCTCTTTTTTTTCAACCCAATTCTCGGTGTTTGGATATCCTAATGAATCACTCTTCCTCGTGTTTAATATATTACAAGAAACCCTTACGTGCTATCCAAGTGTATCTGTCTAGCTTGAACAAGCCCCAGAACCAGAGCGGAAGACTGGAAACCACTCTCTTGCAAGGCTTGCCGTTCCTCTCGGCGCATGCGCGCTAGCTCTGCGTTCCGTTGTTGCTCGCTCTCAAACTTCTGGTCTGCTCCACGCATATCTGCTATCAAGACTTCTTTTTCATTGGTTAGGCGATTCTAACAGAGAAAAAATTCAGATTTATTTAAACACAGAATTTGTGGAAATGAAATGGAAAGTATGATTGTAATAGGCAGTTGCAGAATTTTGGCCAAAATTAATATCCAAGGACATGCCACAATTTGCAGTCAATACGATACGATACGATGATGGCTAGCTTCAGTTTCGAGCGTGAGTTCTCTGGTGCGAGAGCAAGCCTATTCTCGCAGACTGCAGATGAGAATAGCTGGTCTTTTTTTTACAGAGATGTCTTCTTTGATGCATAAGGGGGAGGGGTAATATCCAGATGGCGAATGAACCGACATACGAATCACAAACACACAAACCTCAAGATCTTGCAGCGTGTTTCCAGTGGACGTTTTCTGGGCCGCCTCCTCAGCATGCATATCTTCTTCGGCTTCAAGTTTAGCAATCTCTTCCTCTGACATCCCTTGCTCTTTCAGTTCTTCCCGCTTCTTTAGTCTTTCTACCTGCCTTTGCTTTTGTTGTGCTCGATTCTCACCCATCAAGGACATGAGGTTTATGGCCGTCATTTCACCAAGAAGTTGCTGTAGTTCGTCTTGTTTATCTGCCATCAGAAATCAGAGATAAGATCAAAATGCAAATTCTCCTTTCTTGTCCCCATACGTTTCTTATAGAAAAAGTGGGGAGAATTTATTAAAATATCAAGAGAATTCATCTTGGGTGATCATGTCCGTAATTCTCGTGACCTCTCTGACTGATTAAGCATTGAATATTACAAGGAGAAAATTGATGCTGATCACTACTGGGACTTAAATGGTTGATACCTGTGTCAAGCACAGGAAAACAAGCAAGCGAGAAAATAATAAATGAGGACCTATAATCTTGGTTTAAAGTGTTGAGACACTTAACCTTTTCCCCTGCAAATTGTCTTTGTCGTCACCCCCCCCCCCCCCCCAATCCACCCTCCCCCTCCCCCCCAAACCCCCCTCCCCCCCTCTAATACATGTCTTAACTTTGTATTGGGGAGGGGGGAGTAGCCTGCGAATACAGCCGCCTCTCATCGCTCCCAGCCGCTAGGGGCGTTCGCGCGAAAGAGCGTCTGCGATTTACTTTGAGAAATTCCATACTGATGACGTAAATCACCCGTCGCTAATCTCGTATAATTATAATAATGCGCATGCGGTGAAACCAAATGAAATGAAAGGTGTTGACAGGCCCATCACAAATCCAACTAGTTCCTGGCGTGTTTGTTGTGACCTTTGTTCACTGGGTTTTAAGCGTAGTTTGATTTTTACAGTTTAGCCCTGATCAATATGTCTTTTAAAGATCTACCCCTTTTGTATGAAATAAGTGAAGGTTCTTTATAGATCCGTCTGAGCAAAGATTGTGATTCATTTGTCCATGAGGATGTAGGCACACAGGGTTGTATTGTGTTACAAAGGATCATGAACATTTCCTTGCGCGCAGTGGTTTTATATTATTTCTGTTTCCATCTTTGCCGTGAAAATATTGGCGAAAGAAACTGCCATTTTCGACCCCGGCCATTGCGGTGCCATGAGTCTAAAGGTAGTCTTTCCGCTAAAAGCAGACTGATGATGATAATTACGGGATTCTTCTTTCTCGTATGTATCGCCGATAAATGTTCATTCATCCAGACGTGCACGAGTGGCGCCGTTTGAAATATCAGTGACTTGCCATATCCGGTCGGTAAATTGCCAAAAGTAGAAAAACCTCTTCACCGCAGATAAAACTATAAATTGACTTGCTTGTAACGTCAAAACATTAAACATAGGACATATAGATTGAACGCAGAGTCGTACAGTTTCTAACGACAGACGAGATTAATCCTCGCAACTGGAGATTGAGTTACAACACTGCATAATTTAAGGCATAATTATGTAAAATTATCAAGTTGGCCAATCAGCGCTCCTGTCTTGATGCGGGACAGATTTTCGTCATCAGTATGGAATTTCTCAAAGTAAATCGCAGACGCTCTCTCGCGCGAACGCCTCTTGCGGCCGGGAGCGATGAGAGGCGGCTGTATTCGCAGGCTAAGGGGGGAGGGGTCAACAAATAGAACGATAGTTCCTGTCTTCGAAAGACTTTGTCACTGCGTGGTATTTTTATGTGTCCCATGGTCTTTTGTCCAGCATTGTAGAGATCAATGCCTATGACTGGAAATCCATAATTTGTGGACTTGTGGTGTGACGTCATGTTAATAGTGTAAGAGACTAACCTTCTCTCTGGAGTGCTTGCACTTTCAACTTCAACTGAGCCAACTTGGTGAATTGATCTTTCTCAGAGAGTGCATCCCATTCGGTAACGCCGACTTGTTGTATCAAAGCGTCACGCAACAGTCTATCTTTCAGAGCTTCATATTTGTATTGCAAGGCTTGTGACAGGTCACGTTCATTAGCTGTGTCCCAGATTTCAGCTTGCGTTACCACTGTGGCTACGTTCTCGTGTGAGCCTTCTTTGCGTGACTGGAAGAGGTTTTCCTGGAGTTGAACAAGCTCGGTTTTGTCCTGTGTTAAAAAATGGAAACAGAAGTCATAAGCTTAGTACTCGCTTGTGGAAGGCAAAGAGGTGACGTAAGGTGACCATAAGCATCCCTTTTAAGGGAATGTGTGGCAGCTATGTTAAAATTATCACTCAGTACCCTAACTCATACTTAAGAGGAAGATGTCAAATGCATTCTTGAAGGGAAAGCAAAACATTATTAGGTTTAGCTAGTTTTTCAACACAACTTGAAAACTTGAAAATACTGGCCAAACTCCTCTCTTCCAACTTTCAGTTCATTCTGCTCATCCGTAGCCACATAACTTTCGACAAATCTGGACCATTATTTTGCGGCCTCTATTTAGGTATATATGCAGTGTTCTCACCAGGATTTTGCCTTGGAGAGTCGCAGGGCCCCCTCTGCTGAAAAATAGGGGCCTGTAAGAATATTAGAGGGACACTCCAAAAGGTCTGTTACATGAAGTACCTACCTGATCCAACATGGCGGACAAGATGTTTACGATATGATAGCGATGCTTACGCAAACCTTCACCACGTACGTGCGACCAACGAAGGTAAAGGCAATAAAATTAAAGGCTTTAAATTTTTTGATAAATGTTTTTATTCATTTGAACAAGCAAAATGCTGGGGTGTTTGATTGACCATTAAACTACTCATAAACATTCAAAAGTCCGTTTGACTCGGAGCTTGCTCCTGCGCCCTTACGGGCGCATCTTCTTGGGTTTTGGTAAGCCATCTCAATTTTTTTTGCGGGAATCCCGCAAGGCCGCGGCCTGGTGAGAACACTGAATATGTCTTACTTGCAAGCTTGATGCCAAGCAAGTACCAAATTATACTTTCAGTGCATGTACTAGACGTATACTGTAGTGACTTAAAACAAAATCAATATTTTCAACAACAGGACAGCCTGTTCTTACGACAGATGAACACAGTCATTTTCTCTCGATGCGTTGCCTTTTTAAAAAGACACACAATAAATTAAACATGGCAGATCTACAAACCTTTGTGCTTTCACTAGTTTATTATGCGCATCGGCATGTACAATGACGTCACTAAGCCACCACAGGTCACCCAACACACGATTACTAAAGAAATAAAAAACGTGCCGAGTGCATTATTGAGTTATATAGGCACGCGGGAATTTTTAAGAACACGAGAGAAGTGCATAGAAGCACGAGCCAAAGGCGAGTGCTTCTCGCACTTCTCGAGTGGTCTTAAAAATTTCCAAGTGCTTATATAACTCAATAATGCACGAGGAACAAGTTTTTTTATTTCTTTTATAAAATGAAAACGGTTATAATGAACCTTACGTCACGCGCGTGTTTTATCGAGTTATAATGAACTCGGCTTAACCAATCATAGCGCGCGCATTTCCTTGAGCATTTTATAAATATTAATAAAACGTCTAAATATGTACCTTATCCTGCATGTCGTTGACTAGTTTCTCACTCTCTTGGTCTTGTTCTTGTTGCAGATCCGCCAACAGAGACACAATAACATCATCTTTCTCCCCGACTCCATCTTGGGATGTCTCGAGGTACTTCTGGCGGTTTACAATCTTGAAAACTGCAGCTTCCAGGAGCAGATTATGGCGTGCTTCTTTATCCGCTGTGTAAAAAGGAAACAATGCACTCTAAACACACAACGGAAATCACTACATAACCTTAAAGGAACACTGTCCCGGCTGAAATATCGTGATTTCATGATTATGGCCAGGAGCTTGCTTTTAGCTTACTTTATTATCTTAAAATAGGACGAAAAAAAACATGCCAAAAGTGATGAACGTGAAGAAATATGAACTAAAAAGTCATAGCGACTAAAAAAACTCAAAATTCGACCAGAATGGAAACTTTGATTTCTTGACCGCCTGTCACTAAATCAAATTTGATGAACTGAAATCTACTTCTATCCTTGCAATCCTGCAATTAATGTCCAAACTACTACTTTTGTTTTGCTCCAGAGAATCTTTTTATTCAATTTAGTTGTATATTTGGTGGCATTTGGCGATATAACATGGAAATAAGCAAAGAGAAATTTTGTAATTTCGGCGGGTCAGTGTCCACTTAAAAACTCAAGTAAATATGAAGCTAGCCTGCGAGCAGGCTCACTTGTTTGGGGTATCGCGCGAGTATCTTGGCGGCGAAGCTGACAAAGCGAGCCAGCGAGAAGAATGGGGCGAGGAAAAGTGAGCCTGCACGCGGGCTATTGATTTTTGAATTCACCGCGTTCGCCGACGAACGGGGCGATCCAATTGGTTAAAAATGACATTCTTCATGATAATATTTTGCTATCTGCCGCGAAAATCTTCACGTGCAACTTTCTGTCATGTTTGTTTACATTTTGCTTTGCTCCTATTGGATAGTTATCTGATACAGGTCAAATGCCGACTTGACACCTCGCAAGGGGCGGAATTCAAAAATCAATAGCCCGCGTGCAGGCTCACTTTTCCTTGCCCCATTCTTCTCGCCGGCCTCGCCGGCTCGCTTTGGCGGCTTCACCGCCAAGATACTCGCGCGATACCCCAAACAAGTGAGCCTGCTCGCAGGCTAATATGAAGCTTACAGGATATTGCAAGGGGTTACACTAGCTAAAATATTCGATATAACATGAACAGGACAAGGGCGAGTAAATAAAACAATACCTGGATCAAGGGAATTCATTTTGGTGCTTATCTGCTGAAGCCAGCTTTCTCTTTGTTGTTGAGTCATAGTGGATGCGACCTCAGTTAACTCGGGCTGGTCTTGTTGCAGAACATCAAGTAAAGCCTGAAAATAACCTGTAGATCAGCACTGAAACTCTATTCTTGGTTTGCACTTACGTCATATCAAAATTCAGAAGTATTAAAAACAGATTTCGATTCCAAAATGTTTATGGAATTGTAGAGAGTTTAAAACTACCCATCTGGGCCAAATTTTGAAGGGCAAAATCATTTCGTTCAAGAGTTCTAGGCGAACGAGTATTAGACATATTTAGTAAAAATGTAGGGAGCGGCCATCTTGATGCCCCACTTAGGGGCACCAACATGGCGCCAAAAATCTCACCACAAAAGATTGGATTCGGCTCGGCTTATTAGCATCTATAATGCAAAAATAACTTTCAGCTGGTTTAATTTTGTTTACTTTCACGGCCAATCTGAACTAGCGTGACGAATTACGTGACACATTTAAACCCTTCACAAATCGGAAGCAAAACATCGTTAAAACCTGACATTTTTCGTGAAGAATTGTAACACTGGTATCCACATACCATGTCAGAAACATCTTTGCAGGATATATAGTTTAGATTTTTAAATTTTTATGACGTCATCTGCAAACCAAGAATAGGCTGCATGAACATTTTCGTTCATATTCCGACTTTTTCGAAGACTTTTTTCAGGGGCTTATTTCCGCCGGAAATTCCTTTGAACGCGTCTCCATAATCTGTGATTACTGCTAGTATTATAAAGTTAAATATTTTTTTCATTTTTCTGACTGTATCAGTGTTCTTGGAAGCGAAAGAGCTTATGTCGTGTTTACCTGCCGTTCATCTTGATGCTTGTGTTCCAATGCCTTCATCACAGCCTCCTGTAACACACTTACATCTCCATCAGTCACCAACTTCTCCTCGGCCTCTCGTGCTTTAGCCTTTCTGCGGTTGCGCAACTGAGCGAGGCGTTCACGGGCCAGTTGTTCCTGTCTCTGTCGATCTTGACGAAGTCTTAAAACGAAAACAAAACGTTGTATAAAGATTGAAAACTTCTAAAAAGTGACGTTTTCCTTGGCGTTCCCTTCGTGGTTGCTGAAGCCTGGTTCACAATAGCGCGGACATATCGACATAAGAACATGGACATAATGACATAAAGAAAAGATTAGTTTTTTCCTTATGTCATTATGTCCATGTTGTTATGTTCTATATGTTGTGTTGTTCACACTGGTGACATAAAACATCGATATACGTCGTGTTTTTAATTTGCGTGACCTCGCCGTTATGTCGTTATGTCGCTAGTGTGAACCAGGCTTTATGTTGCATGTTTATGTCATTATGTTTCGTTGTTCACACTGGTGACACAAAACAACGATATAAGTTGTACTTTGCATTTGCGTGAGCTCGCCGTTATGTCGTTATGTTGCTAGTTATGTCCCTGTTCATCAAAGTGAAACGGTCGTACAAAGCGCCTACACATTTTTTTGTCTTTGTTAGCACATCAGGCATCTGGATTTTTTGTTTGCAATCACGAAAAGAACTTAAAAAATCCTTCTGTGAATTAACCATTACATATCAGAGACTCATAGAGGGGTTGGTCGTATATTTTCTCCTGGACAAATTTCCGATCAACGAGCATACCTTTCCTGTACAGCGGCTTTCTGCTTCTCAGCTAGCCCCAGTACTAACGCAGCCGTGCTAAACTGGTCTTCCTGTTTTGCCTTCAGTTTTTCTCGTTTCAGCCGAGCCAGCTCTGCTTGCCTTTGCCTCTCACTCATAAACTGCTCATCCTGACCTTGTAGTCTGCGCATTAGCGCGTCCTTCTCATCCTCGTACCTAAGAAAAAGCGAACGTTTTCAGTCCATTGTACCTGAACTTGTTTATATTTTACTTCACTTTTATACCATTCGGAAATGTTAACTTGCAGATACTGTGTCCAAAGCTGTGTTCACACAAGGGGAAAAATATTTAATGTTTAAGTGCCAAAAATTTAAAAAAAAGTTCTAAACGTTTCGGGCTTTGCCCTTCTTCAGTGGATGTTGGATGGTATCATCCACTGAAGAAGGGCAAAGCCCGAAACGTTTGGAACTTTTTTTTAAATTTTTGGCACTTAAACATTAACATTTTTAAATTTTTCCTGTTCTAAATCCATTGCGCGAATCATGAATTGATCATGTTTTTTCTGATCATGATTGAACTACCTCATGAGGTGATTTCGATCTAAGCCAGACGAAACACGTTCGCCGTTAGCGCAGATGTCATATCCTTGTTAAACAATGAGTTGCCCTTCGTTTCCGACGGAAGGACTTGAAAAGTGAGATAAAACCACAAAATCGTGCACCAACAAGTTCGAGCTTTATTTTTCTTGGTTTCATGTGTAATTATAAAGATATAATGTGACATTATGCTTGTTTCATGAACAGCATAAATTATACCGTTTTGCCGTAGACTGCAAAACGGTACCTTTTTTACCTTTTGTCTAAATCCTCCAGTATAGCTTTAACATCAGTAACTTGTCCTTCTTGTGCCTCGCTGTCTTCTAAGTCCTCTTCATCCTCGTCGTCTGGAGGAAGTCCTTGAGCCAACCGCTCTCTGCGTCTTGCTAAACGCTCCTTTAGCTTTTCTTCGTATCTGTAATATGAATGAATGAATAAATGAATTATATAGCGCATATGTCACATATCTCATGGCGCTTTACATATACTTAAAAAAACTTTTCTTAAGTATATGTAAACCGCCATGAGATGAGATCGGACGTTGCCTCATGAAGGCGTCCCAGGCAACCGCTAACGATCCATTGCAATCAAAACTTAAAAGCAAGAACTATAAATGTTCTCAAGCGCGGGAAAACAATCCATCCACGGGAATACATGCAACCAGTGCCAAGTGTGGAAAATGTGTAAAGGAGCCAAGCGCGGGAGAAAATGAAAACCGTACCAAGCGCGGGAAAAAACGCGGGAAAATAACGCATGCCAACTCTGATTGGTTTGGAAAAGAGCATGTTTGCGACGATAGGTTCTAGAGCACGTTTCAAGAGTTTTCGTTTGTTTTGTTTTTAAAGAAAATTAAAGAATAAAGAAAGATGATACATTTTAAGTTTTAAGTTTGATAATGCAATAATTTTCACCGGGTCACGAGCATGGGTCACTGACACGAATCGAACGTATGAGCGTCCGTACACCGGTCGGATGTTCTCACCACTGAACAACAAGAGACTCGTGGCGAGCTAGGCCAGTTAAAGCATGCCAACGCTGACCAACACTGTACCAATATTGTGTCAACAGTGTAACATTTAATACTACTCAAAATAATAAACATGTACCAACACTGCGCTAATACTGTGCGGACACTGCGAAAATTGATCCAATGTTGGCAGTGCAATGGTGGCAACAGCAATAAAGATATAGACATACCTGGCCTTATTTTCGCCCATCAGTTTCCTCAGATTGGCGTCCATCTCAAACCCTTCTCCAAGTAACCTGTGCAATTCATCCATCTGTCCTTCTTTACGCAAACGTCTCTCCTCTAACTTTAGTTTGACAAGTCGCCTTTGACGCTCTTGTTCGGACAAGGCCGCCCACTCAGCATCACCTAATCAACAAGCGGGAAAACACGTGTGAGTTTTGGTTTTGGTTTCGAATAGGGGTCGTGAACTTCATTTTTAGGAAAAGTTGAAACAAGTTCATAAGCTTAAACAGAGTTCTCGAGTCACTCTACTTTTCGGTGTCCAAAGCTCCTTCTAGAAGACATAATAGTTCTAGAAACCACTAATATGGAACCATAGACGTTATGCGAGTGATGGCTGAGCTTATGATGTTATCGCAATAATGATATTATGATGTTATGTTATAAAAGATACCTTTGAATTTCTACTGGTGCGTTCACTACAACTCCTTTGATAACAGGGGAGATCAAAGGCTCCTATGATCCAACTCGTAAACACGAAACGTTCGGACCCTCTCCTCTCCTAGACGTTTTGCTTCACCGACCGCTACCCCCTGCGTCCAACTGCCCACTGTCCCCTTCCTCCAACGCCGTCCCCATGGGTAAGGCAGGTAACCATTACATATCACGGGCTCAATGTTCACCGACTGTCCCCTCCCCTAGACGTTTTGCTTCACCGACCCCCACCCCAAGCGTCCAACTCCCCACCCTCCCCTTACTTACGCCGTCCCTATGGGTAAGGCAGGTGACCATTACATATCACGGGCTCAATGTTCAACGACTGTCCCCTCCCCTAGACGTTTTGTTTCGCCGACCCCCGACCCAATGCGTCTAACTCCCCACGCTCCCCTCCCTCCAACGCCGTCCCCATGGGTAAGGCAGGTGACCATTACATATCGCGGGCTCAATGTTAGCAGCAGCTCGATCGATCGAGTGAATTTTTGTCCCACTGCGATAACTCTTTCAACGCTTTGCGCATTCACGAGTTAAAAATGGCATCGACCGTTCACAAAAGGGAAACTTGCACAGCCCCTCCCCTCAAGAAAAAGGAAAGGGGTGGTTGTACACAAACTATTTCCGCGTCAAACCTTGTATTTTGGACTCTCTAAGTTAGAGACTATCTGCCATGGAAACACACACTTTTCCTGGTCCCCAGGGTGGGCGCTTGCCAGAGAGTCGACTATAATATCAAACAAATAATATACCTAGTTGTTTCTTGAGAGCTTCGAGTAAGAGTTTGTCTTTTAGAGTGTCATATTTCTTATCCAGCGCCTTGATCAAGTCCTGGTCAGATCCTGTACCATCGTACTCTAACAACACAGTAGCTACATTCTCCACGACACCATCTTGACGCTCTTGTTCCTGTTTTTCTTTCAGAGCGGACAGCTCCGCTTGGCTCTGTGGAGTACAAAATGAAAACAAGGGTGTAAAATCCAAGGGGCCCAAATTAAAAGCTCGCAAGTTTGAACACAAGCCAAAGCGGTCAAAACGTACTTGAGGAGTTCATGTCAGGAAATTAGAGACACTGGGCTAACGAATTCATATTCGAAGGTGGAAACTTTGAGTAACATTCATATGCAACACTGCATTGCCTCAGTAAAAACAATCATAATTTCCGCCTATATAAAAGGCTGTCGAGGACGCTTTTTCACTGTACTGCGCTTAAGGACGTTCGCGCGAAAATCTTCTAACATTGATTTTTTTATAAAACTTTTGCTACAGCTAGGTTATGAGTTACTCGTGTCAGAAATGCAAAAAAATGAGGGGTTCACCGACTTCGTTTCTGAGATAAGCTATCTGAAAGGCGACCCTAATTTTGAAAAATTGGTCTTCCTTACGGGATGTGATCCGAATGTCTGTTAGTCTAAAAATATTGCAAATGAATCTCTAAAATGCAACTTTCTTTCCTAAATTTTATGCTAGTAGGTCTGTTCAGCTAATTTATTCAACTGGTGACGTTTCTTGAAGTAAATGTCATCTTTAAACGACAGCATTTGCAAACTCTGACAGCCACAAGTTGGCAGGATTCGATGGCGCGCGGGTAGAAAAATGGAAAAAATTTAAACTTCCTACATTGATTTTTTGTTCATTTTCTCACAATCTGTCGAGAATTGGCAAAGAAAATTATCTATGAAAAAAAAATTGGGGGTCACCGACCATCCAAGCGAGTTAAATCTAAGCAAAGTTAACGCAACCGCTATCAGCCCTTTATGTGCCTAGATTTTCTTCTCTTGCGCGCGCGCTCGTGCATGACGAAGCATGGCGTTGCGACATGAATTGCGTGCGCAGTAAGCAAAAAAACAATTAGCGCGAACGTCCTTAAAGCTCCTGATATGCTTATTGTGGTTTTCACTGGCAACGAATGCAGCAAAAGCGTAAGCATAACTCTAGCTTAACATTACTTATGTCAACATGAAAACGGTCTGGAAGCTAGCATAAGCGTAAACGCAGACACAAAGTCGTAAGGATCAAAACGTTTCCTTTATTCTTGTGCTTGATCAAGTTCGATTTGACCGTTGGCGCATATCGACCGACAAGACAATTAATTTAGGCATTAAGAGATAAAAGAGAAAGGCTAGAAAAAGGAGGCAGCAATGATGAGTATAGCCTGCGAATACAGCCGCCATTCACCGCTTACGGCCGCTAGGGGCGTTCGGCGAGAGAGGACGAACGCCCCAAGAGGCCGGGAGCGATGAGAGGCGGCTGTTATCACAGGTTATGATGAGCAATGCCTTTCATTACTGTGAAATTGCATAATATAACTAGTGTGGCCTTTTTACCATGGATGATCTTACCCCATCATAAAGCATTAACCCTTTCACCTCAAGAGTCAATTATGGAGACTAAAATGCAGTTATAACTTTTGAGTTTCTTGATGAAATCCTACAGTGTGACCTTTCAAATGAAGCCTCTTCAGCAGTACTTTTGCATGGTACCATTTGTTCTAACTTTTGAGTCTGCTGATGAAATCCTATGGTGTGACCATTCAAATGAAACCTCTTCAGCAGTACTTTTGCATGGTACTATTTGTTTTCAATATTTTACAAAATGAAATTTGGGGTTTTTCTTTAAATTTTGATTTTTGGCACTCTTAGTACATCGTCTTTGGTTTTTATACAATAAGTGGTGCTAATACCATCTATAGCTTACACAAACTGGGTGTGTTTGGGTAAAAGAATCCCAATAGTCCTCATTTCCCAGTGAACCATGATAATAAACCTTTTCTGTCACTGACCTTTTCCTGTAGTTGAGTCATAATTCCTTCGCTCTCCTTATCTTGTTGTTCTTGTAAGTCGGCCATGACGGATACTGTAACTGCCTCATCATCCGCTTCACTCTCTTTCTTGTTGGTCAGCCTGTGTCGCTGCACTTCAAACTTGTACGCACAGGCCATGTCCAATATGTCGATGTGAAGTCCTTGATCAGCTGTTTTAAGAAAAGACAATTGAAAGTCAGAAAAGTGAGCATATGAAAACAAATTAAACATTTCCTTACGGAGACCTCAATTCAACACTCCAAGTTAACTTTTTTTCTTGGTGGCCATTTGGCCACTGACTCTTAAGACTTGGTCGCCAGTGAAAAATTTTAGTCGCCAGAATTAATTAATCGATTAATTAATTAATTAATTAATTAATCGATTATTGATTAACTATTCAATTAATAATTAATATATCCTTATACTTTATTTACCATAACCTTTTCCTGAAACCACTTAAACATTTTTAACTCTCAAACAATTTTTAAAGTGAAATCAAATCTTTTCATTATAATGATTGATTACTGTACAACATATTAGCGGCTCATCATAATGAACTTGATATATCATTGGCTAACTTAATAATTAGCTTCAGTTTCAATGAATCCTTTACAATAAACTTCGACTTTCGTAGATTTTCAAGATTACAGTAACAGTACATACTAGTTGTAATATCAACAAAACACAAGGGTCAAGATTGAAGAAATGTCATGCCTTTACTGCCAGTTCAGGGAACCAAATTTTCTAACACTTGTGACCCTTTAGCGTCCAAATGTTTGCCTACATTATTGCTATGGAAAACTGGACACTACCTTCCATATTTGAAAACCTAACAGTTTACCCACGTGAAGCCACATGGTTTGAAGACAAAATGGCGGTGTATTTTCACAAACTAAACAATGAACAAAATGTTGTAAAACGAACAAGAAAACATGACATTCTGGCGACATTGTTGCTGTCATGTGCTGGTGCTCTGTTAACTTATCTTTGCATTGATGTACTTTTTAGCTAAATAGGATTTTTGCAAGAAGCACTAGATTTGTTTGAAAAATGGCCATTTTTCCCGCGAAAATATCGGATTTTAAGATATATATATTAAGAATCAAAGCCACTAAACAAAAACACGGAAATCAGGATTGTTTAATATAATTCATAATTCACAAAACAAAACACTAGTGTAACTGGTATAGTTTATTTAACAATCTTTCGAGAAATGAAACTAAAATCCTGGCGTTATTTACATATTTTTATGCGAAGTGAATGCGAAAAAAATCTTTCACGTTTGAAGGCAAGCACCAAGACATGATTTTTTGTATCGAAGAAATCTTGAAAAAAGTAAAAAAGTAAATCCTGGTTCGTTCATACAAGTGAAATTTATTTGCCGTGGAGCGGCGTAGCTGTTTTTTTTTTTTTTTTCACTTCGAAGGAAAGCAAAGTTCGCATCAATCTATTCTATTATGTAAATGACGTGTCCATTTTCCGCATAATTGTAATGACGTCATGGACAAGCAACCAAAGCCGTGCGCCCAGCCGTGAGGTGGGGAGATATCGCGGGCGCATCGAGACACCCACGGCTGGAGACTGAGCCTAGCTGTAACAGGGTGTCAGTAAAACGCGGGCCGTGGTCGGGGTCGGGGTCGGGGCCGGGGCCGCGGTCGTGGACGGGGCCGGGTTCGTGGCCTGGGGTCGGCACTGACTGCAAAACTTCCACTTACTGCATAGTCTGCCAAAATCTGGTACCTTTTTTGCAAGGGATAGGCTACGCCAGAGTTGTAAAGTCGTTTACGAGTATTTACTCTCCAGTTCGGCATTTGGTTGTTTCGAGTTGCGGAAAAAAGCGGAAAACTACTTTTTTTTTTTTGTATTCAACACGTTGCATGTTCGATAAGCCAATCAAAATCCGCGCGCGTTTGACTCTCTTCGATAAACCAATCTTATGTTTACTTTTCGCGTTCATTTGTTGTTTTGGCTCTGTACGCGCGTTCCATTTCAAGGTCATACGAAAATCGCTCTAATGCTATGGTACGTTATTTACCATGGGCTAGTATTTGACATATGTGTCTGGCTATAAAAGGTCTATTTTAAGTTCAAAACCGCATTTGCTAGCTGTCTTACTTACTGTAATGTATTCCTTAAGTTCGAAAATTTGCAATTCCCACCCTCCCAGTCCCTCCCTTTGGAGGCGTCTTTATGGTTATTTAAATAATTAAGTCTTGCAGTGACTTTCCCAAGCTTTGTTTTTTCTAGCTTTTTTAGTTACGCTAGTTTTTAGTTCGGTTATTTGCCATATTCTTGTATGATCCAGCACGTGCCGGCGATGTCGGCTCGTAGTGCTAGAAAGATAAATTGGTATGAGCAATATAACTTCCTACACTCATTCCATTAAGTAGCACGCCGAGTAGCACGATGCTGGCCGGAGGTTTCAGCTCGTAGTGCCGTGGAGAGGTCGCGTGAGTCAGTATTTGACCTACTGGAGCTTTTTAGTCACGTAATGGAAGTCGTATCCTCAGTTGTTAGAGGGTCCCATAATTTTCACGAATATAACACGGCAGCTTGCTCCGCGTGAGGGGCTCCGAGTGTACTCACAGAATGCCATTAAAACTAACCTTTGACACCGAAGTCAAGTTCCTCTCTTTTCGCCTTCAGCTCATTCAGTCGTTTCAGCCTGTCATCCTCGCTGACTGCTTTCGCTTCTTCTCTCATGTCTTTACTGCTCTCATCTTGTAACAAACTCATCAAGAATTCTTGCTCTCCGCGATGTTTTTTCTCCAGTGACTTAAGCACCGCATCTTGCCATCCTTGTATGTCATCTGTGTATGTTAAAATAGAACTAGCTGTTTATAATGGGCCGGGCTAAACTAGGAAACATTTTCGGGGGAATACCGTTTTTTCTAATGTGGTTAAGTAACAATCCGTGTAAGAAGTAGGCAACCCAAATCCACGGAATGCAGAAAGGTGTGAATTGTGCTATTGTTGAAACCGTCCACCTCATTGGCTAAAACATGAAAATCTACCATAACTTCATCAGGCAGCGCATTTATTTATCTCTAGTTTACCAATTGATTACCTTTTAGTAAAAACTATTGTGATTTTTAATGCAACAAAAATTCTATGTGGGGAACATGGAAAATTAGAAGTCTTTCTTGGCCATTGTTTTGGAGTCTCACGATTGGATGAAATCTTGTAACACAAAAGAAACCGCTTTAAAATAAAGTTTCAGTAAATTTTATTTCAAAACCATGTTGTCCATAGGTTGACGTATTCTCAGTACGAAAATCTAAACATTCTTATGTGGGGAAAGCGAAATGCTTCGGAACAATAGAGAATTGCCTACTTCTTACACGGATTGTTACTTAAACTGGGAAACATTTGTTTCGGAACAAAATTTGCGCCCGGGAAACAAGGCCATAGGGGCCTGGCTAAACTATAGGAAACTTTGTTGTGGACAAAAATCTTGCTTCCCGGACGGTGGGAAATGTTATTGAATCAAGTCAAAAACATCCCTGCTTCCCGGATGCAAATTTTCCTTTCGCGACAAATGTTTCCAAGTTTAGCCACATTAATATTATATCAAGGCTTTCATATGTCAGGAAAATTCCAGACGATCGAGGATTTTGCTGTTCACGACAGTCCCAGATTTTGCCGATATGTCGGGAAATTGCCGATCATCGTAGAAATCTGGGACGCGTCGGGAAAATAGAAACGCTCCCGATTTGTTCCGGACCATCCCAGATGATCGGGGATGTCTAGGATTGCGTGTTTGCATAAGTCAGCGAAATCTGGGACGGTCGGGAAACAGTGAAATCCCCGATCGTCTGGGATTTTCCCGACATATGAAAACCAGCGTGCGTTTCTCGAAACTCCCGAAGACTTTGCGGGCCCGAAAACTATTTTTGAAATGTAGTTTTTAACGAAAGACGTTGAAGTTTTTAGCCAACAAATCAGCTAAAGTTGTGTAGTAAATTTAACGTAAGATTTTATTGCTTAGCTTTCAAAATCAACAAAAACCGAATCTTTATTGATAAACATTCTGCACCTAACACAGCTTTTCGGGTCCGAAACGTTTTCGGGACTTTCGAGAAATGTACGCCAGGGCCGAGTTGTTCGAAGGACGATTGGCGCTAATCCAGGGTTAATTACCATGACAACTAACATGTTCTGTTGACAATTAATCCAGGATTAGTGCTAATCAGACTTTGAACAACTCGGCCCTGATCAGTGTGCTCGTAAAACGCGTGTACAGCAGTCGTTTTGCACGCCTTTTTATGCGCACGCAACGCGTGCGTAACATGCACGTAAAGCCCGTGCAAAACGAGAACAGGAGTTGACGAGAGTTCAAACTCTCGCTCTCGCTTGGCCTGCGTAAACGATAAAAAACGCACCGAAAATGGAGACTTTCAACAACACTGTCAAAAATGGACTAGATTTAATCGTTTATGGATGAAATCCAAAAGCGTAACCATTCCAATAAAAGCTATTGACCAGCACTTTCCTGTGGTACTGTTTATTGTGCTCTACAAGGTGGTTCTCTGACTTTAGAGTCTGTGGATGAAATCCTAAAGTGTGACCATTCAAATGAAAGCTACTGAGCGGTTCTTACCTGTGGTGCTGTTTATTATGCTGTACAAGGTGGTTCTAACTTCTGAGTTTGTGGATGAAATCCTAAAGTGTGACCATTCAAATGAAAGCTACTGAGCGGTACTTACCTGTAGTGCTGGTTCTAACTTTTGAGTTTGTAAAAAAAGAATCCTAAAGTGTGATCATTCAAATGAAAGCTATACTAAGCACAACATTTTATTATTGTTACTTTTTGTTTCTGAATTTTAGTTTGCTTCAGCGAGAAGCGTCAGTGAATATTGTACCTTTATCGGGCTCAGACTCATCATCTTCCTCCTCCTCTTCCGGTTTTCCTCGTCTTTTTCTCCTTGCTAAACGCTCCCGCGCTAACTGCTCTTGGCGTTCACGATCACGGCGTAACCTGATAAACAAACCACGCAAATGTTAGCCACACCTAATGTATCCTGTTGTCTGTCAAGAACTGCTCTGCTCAAAGGGACACTGTCTCACCGAAATTACAAACCTTCGCTAATCTTATTTCCATGTTATAGAGCAGTTTTCAATTGAGTGTCGAAAGTAATTACACAATTGCTTTGGTTTTGCATTGCTACGCTTTGTAATTGGCTAAAAACCTCGCGCCACTTTCTCGACCAATCAGAAGTAAAACCAAAACCAATCGTGACTTGCTCGCACGCGTTTTCCCGCGCTTGGCGCCGCCGACATGAAATTGCTTCGAGCTCTGATAGGTTCATTGGATTGTTTACGATTGCTGTGATTGGTTAGAGTGATTACTTTGGTTTTGGTTTTACGACACTCAAATGAAAAATGCTCTATCGCCAAATGCCACCAAATATAAAACTAAATTGGATAAAAAGATTCTATAAGCAAAACAGAAGCAGTAGTTTGGATATTATTGGAATTAACAGGTTTATGACATTTCAATTTTACATTCGAGTACTTTTCTACAAAATCAAAGAATTACTGTAATATTTCCACTGCTCAGATAAAATTGTGCTTATGTTTTCGAGATCATACGTTTTCTTTAGAGGTCTTACCTTTCTTCAAGATTCTGCCGGTTTCTCTCTGCTAGCCCAAGCACCAATGCAGCCTCGTCAAACTTCGATTCCCGTTCAGCTTGCCTTTTCTCGCGTCGGAGACGAGCAAGTTCGGCCTGGCGACGTTTTTCTGCTGCAAGACGGTCTTGTTCCTCCTGAGAACACAACGGTATAAAAATTTCTCGTATAATTATTATAACGGTATAATTATTTTCTCGTTTTTACCTATGCCTATTACCGGAGCCATCTAGGAAACAAAGTATACATTTATGCATATACATTCATGCATTCACATATCATCAGAAACTGGCTTTTGTTTTACTCTGATTTATTGTAGTTTAACCACAAAGTAATTCGACTGGCAAAACAGTTCCAATAACAAATAGCCGGCTGCCGTGTTTGTTTTCATTCATTTGTTCACTTCTATTTTAGCTGAGAAATCGTCTTCACAATTACGTTTCTATGAAAAAGAATTCGATAATTAATAAGCGAAAGAGTTCTAAAAAGTAGTATTTCCTCTCAAACGTGGGATTGTGATGTTTTAGGGTGCAGAAAACCTTGCGGGAAATCACGTACCTCTAGAGCATGGTCTAGCCGTACAAACGTGAACCTTAAACCGCCAACCTGACGGCAAGGCACTGACGTTCGCGGTTTGCGGGAAATGCCGAAAAACCTCAATCTTAAGGACCTTATTAACAAGTTTGAGACTGCTAACAGCGCCTCTCTGGATAATGGGGTTAGTTTCTAAACATCAAAAATTTGGTTTAAGTTTTATCAACTCAGTTGATTAGGTAAACTAGCCACCGTTAAGAGAGTCGGAAGTTTACATTTCGATCAACTCAGTTGATACCGGGTTGTATATTTCTCTAATTTGTTAAATTTAAATTATTGAAATAAAATGATGATGAAAAAAAAAAAAAAAAGATACCGTAAAAGCAAATTTTCGCACCTGTCTGGATTGTCGAGTAGACAAGCTGATTCCGCGCGCGGGATCAGCTTGTCTACCTGGCCGGGTTTTTCAAAGCGCGGTTAAGCTAACCCAAGGATAGCATCAATTTTGATTCCAGTTAAATTTAGTTATTAATCAATGGAGATTTCTCTAAAGTATTTTTGCCCTTTAGTTTCGTCTCTGACTGGTCTTTCCATGTAACTTATAATTAGCTTTTAAGTAATGTTCCACACAGGAACTATAGTAAACTTGATTGTTTTGCGGCATTGGCTCTTTCCCACATAGAATATCTTTGGTTTTCAAGAATAATTATATTTCATTATAAAAATAAAGAAAATCCATTTGCGTCAAATAAATTTTAGGAAATGTTCGTGCTTAACCAATCAGAATAGCAGAAGACAATAGCTAATAATTTTGCTTCTTTGATGAAGTTCCCCAAATACAATATCTTTTAAAACTTGCACGTTGTGCTATTGGGTCTCAAATTACTTGAAACCTTAAAAAAATTAGACTAAATGCACCTTGAACCTTAACTTTTTAGCAGTGTTTTAGTCTAGGCCAATGAGATCACTAGTTGTAACAATGAAAAAAGTTGACATTCCATCGTGCATTGCCGTTCAGCGCTATCCTTTTTATGCGGATCATTACTTAAAAACACTTCTAACAAGAGAAATTCAATCCTCGGTTAAGTTTTAATCCTGAGTTAGCGTTAATCTGCTTTCGAACAACCGGGGCCTGGGGCCAATTCAATAAAACTTTTACACTTTTAGTTTACAAGTGTAGCTATGGTTTTCAACCTCTAAAACAATGGCTACACTTGTAAATTACACTTGTAAAAGTTTTATTAAATTGACCCCTGAATATTAAGAAAGGGACAAGCAGCAGTGTATAGAATTTTGTAATACAAACCTTTAACGCAACAAAATCTTTTTTACAAACCTAATAAGCAAATACCCCGTTGCAAGGATTCCACGACAAACACTGATATAACAAAACTCCACAAGAAAGGGTGGTGCATTTGTGTGATGTCGCTGGGAATGACAACATCAACAATGCTCAAGTGCACATTCTGTGGCTGTTAGTTTACAAGGCCTAAACAGCTGTCTATGTTTGTTTTTTTGTAGCATTAGGGCTTACAACCTCTAGGATTGTCGCCTTAGCAAGCGTATCTGTGGCTATTAGGTCACGATAATAGGAACTTCCGATATAACGAACCCACTGATAATCTATTCAACGGGCCAGTGGATATGACTAACCCTTTCAACTTAAAGAACTTCCCGACATAACGTTTCTCGTGAACAACCAAATACAACACGCCCCAATACGTTACGTCAAATGTCCTAACTAATCTCCAGATATGACAAACCTCTCATTAAAATAATTCCCGATACAAACTTTAAGCATTCCGGTTAAATGATCCCACCAATATTTTGAACCCTTTACATAACAAGCCATACAATAAAAATAAAAATGCAACGCATGCAGACTCTACCTGAAGTCTCCGCAGCAAGGCGTCTTTCTCCTCGTCAAACCTGTTTTGCAGGTCTCGTAGAATATTGCCAGTGCTAGCGGCTTGCTCTTCTTCTAAAAGCTTCAAAGTTTCCTCGTCTTCTTCGTCCGGATCTAATCCGTCTTCTTGACGTCTTTGGCGGCGCTCTAAGCGTTCCTTGAGTCGTTCCAAATAACGCTGGCGGTTTTCACCCAACAGCGCCTTCACGGATAACAAAATCAAGGCAAAACGTTTCAGTGTAGAATTAGCAGTTTTTAACCCTTTTCAAACAGGGGGAGTGCCCGCGCTGACTTTGAACGTTTATAACTTTTAGAGGCGTTTAACGAATGACCACTAAACATCCTGACTGTTTCTGTCATTTCTCTGGGAACGATTTGATGTGACAGATTTTTGTACATGACATGTGACGTTTCCATGGCAACCATATTTTGAAAGCATGTTTGCACAAATTTTTAATTTTCTGCTTAAATTATTCTTTAAACGGGAAATTTTAAACTTTTTTTCAAATTGAAAATCACTTATATCTAATTAGTACTTTTTGAATTTGATTCATTTTGACTCAATTTTGGCGCTTTTCTAACATATTGAAAATCCAAGATGGTGTATCGAAGATGGCCGTCATTTCGAATGATGACGCAATTCCCATGTCAAATGACATCATCGCGTCATGACAATTTAGGACGTACTATAAATCCTCCAAGTAATTAGTTTCATAGCCATAGCTTTAATAATTATTCTTGAAGTTATAAGATAATTAGTTTATACATTCTCTTTACTCTTCTCGATTGCTTAAACTAACAAACACATTAAAGATATTCTATAAAATGAACGGTACCTGTAATGCCTCGGCATTCTTGAGTCCTTCTCCTAACAGAGCCGCAGCATCATCAAACCTTCCTTGTTGTCTCAGACGGCGCTCCTGAAGTTTCATCTTAGCCAATCTCGCCTGTCTCTCTTGCTCAGATAGCCGCGCCCATTCGGCTGCACCCATCTGCTTTTCTAATGCTTCCAAGAGTAGCTTGTCTCGCAGCGCGTCGTATTTCTCTTCCAGAGCTTTCAGAAGTTCGTCCTCTTGGGAGACATTTTCTTCCGTTCCAAGAAGCACTGCTGATATGCCATCCAATAATTCTTCTTGCCAAGACGTGTGCTCTTGTTGTCGAAGACGGAACAATTCTTGAATGTCCTGAAAATGACAGAGTAAACGCAGAGAATAAGAAGAACATAGTCTTTGCAAAACTCGCAATCTTTGCATACGAAGCAATACAAACTTTAAGCTACTAAGAACGTATTCCAGGAGCAATTTTACCGCAAGAAAATATGAGAGAAGGCCTCTTAAGGCCCGTTTTCACAGGCGATATTTCGTGCATTTTTTGTCACACCTGTCGATGCAATTTTTGTCGCGCGCAAGTTGCATCTTTAAATTGCGTGTGTAAACGGGCGGCGATTTCAGTATGATTTAGGAGCGATTTGTCGCGTGATGTCGCAGAGGTTTCGAACATGTTCGAAACCTGATGCAACTTGGCGGCGACTTTTGGGAGATCGCAGCAAATATCGCATCCGAGCCGCACAGCAACTAAAATTGCCCCTAGTTTACACTTGCATTGGAGAGCGCGACAAACATCGCATCAAAACTCGCATGTGCAAACGGGCCTTTGAAGAGCTTTAGACTACTGAGAAAAAATGCAGCTCGCATAAAAAGTAGTTTTAGTTGGTCTTTTACTACATCATCGTTTAAAATCAGTTCCACAGGAATTTGTTTAGGAAAGGATATCATGTTGCATTTCATTTCTTAGTGGTCTTTCAAACAATCACAGAGTTGTTCGTTTGTGCACTCTCAACCCAGACCACTGCTTTTTCATTTACATTTTAGTGAATTTACATTTTATTCAAGTTAAGGTGTCGTTACTTGAGGCAATCTTTTCGTGCAAATTGCAACCCAACGCTGACGAGAGCTTTTGCGAGACAAGTTTGGGATGAAATTGCGTGTGTAACACCTTCAAATCGCAACTTGTCTTTGACGAAAAATTGCGTTGCGATTTGCAGAAAAAGTTGAACACTTCTCTCCTTTACGCAATGTTGCAAGGCAACTTGTCTCGCAATGCTCTCGTCAGCGGTGAGTTGCAAGTCGCATGCACAAATTGTTTTGTGCATTAAAGGCAGGTTCACCACACCATCTGTTAGAAGTTAGGTAATGCTTTCAGGTTAGTTTACATGTATACCAAGTTCTACATGTATTCGCGGGTTTACAGTGTCAACTATACCTTGCTGTGAAGAGCAAGCAGCATTTGACTCTCAAGGTCTTGTGTATGTTGAAGGTCAGCCATGATATCTGCTGCTACCTCCATATCATCTGGGGAGGTACCTCGTGACACTCTCATATCTGCGCGTCTGTCCTCAAACACCAACCCTGCAGCCTCTTGGAGAACTGCATAATGTCGCTCTTTGCTCACCAGACGTTCGGTTGAGCCTTGCTCTCTCCAGCCTTGCTGCTGAGTTCGTAACACCAACAATTGGTTGGAGCGCTCATCTGAAAGATTAACAACAATATATTGAATTTTGGAACATTTAAATATTTTGAAAATTAATAATACATGTTGTTCAATTTGGGTATATCATCCGATGGTTCAATAAGGAAATGACTACCAACTGAGCTCCGAAGTTTAACACACAGTATTAATCGAGAGCTTAAGCAACTACGACAGCAACGCCAAGGAAAACGTCGCTTGAAAAAATCATTTGCGCTACTTTAAAATACTTTGCAATTGTTATAATTAACTTGACATGTTTAATTTGCCTGATGTGATTGGACTGTCCAAGAGCTGAATTCGGTAGTGATGGCTTACAAGTTCACACAGAGAAAGGAAAATTAACCATCGTGTGTTCACGCTCTCACAAAACCTATAGAGCGATTTTCGTATGACTTTGAAAAACGGTTCGGAGAGTGTTTGCGATTTGTTTCACCTGCCAATGATTGAACAGATCGAAACAAAAGCCTCGTTTCGTTTCCCGCGTAAACAACCCTAATATGACAAATGCGCTTGTTCGATAAACCAATCGGAATGTCGAAAACAGAATGACGTCAAACAGAATATTGATTGCATGATTTTCAGAAAGTTCTCGGACAAAAGATCAAATGTGCTGTGTTGTGCGTGTTTTCGAAAGTCGGTGTTTTTTGTATCTGTGGTTCTTTCAGAGGTCTCTCTCATTAAATAGCCAAGGAAGTAGTCTTTCGTGCTTCGTCATTTTACCAGGAGTGAGTTTACACCGAAGGATGGAGAGCCCGAAGGTTCCATTTTCTTTGGTGGCCTTCCTCTTCCTCCAGCTTGACAATCTCCGGTCGCGATGAATTTTTTGCAAATTGTTCGAGCGGTATTGTAGCATACGCGGTTTTCGCGTGCACTGACTGCAAAACTTCCACTTACTGCATAGTCTGCCAAAATCTAGTACCTGTTTTTGCAAGGGATAGGCTACGCCAGAGTTGTAAAGTTCTTCACGAGTATTTACTCTCCAGTTCGGCATTTTGTTGTTTCGAGTTGCGGAAAAAGCGAAAAATTGCTTTTTTTTGTATTCCACACGTTGCATGTTCGATAAGCCAATCAAAATCCGCGCGCGTTTGACTCTGTTCGATAAACCAATCTAATGTTTACTTTTCGCGTTAATTTGTTGTTTTGGCTCTGTACGCGCGAAAATCGCTCTAATTTGATCATCTGACGTTGTTGTTTTCCAGGAAACGGCAAAGAAATGTACTAAAATGTAAAACACACGTGCAGAGGCGCTGTTTTCGCTCATTAATGTTTTGTGCAATTTTCGCTGTCGTAGCTGCTAAAGCTCCCCTTCAAATATCTTTAAACTCAAAAGCTTCCTTGTTTATCAGAAAAATGTTCATTTAAATGTATACAGTGTGGTTTTGTTGTCAACTTTAGTAAGCTCTGAAACCAACTTATCAACATTGAACAAACTAACTCATAACCATGATCTGGTAGTTTGGAAACCCGGTCGTAATTAGCAAAGATTTTGGCGATTTTACCGCCTGTATTTTATGATCAGTTTAAGCAGCTATATCGAGCACTCGAAAGAGTATTTTATCAGGTATTCAAACACCTCTTACTCGGTTAAAAAAATACTCGGCTGCGCCTCGTTTTTCAACCATATTCTCGGTGTTTTGTTATCCTGGGCCCGGTTGTTCGAAAGCCGGTTAACGCTAACCCAGGATAAAAACTTAACCGAGGATTTCATTTCTCTTGTTAGAAGTGTTTTCAAAAGCTTATTATAAGTTACACGCGAAGACAAGTCAGAGACGAAACTAAAGGGCAAAAATACTTTGGTAAAATCTCTTTTGATTAATTATTTAACTGGAATCAAAATTGAAGCTAACCCTGGTTAGCTTAACCGCGCTTTGAACAACCCGGCCCTGATGAAACACTCTTCCTCGTGTTTGATATACTACTTAAAACTCCTGTAAATTTACCTTCATTAAGTTTCTTAGCAGCACTACGAGCTTGCACACTTTCCCTTCCCTGCAGCATGTAAATAAGCAGTTCACGCTCCATGGCATGTTTCCTCTCTAGTGCCCGTACAGTGTCCTCAAGCACATCAACCAAACCAGCCTCTCCTGCGACACTGAACTTCAAATCTTCTCCCTTCCAGTCTCTTGGCAGCTTTCTGCCTTTCCTGTGCATCAGTCGTTCTTTGCCTAAATGCTCTTGACGTCTACGGTCATCTTTTGGTCTAAAAATAATGATTAACAAAAGTTTTGAAAGAGTAAGTTGCTGGTCAACTGCAGGCCCTCGAAATAAAGGGAGACACTATTGTCAGACACTGTTATATTTCTTGTACTGTTTGTTTGGTTTTGTAAATTATTTATTTATTTTAGTTTTTGCTCGAAGACATCAGCTTGTTTTTTAGCTACTCTCCAATTCGAGTTTAAATAAAAATTATGCATGTATGTATTATGTGTATGTACACTGTGGAGTAAAACGTCTTGTCTGCAGCAATGACTTGAGGGTTGCGACTTAGTGTTTAACAAAACTGCGGTCTAAATCAATTTCAATTTCACCAACCCTAGTACAGTATATTTAAAAGTTGCTTGCTGTAAACAGTGTGAATTAAGGCACATAGCACAAGCCAGAAGGAATTACATGTAATTTATCTACTTAAAAACAATGACCAATATTTGTAAACAGACGTGGAGGTCAATTGTTAGACCAAGTTGTTTTAAAAACCTGCCCTGCTCAAACAGGCATACACGCAAAGTTCAAATTCCTTTTTACGATTTCATCCACAGATTCAAAATGGTATAATTGTACTTGTGGAACCACCTACTACAGCACAATAAACAGCACCACAAGAAAGTACCGCTCAATACATAAGATTTAATGAATGGTCACACCACCCCCTCCTCTCAACTGTACACAAGCTACACTTCATTCATGATTTCATCCCAAAACGTAACGGTTAGAATTCTATCACAAATTAATAAATAAATACAATAAGTCGACTTTGTTTGACGAGGGTAACACTTAACAGTCCCGCGAAAGATTGACAAACCTGTGGCCCTCGAATTCTAGATTTAATTGGAATTTGGAAATGTTGGTTTTTGTGGAGGGAGGACAACTGGAGTACCCGGAGAAAAACCCTCGGAGCAAGGATGAGACCCAACAACAAACTCAACCCACATAATATGACGCTGGGGAATGGGAATCGAACCCAGGCCACATTGGTGGGAGGCGAGTGTTCTCACCACTACACCACCCCTGCTCCCATCACATGATTCAAAATGAACCTACAGTACAAAAGTGAAAGGAGAACTTGTAATAACAGACCACCACAACTCTGTCTGTTGACGAAATCGTTTGGTGTGACCATTCAAATGAAACCTCTTCAGCAGTACTTTTGCATGGTACCATTTGTTCTAACTTTTGAGTCTGTGGGTGAAATCCTATGACGTGACCATTCAAATGAAACCTCTTCAGCAGTACTTTTGCATGGTACCATTTGTTCTAACTTTTGAGTCTGTTGATGAAATCCTATGATGTGACCATTCAAATGAAACCTCTTCAGCAGTACTTTTGCATGGTACCATTTGTTCTAACTTTTGAGTCTGTTGATGAAATCCTATGATGTGACCATTCAAATGAAACCTCTTCAGCAGTACTTTTGCATGGTACCATTTGTTCTAACTTTTGAGTCTGTGGACGAAATCCTTTGGTGCGACCATTCAAATGAAACCTCTTTAGCAGTACTTTTGCATGGTACCATTTGTTTTTCGATATTTTACAAAATGAAATTTAGGATTTTTCATTTTTGATTTTGGGCACCCTTGGAAGTTAAAGGGTTAAAATACTTTTTCCTAGTTTTCTTTTCCTTTCTAATTTTAGGTGAGTAAATACAAATAAATTAACACAGTTGCTGCTGGCACCTTTGCAGCTGGGTTTTCAGCCTTTCTGCAATTCCAACAGACAATGCTGCACTTTCAAACTTTGCTTCCTCAGTGGCACGCAGCTGCTCTCGGATGACAAGCCCATACTCTGTCAGCTTTTCTTCAGTGGCCATTGTATTTGTATCAGCTCCCTTCAATCTGGCTGTAATTCTTTCTTTGTCCTGGCGATAGCGTCTCTCCAGGTTGACCAGAAGTCTCTCGCTCTTAGATTGACCTTGAGTGGCTTGTTCACGCAACTGTAACAATTCCTCTTCTATTTCCTTGTTCGACTTCCCTGTATAAATTAAAGAAAACAAAAATAAAAAATATTAATTTTGGTATACACTCAACACAAAGTTTTTTACTTTTTTATTTTGAGGTTCAAGGATCAAGTTGAGCCATCAACTCAATGGTGTACAGAAACTTATTAAGGAAACAAGTTAACAATAATTTATAATATAAATACGTTTCTAAAATAATTCTAACTTTTTATTTACAGCCCATCAGATCTAGAGTCCACATTATCTTGAAATGAATACACACTGTATGTATTAACATGCTGGCTGGAGAGAGTTTTAAATTAAAGCGATGATGGAATTCAAGGTGGTGGTTACTGACGGTATTGATCTAATTAAAGCATTCTCTAACATGTTATACCTGGATCTCCAAAGCAAATCGAAAAAACAAAAATTAAAGGCACAAAATTAAGCCAACTGACCTTCCTTTTCCATCTGTTTAATTTTCTCTGCCTCTTCAAGACGTTGGTTTTCTTCACCCACTCTGCTGAGACCCATCAGTGCAAGCAGAGTTGCAGAGTAAGTGACACCTGCCCCTGGGAGGCCCTCAGCACTATCAAGCTTACCATCTTTCCGCAAGCGCTGAACACGCATTTTAAGCTGCATGAATCGTTCATGTTGTTCATGTTCAGAAAGAACAGTCCACATTCCTTCCCCAATGTGCTGTTTCAGCATCTCCATAAGAAGTTTGTCACGCAGGATCTCATACCTGCAGAAAAATGGAATCAATTGTTTTTATTTTACAAGCTGGAGAGGTGCACACTACAACTCTCACAAAAAGTGTCTAAAGGAAATAGTTCCACATCATTAAAAAATTTTTAATTAAGTATTGTTCCACATAAGAACGATAGCAAACTTCATTGTTCTGCAGCATTAGCTCTTTCCCACATAAAATATCTTTGATTTCAAGAATAGAGGAGGAGCTGATGGTTAATAATTATATTTCATTATAAAAATAAAGAAAATCCATTTGCGTCAAATAAATTTTAGGAAATGTTCGTGCTTAACCAATCAGAATAGCAGAAGACAATAGCTAATAATTTTGCTTCTTTGATGAAGTTCCCCAAATACAATTTCTTTTAAAAATTGTATGTTGTGCGATTGGGTCTCAAATTACATGAAACCTTAAAAAAATTAGACAAAATGCACCTTGCACCTTAACTTTTTAGCGGTTTTTGAGTCTAGGCCAATGAGATCACTAGTTGTAACAATGAAAAATCTTGACATTCCATCGTGTTTGACATTCCATTGCCGTTCAATGCTATCCTTCTTATGCGGATCATTACTCAATGGTTATTTTAGCATAAACCAATCAGGGTACTTATGAGGGCACCAGGGCCAAAACAAAATTCATTTGCCACACATAATATTATGTTGCAGGTAAAATCCTGTCCCAGATTAGACCAGTATTCAATCTAGGTTAAATGTGTACCCAGTATTTAATCTACATGTTGGTAATTAAGCTAACCCTAACCTCAGCACATAGCTAACTCTAACACAAAGCTACATATGTAGCTGTACATACATGTAACTCTAACACAAAGCTATCCAGCACACCACTGGTTACTTGTGTCTTTTTGCTATGGGTGACAGTTAGCTTTGTACTGGGGTTTATTTAAGGTTAGCATATTGATGGCTGGGTACACATTTACATGTACATGTATATGTAGTCTACATGTATATTGAATATTAATTCAACCTTAGAACAGATTTTACCTACGACACAAAGTTGCCAAAATACATGTAGGTCTCATAAAAATGATAAAGATTTTAAGAACTATTTACTGCGTTAAGCTCTCCTGCTACATGTACATGTACATGTATGTGGGTTGGCTGTGACATGAGAATGACTTTCATTACCTAAATTTTCTTCATGCCTAGAACAAAATCTTGCGGAGAATGCACTAGGCTGAAAATAAAATCTTACTTCGTTCGTAAGGCTTGTATGAGATCAGTAGCTGTAACTTTATGCCTTGCTTTCTTTGCCGCTTTCTCATCCCACTCCTCATCTTCATGCAGTAGAGCAACAACACCCTCATGATCCAGTCGCTTAGTGCGTCTTTCCGCTCCTTGCTTCAGTTTGTTTGCTTGCTGCATTCTCTCCCTCTCTTCAACAACAAGGGATGCCTCATCCTCCTTAACATAACAGCAATGATATTTTAGTATTTTATAATTAATACAAATTAAAATCATGGGCAGCCTATGAGCCAACTCGTGGATATAAAACATTCGGGCTCTCCCCTCTTCTACATGTAGGCATTTTGCCGGGCACTGAATACCCAGCTGACCTCCCACCCTCTACATCCAATTCCACATCCTCTCCTCCCTGCAATGCCATCCCTATGGGTACGGCAGGTGACCATTACATATTGCGGGCTCAATGCCTACTGACTCTCCCCTCTCCCGGGCATTTTGCTCCATGGACTCTCCACCTCTTGTGTCCAGCTCCCCACCCTTCCCTACTCCCTCCAATG
This sequence comes from Dendrophyllia cribrosa, assembly GCA_024195265.1. NCBI lineage: Eukaryota > Metazoa > Cnidaria > Anthozoa > Scleractinia > Dendrophylliidae > Dendrophyllia > Dendrophyllia cribrosa. Next base: position 6,855,035 of record JAJLRJ010000012.1, on the reverse strand, counting down.
CCATTACCATGGGTATGTATGTGCTGCTGAGAAGGGTATGGATTTCAAACACTTTAGTCTGAGATACATGTAGGGTACTTCAGAAATCAAAGAGTTTTGCTCTAGATTGGGAAACTAACCAGTGCTACATACAAACATGTATAAAGAAAGAGTTTCTAGAAAATAGTAAATCTGTGATGGGGTAGCGAATTTTAGACACTATTTTTATTGCAAAATGAAGTTGAATGTGGTCTGATATACTGTAGGGAAAAGGATTCAGAGTCCCAGCAACACATTGCCATCCACAAATGGTCAGAGTACCACCATCTCTGGTATACAGCTGTAGTTTGGCTGATTTATCCTAGCGGAACCCCCAGGGAGAGAGTACTGGCATATATACTATGAGCTATATCTTTTATCTGGATATGTGCCACTGTGAGATATGGTTTTCAAACGGTTTAGAGGTGGTTTTCTCACCAGCTGAGCTTGTGAAGGAGGAGAGAAAATAGGGTTCTTACACATTGAATGGGGGCTTGGACCAAGTCAGGGTAACCTGGTTTCATGCAAATCCAGTGACTTTGTTTCTATCTTCTTGGCCTACAAGCAACAACTTTTTCTTGTGTGGCAGACAAATGGAATTCAGCATGCAAGAAGAAAGGGCTTCTGGAAAATAGAGAGCCTAGGATGTGGTTGCAAAATGAAGCTGAACCTGGTCTTTTATAGAGTAAGGAGTTCAGAGTCCCCAAAAATGGTCAGAGTAATCCCTCCCCCCTCCTCACCCCTGGGGGGAGCCTACATGTACATGTAGATGTCACATGCATGTATACAGCATCCAAAGTGTCAGACAACTAACAACTTTAAAAGCATTTTCTTAGTCTCCTTCCTTTTTACACCCTTCAACATTGGAAGGATACCACATCAGGACTTACATGTATGTTTTGCCAATTGTATCACTTACTGTGCCTTTCGATAACATGCGGACTCTGAAATTCAAAACCCAACTCAACATTTGCGCTTTACGCTGCCATCAATCATCTTAGCTTACCTCTCAGAAAACATATCCTCCCTTTCATTGAGTTCAAAGGGTCACGTCCTTGCATTATGATTGGTAGATTTCAATCCACTTTGTTTGTCTTTTTTTTTACATGGTCCATTGGCTTTCGTATTAATTATGATTGACGGCAGGGAATAACCAACCGTCGGTGGAGATTTGAATTTCAGATTCCGCATGTTATTGAAAGGTGCAGTAACCTGCTTTATAAAATAAACTTATGCAGTATCTTTTAACTGTGCCCCACTCAGAAAAACAGTTTTCTATGTTTCACCAAGATCACCCCAATTTGCAGCAGTGCAACAAGTACCCACGTAAGAAAAAGAGAGGGAACAGGAAATTACCTTTTACTGGAGAGGAGTACATACTGCCATATTTCAATGGATAACAATCTACAATGTACATTATGGCAATCGATGACAATCAATTATTGTAGTCTATTTTTCGTGTGACTATCGATTGACCATTGATTGGCCAATACCGATATTTATATTGATTGGTAATGATTGATTAATTAAAAATTTTGATTAGCAATTGTCATCGATTACCTACCCTGGGTATACACCTGTGGTCAAACATGTACATTACCTGTAATTTCTCCAATTCCTTTAGGTTTTCATACTCGTTATTGCAGCAACGTAAGCTAATAGATTTTTCTTCCTCTTCAAATTCGTCGTCATCGCATGGTCCACCATCAACAAGATTACACAAGAACATTTTAATCTCGTCAAAACAAACGTCAGCCTCTGGAATTTCACGTTGTGATAGAAACGAACGCCATGTCTTCATAGAGAACAATTCGTTATGAACTGCCTTGAACAACATCAAAGCAGTTTTGAGCGAAATTCTTCCCTTTCCTTCAACATCAACTGTTTTAAAATCCCAATAAACTTTCTCTTCCAGCGCTTTTCGCCGGTCTAGCTCATCAAGTACGTTGATAAACTTTTCTCGAGGGCAGACACCGCGGGAATCTGCGCCACAAACTGTTCGAATTGCAGCTTCGATTTGCTGGAAATCGATCGAAGAAAAATACAGCGACTCGTGGAAATCTTGAAGCTGGTTTGAGGTCAGATAGCCTCTCATGTCCGTATCCAACAAGTCAAACATCAATTCCAGGTCGAGGATTCCCATTTTCGATAATAAAAATTAGCACTTTGTGATTTTAAAACTACAGTAAGGCAATGCAATGACACCGGTATACAATTGTAGGTTTCCTCCAAGTTTTTTGACGCGATTTTCGATTATACCGTTCTTCAGCTTGACTAGCCATTATATGTTATGAAAACAACAATATCTGGTTCCTTTACTGCCATTTTCGAAGCCATAATTTCCATGCAAAAGTCAAACTTTCCTGCAAAAGGAAGAATGCGACAGTAGCTATGGCTGCCGCAGTATTTACTACGTGACGTCAGAGGTCACAAAGGAAAATCACGGGAATATACCCGCACTCACGGGTCATTTACAAGGGATCAATATAACTGACTGCCTTCAGCTTTGACTTGTTCACTGTTTTATTGGAGCCCCTCTCCGGGGGGGGGGCTTTCATGTTGCTACTGTTTGTCCAAGTGGTCCTTGCATTGTTACAGAAGACCACAGAAGTCTTTGTAAAACGTGGCCTGTGAGCAGGGAGTAGATCCTCTTACATGTTTTTTTGTTTGATTTTTCGCGAGTTGGCCGAGATCTCTATAAAAGCCTGGTTCACAGTAGCGAGATAACGCGGTGTGAACACAACACAACATGTCGCTTATGTCGCTAGCAGTTGGCCTAGCCCGGGGGGGGGGGGGGGGGGGGGGGGGGGGGGGGGGGGGGGGGGGGGGGGGGGGGGGGGGGGGGGTACTCCCTATAATGGGCTATACGGGGATGCTCCGCCCGAAAGGGGTACCTTTTTTAGGCTGGAGGTATATGAAAGGGTAGGGATTTCAAGAGTTGAAGTATGTGAAAAGGTTGGGATTTCACGAAGAATAGGAAATGGTAGCGAAAACACGAGTTGAAGCATAAAAAAGGTAGGGAAAACTGCAATTTAAGTATTATAAAAAGGGCCTTTCAAAATATATCAAACAGACGCACGCAAAGGCTATATGAAAGGGGTACCATTTTCAACGAAAGGTATATGAAAGGGGTACCATTTTCAATGAAAGGTATATGAAAGGGGAACCTTTTCTGTCAAATACAGTACATGAAAGGGTGAGGGTTTGGACCTCGAGGGCGGAGCATCTCCGTACAAAACTTTGTTGAATACCCCCCACCCCCCCCCCCCCCCCCCGGGTTGCCTAGTTCCTGTTCGGCTTTCCCAGTCTCGTCGCCCGTACCACGTGACCCGAAACGGATTGACCGCGTGACCCGAAACGAATTAACCGCGGCGAAATATAGAGGCCTAGGAACTAGACAAGCTAGCCTTTATGCGAGCAGCGATCGCGAGCGAAGCCGCGCAGTACGCAGCTATAACAAGGTCTTCTCTGATTTGCTGAGAAAACAATAGAACAAACAACACAACGATGGAGCCCTGGGCTGCGTGATACCTGACCGTGATGTACCCTGGTCCAACGAAATTTACATCTGAAGCCGCGTTGGAAGCCGCGCAGTGAGAGGGGGGAGGACTGGGGCGAGGGTCTAAAACAACGGTCTTCTGGGACAGGACAGTTGTCCATGGCAACCGTGTGTAGGCATTCGTAAAGTGCGCAACTGAAATCTCCCGCGAGGTCAACAAAAGAAAATTTATAAAACAAGCTTTTAAATCTGGGATCTGTGCAGCTAAAAAGCTCAGTCAATCTATCAAGATGGTTCGAGAGCTCAATATGGACACGCAACGTCAAAACTTCTGGAAAGAATCTATTAACAAAGAAGCGTTTGTCCGGTTGTCTTGGCATGCAAGATACTCGAAAGAATTTGTGCGCGATGCAATTGCCTTACAAAAACCTCGCAAAGAAGGGCTAAAAATCAACGCTTTACAAGCGCTGAAACAAGAAATGGAAGCGAAAGCGAAAAAAGAACAGGAGAGCCGCAAAGAGGTAGAGGAAACGGCTAAGAAGGACCCAGAATCGCTTCTTGTTGAAATGCGTCCCGTCTCGAGAGAAACAAGGGAACTGCTTTACGACGGATTTAGTGCTCTTGGCAAAGGTCGCTATGAGTATTTACAGAAGAGAAAACAGAAGGATCCGGAAGTTAAATATGAATTCCCCATCACAAGTGCATGGGAAATCGGATGGAAACTTCAAGATTGTCTTAGTCAACAGAAATCGCCGTCATATGGTCGCACGAGGGTCGTTAAAGACACTTTTTACCGAAACAATGGGATCTTTTATTAAGACTTTGCATAAACTTTTTGATTTATAGATCAAACATGAACTAAACGATCGTTGGTTTAATGGATGATGGCTCTACACTAACATTTGTAATATAAGCTTCCACTGTGTGATGTTTTACGTATGTTGTCATACGTGTCTTAAGTTTCTTAAAATAATTTAATTTTCCATTTCCACTTCAGATGCCATTAGTAATTCATTGTCTTGTAAAATATTTTTTTAGTTTGATCTTGTTTGACGAACAGGAAATTGACAGAAAAGCATAGAAAAGACAGAGTTATATTGTAGAATTTTAGTGATGAGTTTTAATATATTTTCACGTCACTTTCACGACTTTCATTTTCCAAGGTTTGATGTTTATAAAGTTACCAAAGACGCAAAGGAATGTTATGAATTTTTGTAATTATTTGCAGGTAAATAAAAGAAAATTATTTCTCATAAGGGTTTTTCTGTCTTGTCATAAGTTATGTTAACAGGATCAGGCAAATGTGAATCAGGATTTTGTTAAAAAAAAAAGTATAGCAACTGCCCCATAGTGGGCAAAAAGCTGTGTAAATGCCCTGGGCTATAGTTTAAAAAAAAAGGAAAATTATTTGAATCTAGACTTATCCAAATGTTATTTGAAGGTGCAAACTAAGTCACAGGGAAGTGTTTTCCCTCAGTTATCCTCTAGTAAAGGATTAGAGCAAGTTCACAACAAGTTCAAATGGCACCAAGATTCTTTGAGGTTGACAACACAAGGATCTCAAATTCCCCGGGGTACACTGAGGGTAGGCCAATGCCTGACCATGAGCAAAATTAATGTCCGACTAATGACCTCCTTCAGAATACCAGGCCACTTATTTGCATGTCATTGAATATGAATGGTTTCTTTTCTTTTCATATGCTTCGTTCTATAAAACGTTTAGGGATATGAAAATAAGTGGCCGGGTATTCTGATGTTGCTCCTGTACCACCCACCCTTCCCATAACTTATACACAGATGAGTAAAGAAACTTGATTGAACTGCATGAAATAACTTAGTTTATTGTTTTCCTTTGGAAGACTATAAAACCACTGCTCAATAATTATGACACAATTATCATTCTGGGGATGTGAATTTTCTTATTTCTTGTAACCTTTAATTAACCACTGACATTTTCTTTGTCCAGACTTGACATTTATAGTAAGTCAGTTCACTCATTCATTCATTTATCCATTCATTCACTTTTAAATGCAGCCAAATCTCTTTTTAATATACACATCCCCAAAATGATAAAACTAAATGTTTTTTTTTAGAGGGCATCCATTTTAAAAAATTTTAGGAAGAGTTTGTATGGATCTTGGTCTCTTTACGACCACAAGCAAATACTGCCGGTTTGGTGTTCATACCATGGAGGTGTCCATAAGGAGAGGATTAATTGCGTTTGAAGAACGCAATCCTAATTTCATGTTGGTTTCCCTGTGCCTTGCAAGTAGAAAAATTTGAGATTTTTTGGTGTCTGCATGGACTGCTGTTTGGCCACCCCTATTGATTTTTTGAGGGGCCCTTTTCTGCTGGAAATTCCTTCGAACGCATCTCCATAATTATAACTGCTAGTAGTAAATTAATTTTAATTGTGTCATATTCCCGGGGGGGGGTACTCCCCCAAAATACCTATACGGGTATGTGCCGCCCAACGGGGTCGGGATTTTGGGACTCCTGATCTAGAATGGGGTATCCATTTTAGAGACATTTCCTAGAACAGGGTATAATATTTCGAACACACGAAAGCTTCAAATTATCAGCAGCCATTTTTTCTAGAACAGGGTATTTAAAATGACCTATTTCTAGAACAGGGTATCATTTTGAGTGCAAATTCTTTGTAAAACGGGGTCCAAAATATACCCGAGTACCCCCCCCTCCCCCCCCCCCCCCCCCCCCCGGGGTCATATTACAGATACCAGCACAGGGTGTAAGAGTAGAATAATTGACTAAAATTAAAGCTTTCGTCACTGTGCAAATCAGACTAGACTGCTAACTGTCCCTTTTGAGTCAGTCGAGTGGGTAAGCTATTATTATAATCACAAAAAAACATGCTTGGGAAGACTGGAGATCCCCAGCATCCCCTTGGATTACATTTTTTTGCTTGCTCGGTCGATCATCGATCACGTACAGTGTAATTTGCTCACCCACTTGACCATCCAAAGAGGGCAGTGTGTTATCAGATGTATTGTTAGGAGAAACATTATAAATAACATGCCTGGCTGGTAAACATATCATAAAATCTTGTATCTGCATGGTAAAATCCTATCCTCAAGGTGAAGGTCATCCATTTCATGTCACCATCATGCCGTTAAGTTTCTGAGATTATTGCATTATGTGTTCTTTTCTTGCATCTATGCCACTTTTTCATTTTAATAACTTTTTTTATTAAATAAACCATTCTCAGGACTGATCCTTTTCTATCAAAAGATGATAGAATGCTCATTGGTTACAATTTTCCAGGATCTTCTTTCAGAGAGATTGTGCGATTAAACACCAGCTGCAAAGAGACGAGAGATCGAGCAACATTAATCAGTTGAAGAGATTGAAAGTTTATTCTGGTAAATGTAATGCAACAAATCTTTAAACAGAATTGCCATTAGGTTTGGGGATTTTTTCTCCTTTTTACATAACAAAATCAAAAAGGCTACTATAAGCCAACTTGTGATGTTTTGCTTCACCAACTCCACCCCCTGTGTCCAACTCCCCACCCTCCCCTCCCTCCAATACCACCCCACAGGTAAGGCAGGTGACCATTACATATCGCGGGCCCATTGTTAACAGCCGATTGAGCAATCAAGCAAAATTTTGTCCCATTGCTATTCTCGCTCAATGCTTTGCATAATTCAAAAGTTAAAAATGGACTAATTGCAGAAGCTGTGAAGTACCACACAGCTTTCAGAAACCTCTGTTTTTAGTGGACTTGTGAAACACAGCTGCTATTGTTTTTAGGGATACCTGGGGCATTGTTTGGGTCATTCATCTATTGTTGGTGAGCCAATAATAAAGCATCTTGTTCTAAGAGCTGCATGGTGATGTGCAGATCTGAAGTAAATCAGGAGTACTAACTAACCTTTTCTCCACTGCTGTCGGGGTCAACACTAAAGAACCCAATTCGTTCAAACTGGAATTTGTCATAAACAGCAGCATCCTTGACTGTCTGCTCGATCAGTGCATTGACCACTGTCAGGGAATCCTATTAGAAAGGAAAACCACAAAGACAAAAAAATTAATGTGCTCATAAGATTATCTCTCTAAACCATAACAAAAATTAAACCACAACACAATTACATGTATACTAAAAACTCTTCTTTTTTAAATTTATTACAAGATACCTGTACAAATATCCTTGAAACCTATACATTGTATCTGTTGGACCTTAATGTTCTATCTCTTCACTCAAGCAAGAAAAAACATTAAAACTGAATTTGAACATACCATAGTTATGCCAGAATGTAGTATGAATCTCACCTTATTGCAATCTGTTATAAAACCACCAGGTACTTCAGATGGGTCTTCAGGACTTTTGTGCTTAAACCTGCAAGAACAATAGTTATAAATTTATAGATATTATTTTTGCATCAGCTAGAAATTAGGCTCCAAGATAGCCCTGCACTGGGGTTTTGAACTCAGTCGAAGTACTTACAGTCGCTCATAAAGCCTGACTTCACATGTCAGGGGTGAGCACACCCAGTGAATAAAAGCTTTGGGTTTCTGTGCTGTTTCTGTTGACTCGCAATTCACAAGCAATTCTGTCACGTTACCACTAGAGTCCTGCAAATTAAAATTAAAAAGAATCATAGAATTGTAATTGCCAGTGTGACTGCATGAAACAATGTTGCCCCGATGATTTTATTTCCATTTAGGGAATAAGGGAAAGCTCTTTCTTTGCTGAGTTTCAATTCCTATTCTAGACTTCAAAATTCTTCACTTTAAAGACACTGATCAATTTCCCGAATGATACCCTATTCTAGACCAAAACTCTCTGATTTCTATACCCTATCCCAGACTAAAACTGCTTGAAAACCATACCCTTGACAGCGACACATACATGTACCCATATAGCTTATAATGAGAGTACCCCCGCCCCCCCGGGTCTTGCACTTAGAGCTTTGACTGTTAGTGAGTTTGACAGAGTGCATTCAATCACTCTTACCTTAATAATTTTATGAAGTTTTATCACCATTCCAGCATACTTCAATCCAACTGACTGAGCAGGAGTCAGGCGGCGGAAACCTTTTTCTCCTACCTACAAGGAAATTTTGAAATATGATTTAGTTTTTCAGCTACAATTATACCTACTAGCTCAAGTTGTCGAGGAGAGAACATGATTCCATTTCTTGCCCCTTTTTACACCCCAACCCCCCCCCCCCCCCCCCCCACCCACCCCATCCACTTTTCCCATCCACCCAGTTTCCAGGCTTGCATTTCTGAAAAGTCACAGTGACATTTTAGGCCTTAAAGAGCTACTCGCCTTGGCAAGTTGGGTTCCCTCATTAAATATTATTATGATGCGATTCTCTCCAGTTCTCTAGTATTTTTCTGGGTCTTTTCAGCCACGTCTCAGCAGTTTCCCGCAGCTTAGAGACACAACACTTTCCGCAAGATTCTTCTTATTATTATTGTTATTTAATTGTTGCTAATAATAATAAAGGTGTTAAATCTGGTTTTCATTGGCTCCGGGTGACAACCAGTTGTCTAGGGTAACCAAGAAGCATCCTTTATTTTACTTTCCTCTCCTGTCTACATCTCCAGCACTTTCCTAAGGATCCTTGCCGACCCCAACAGTACAGATCTCTGTTATTGTGTTTTTTTTTTCAGGGGCTAATTTCCGCCGGAAATTCCTAATCGAACGCGTCTCCATAATCTGTGATTACTGCTAGTTATTATTATTACGTATTATTGTTACTGCACCTCTTTGAAGTCTGATTCTTCAATAAAGATTGTTTTTCCAAAAGAAATCTCGTGGCTTCCTTTATTTGGGTCCTGAGGAAAGTTGGCTACATTGAGCTTGACTTGCTGAAAAACAAACCAAAACAGATTAAGAAAATGTTATCAATGGTGGTAATTGTTAATTTGTTTAAGTAATACTTGTTTTATGACTATCAGTACATTACAAGTCATGTACATGTATATCAATTTCATTCCTGTACATAGACACGAGAATGAGCTGAAAACAGGTTAACCCAAATAACTCCCACAAGTGCCAAAAATTGCCAAACAAAATCCCAATTCATTTTGTTAGATATTGAAAAACCAATGGTACCATGCAAAAGTACTGCTGAACAGGTTTCATTTGAATGGTCACACTGTAGGATTTTGTCCACAGACTCAAAAGTTAGAAGTACACCTTACAATGTATGTCTTGAACCATAATTGACTCTGGGAGTGAAAGTAATTTAATTCTGTAGTACAACCAGTTGCCATGTTGCATCAGTCACATACCTTGTCAATGTTCTGAATTGTAACTTTAATTGGTTCCAGGACAGCCATCACTCTGAAGAATGCAATGTCAAAATTAGCATGTGGAAAAGAATCTATATTATCGGAAACGATAACCCAAAATACCATCACAATAGGGTAAAAAAATTTGGCTGATTAAATCAAGATAAAAGCGTTAGAACATAGGAAAAAAAGCAACCAAAAAATGAAGAGACTCCTTAAATACACCCGAATGGATAAACAAGCCATTAAGTACAACTCTCAAAAAAGACGAAACAAGAACTAAAGAGCACTTGAAGGGCGGGAGAGTGGGGCAGCAGGGCAGGTCAGGCAATGGTGGATGGCAACAAATAAAACTGAACCTTGGACCCAGCCATGTGACCTAAGCCCCCTGCATACTCCAACCCAGACTCCCAGACAGCTGTTTGTTTCATACCTTGGAGCAGTTACATTTAACTCATCTCGCACACAGGACTCTAGAAGCAATGGATCTGTGACTGTTTGAGCCATTGTCACTCCAACCTACAGGAATATTAAATTCTGTCATCATTATCATGAATTGTTGTAAATAATGGCTTTGACTTTGTCATCATCACTGTTATAATGAAAATTGTTACATCGGAGCATATTAACCATTCTACGTTGAATTTTGGCCATTTTATTTTTTCATCCAAATGAGCTAAATTTTTGCATGTGGTTTCCACTTTAATAGAAAACCACAGCCCTGTATTTTTTTCCACAGTGGTTTGTGCTTCGTTTTTGAGTAAAAACGTATGCATTCGAAATGAACAACTAGCAGCTATGTGACGCTTGGCTGATTTCAATTTGTTCAGGAAAACAAAAGGTTTCTTTAATTTGTTTCTCATTCAACAAAACATCTCCAAAAGCGCCACTGAGGTTTTTGCATACATTTTGACTAGAAAATAAAGCACAAAACAGTGGGAAAAAATACAGGGCTGTGGTTTTGTATTAAATTATGGATCACACGCAGAAATTCAGCTCATTTGGACGAAAAGAAAATTCGACATGGAATGGCTAAATGTTCGGACGTCTTCAATAATTATTATGATAAACTGTAATACAGGTCACGTAATTTTATACAATTTGCCACAAAATTTTGACAGAAACTTTAATTTTTACTTCTTCGTTTCATGCTTACCAAAGAGAAACAGCACTTAAGTTTGTCTAGTGAACCTGATTCAGAACTACCAAAAGGGAAACGTGTCTGTTTTTGTTATTATTGCACATGGCACTTAAATTTATAGTCGTGCCATGACAACACCCCCTTAACATGCCCTGTACTAGAACAGCATATAGTGTGAGGTACATGATTGAGGAGAGTCAAGACCAATGGAAGTTTTAAGTAGTAATGAGGGATATGCCATCCATGTGAATATAATGACATGATAGTTTTCAAGTTGTACAAAACTATTATTGTATTAATATTGTTTAGTAGAAACTCGAGGATGATCATTGTTATTGCACATGCGCACCTTGCTGCAGAATTTATTGATAGCTTCAGGAGGAAATCCTCGTCTTCTTAATGCTGTCAGCGTAAATAACCTTGGATCATCCCAGTCTCTAAAAACAAGCAACAGAAAAAGACCTTTAAGCAATTAACCCTTTAAGCCCTTTAAGAGTGATCAGGATCAAATTTCTCCTTGTAATATCAATGCCTTATCAATCAAAAAGGTCATGAGAATTAAGGACATGATCACACAAAATGAATTCTTTTGATATATATTAATTAAACAAATATTTTCTCCCCAATACTTCTATTAGGAAATGTATAGGACTAGAAATGAGAATTTAAATTTTGATATTAGGGCTGAAAGGGTTAAGGAATGGAAATGAGGGAAAGGAAGGGGAGAGGAAGCTTTATAGAGAAAGATGGACAATATGTGCCCCAAAATCGATCTAAAAGCCCTTTTGATGGCAATAATAAAACTATGCCATGCAATTGATTTTAAGTAACTAATTTTATTTACTTAGTTACTGTAAAGAGAACACACATGTATTATATACAGCATGTGCTTAACTTCTGCTGACCGCTGACTGCTTGTGTATACCATTTTATATCACCAGTTATATTTTCAATTAAATTGCATTTATAAATACATTATCATTTTTTTAACTTGAGACTCAACTTCTCACCTGACAATTCCTTCAGATATCAACTTGCCGATCTTTCTCTTAGACACCACAGTGTAACTCAAGTTCAACCTGCCGTATTCCCACTGAACTGGGCAGTAAATATCGAGAACATTGCACAACCAGTAGTATGATGAGCGTCTGTCAAAAGCAACGCATGTTACATAATTATGCAGTAGCCAGGCTAAGCCCATAGTTAATGTACAAATGTATGTAAATTTATAGACATTTAATTGTAACGGAATGAAAATGTATAAAAATTATGCAACTGTGCATACATGTATGCATATTTCTGCATAAATTATTTTATTTTGTTGTAGGGCAGCCCCATGGTGTTTCAGAACAATAAAGTTTCCATTCTTTGGGAATTAAACTCTTATGTTTGTTTTTATTGTTCCTGGGCACCTACATGGCCGTCATGCATGTGCCCTTAAAAGCTATACTGTCCACTATTACGCAAAGAAAATAATGACCACAGATTACCCACCTTGACTGAAATTCTTTTGTGCACAGTGAATGGGAGATATCCTCGACTGAGTCACACAGGCAGTGAGTAAAGTCATATGTTGGATAAATGCACCTAATTGGAAGTCAAGATTGTCAATAAACATTTATTTAATAACTCTCTGAAGTACTAAATAAACTAACCTTTGAATCATTCGCTATCAATAAGTGAATTCTCCTAAAGGGCCAGGTTGTTCAATGTTCAATGTTCAATGTTTTTAAACTTTATTTTAAGCAGACACAAATTTATTGATAAGATCACTCACAACATACATGTACATGGAGAATGACACAAGGGCAGAGTTAAGGACTCAAGCTACTATAACTCTGACATTCCCAGTAAATAAGCAGAGTCGCGGGTGGTTAATGAAGACACAGAAGTTCACAATGACAAGCTGCTTTTAATCTGAGTCAATGTAGTGTACTACATTGAAGAAGGCACATTCAAGCAACATGCAGGAACTCTAGCTAGCAAACACAATGTGCCCAAGGCCTAGTGATATAATTATCTATTAATCATGTATGACTCAGCATCGTTACATCTCCCTTAATTAATAATCAAAAGAAAGTAAATGAACTTATAATGTAAAAATGCCTTTATAAAGTCAACATGTGCAGTCCTTCAGATATGCTGGTCTGTTCCAGTGGAGCTGCATTTCATTGTGGAAACTTCAGATACCACCACATAGTACAGTCCTGGGGAGTCAGTATTGTGTGTGGTGACTCAGAACAATGCTGTCAATAATGTCTAGAGGACAAATCACTGCACCATTGTTTTGCTACAGTGGGGAGGCGTGAGGATGATGCAAGAGGCAAAAGTGAAGATCAGGTACAGGTGTACATGTACTTACCATTCATCACCACTGCGGTGATGAGGAGTAAATTTAATGCGGTATGCAACAGGGTCTATTTTTCCATCTTCCAGTGTGGTCTTCATTCTTAAGGTTGCCTTAAAATACATGTACAATGCATTATGAAAAGTGAAATTCAGAGAAGGTACAGTTACAGCTGTATGTGCCATCATTTTACTTTGAAAGATAAAAACTTACATGTAAGATAATTTTGAAAATAATAGAAAAAAGAGCAAATTGAGAATAACAAACTAGGTGACTAATAAAAATGTTTGATACAGAATTTGTGTCATAACAGGGGCAAGGGGGAACAGAGGAGGGGAGGGAAACAGAGGCCATGGGGAAAAGAGTGAGCATCATGGAGAAAACAAGGGGGAAAGTGGGAAAATTTGCCGAAAAAAATTATGTGCAATAGTAAACCACAGATCAAGAGGAAGGAGATGGCAAGGAAGGGGTGGTAACGGGGGGTTAGGGGAATGGGTTGTGGGAAAGTGGAAAGGTGAGCAGTTCAACCCCCCCCCCCCCCCCCCCCCCCCAAACACTGCAACTGACACAATATTTTGCAACAGGAAAAGCACAAGGAGGAGGGGGTCATTTCAGGAAGGGGTGGAAACTGGGGGTAAGAGATATGGGAAGTGGGAAGGTGGACTGTTCAACCCCCCACCCCCCCCCCCCCCCCCCCCCTTTCCAAACACTGCAAAGATATTTTGCAACAGAAAAAGGACAAGGAGGTGGGAGGCTGTTAAGGAAGGGGTGGGAACTGGGGTATGGGAAGTGGGAAGGTGGGCAGTTCAACTACCCCCCCCCCCCCCCCCCAACAACCTTATTATGTCACAACAGCAAAAGCACAAGTAGGTAGGGGTTGTTAAGGGGTGGAACTGGGTGGTTAAGGGTATGGGAAGTGGGAAGTGGGAAGTTCAACCCCCCTCCCTCCCCCAACCCTGCAATAATATTTCTATAATTACAACAGCAAAAGCACAAGGAAGTGGGGCTGTTGAGACAGGGGTGGAACTGGGGGATCAAGGGTTTGGGGAGTGGAAAGTTCAGAACCCCAATTTAATTGTGTACGTTCATGTTGTTTGTTTACTCTATCATCATACATATAAAACAGTTAATTATTCTCACCTTTCCCTCATCGATTTTCCCTTTTTTCATGTCCTGAAAAAGTGAAAAACAACATACTGTAATAATTTTACTTCTCAGCTGCTACTGAAATTACTAACTAAAGTACTCTTGAAACCCATACATGTAATTGTGGCAACTGATAAACTGACAAACCTCAAAAAGCCTTAGTGACTCCTCTATGGGTCGGTCCCGCCAAGGGCTGGGTGGGGGATTGAAGCCTTTTATTTCTTCATACTCCTGATGACAAACATATGCATGTCCCCTAAAACAAGAAGTAAAAGCATTAATAAGAGAACCACTAATAATTTTCCTGTGGAAAACCAATGATGCTTACCCCACCATATACTTTAAAGCAAAAATATTAAAGATTGCCACCCGCTTGTTTGAAGCAATTGATCATGATCTTATTGGGAGAGTATAAGAGATAGAATGAGTGACTAAGGAAGGCATGGAAGGAGATGGTGATAGGAGATGGTGATACTGAAAATAAAACCTACAATGTAGTGGCAGATCCAGTGGAGGGGGGGTGCGGGGGTGAGGGTGGGGGTGGGGGTGGGGGCTGTGGTTTAGGTAGAGTGAATAAGTGTGAGGGGGTGGGGCCTAATTTTTTTGAAAGATAAGGTGGGGGATCCAAGCCCCTTGAATTCCCCCCTAGATTCCCCACTCCGATGCACAGGTACAGTCAACTATCTTTTAACGACCACTCTCTTAAGCGACCACTTCCCGTAAGCAGCTACTTTGTAAAGAACCAGGTTTTTTTTCAGTCAAATACAGTTTCAAATTGATTTTTCCCTTAGCGACCACTTTTTCCTGCACCAAGGGTGAACGTAGTTGCTTAAGAAACAGTTGACTGCAGTATAATTTATTATAACCAAGTGAAAATAACATTTAACAAAGTATTTCAAACTGCACTATTTACAAGTACCTTTTAATGAGTTCTACTGCAAAGTCATACAATTTTCCAAAATTATCAGAAGCATGGGTAATTTTCCAAGGCTTAAAACCTGAGAAAAATAAACATATAACAGTCATTTAGCAAGAAAAATAAGAAATGCACAAAAACAAGGATAATTGAAGGGCTTTGAGCAAAACATTTATTTATTTACTATAATTTATTGCTTCAGGCACTTGGAATAATATTATAATGACAATAATTGTATGTACATGTACATGTACACTGCACACTATGATGCTGCATATTTTTGTTCTTCATCATTTTGGAAAATTGCCAGTCTTTAGTCAACACAAGATAGAAAATTTGTGAGGACATTGCTTCATGTTGAATTTTGGAATTTTGACATTTTTTTTTTCACTTACATGTTGTACCAATTGCATTTTTCAGCTGTGACAGCACTTTCTTTTTTGCCCAAAAAGGGCAAAATTAAACATACATGTAATTATTTTGGCTATAAATTAAGCATCCTCTATGATTCTCCTATATGACAACAAATGAATAAAAAAGAGCCACACATGCACCTGACTGTATACATGTACATGTACATGTATGTTGCAGGTACAATCCATTATCAGGTTGAATCAGTATTCAATATAGGTTAAATGTGTACCCAGTATTTAACCCCAACTCTAACCCTAGCACAAAACTAACTGTCAGACCAAAGATACACTGTATATGTAGCCATGCAGTGATGTGATGGTTAGCTTTGTGTTAGAATTAGCTAGGGTTACATGTAGCTTTGTGTTAGAGTTAGCTTTGTGCTGAGGTTAGGGTTAGCTCACCTAGATTGAATACTCGTTCAGCCTGAAACCAGATTTTACCTGCAACATATACACTAGATATCTTAGCCTTGAACTGGCAGTTTAGATTCATTTACCTAACCATTCTACCATATTCTGGATTCCTATAAAAAACTTTTCCTCTTCTTTCTCAGGGTTGGTGTCATCATACCTCAGGTAACACACACCATCGTGGGCCTATAAAGTGAATCAAAAGGACAATTTAACCCTTTCAAGGCCACAGGCGACAATAGTTGCCTTACCCATACCATTTAAGCCCTAATATCAATTATTTTAATATTATTCTCATTTCTTGTCCCTATACATTTCCTATAGATGTACAGTAGTGGGGGCAAATTGTTAAAATATCAAGAGAAATCATCTTGTGTGATCATGTCCTTAATTCTCATGACCTTTTTGATTGATAAGACTTTGACATTACTGTACAAGGAGAAATTTGAAGCTGATCACTATTATATTTGGCCATGCAGTGAATGAAATTTGAGGAAATTTGGCCACAAAAGGGTTAAAATTTTAAAACTATTTTTAATGATAAAAACATTAATTTTAAAAAATGAGAAAAGAAACAATAAAATTAATGTTAACTGCATGCATGCTCAGGAGCTCGCATAAGGTACTTATGATCACCCCGTAGAGTGTTTTATTTATACACACAAAATGGAAGTGTCACATGGATTTTGTTATTCTTTTTAGTCAAAACCATGTTGTTGGACAGTGTCAAATGTCTATATGAATTGCATTCAACCAAGGAGAACTCTTTTAAAAATACTAATTTGGTGGTCAAGCAAAACACTTCAATTAGTTTTTGTTGGTTCATCTTTCAATTAGAATTCAATCAGAGCCCTTGACGCCTTTTAGAATTAGGTCACAATCAGGGCAATCAGTAGGATATCTGTGATCTTGTGGGTGTCCTGTGAATGCAAGTGAATTAATTAATGTGTTTCAAGGATTATTTGAACTCACCCTAGCATAACCAAAGTTGAAGTTGATTGCCTTAGCATGACCAATGTGAAGAATACCATTAGGTTCGGGAGGAAATCGTGTTTGCACCTACAAAACAATTTAAAAATACATGCATTATAAAATATACTATAACCCAGTGGTGGTGAATGTATGTGCATTATACACTTTCATACATTTTGTTGCCCTTCTCTGCAGAACTACATGCAAAATGACCATTTTTTCTTTCACTTTAAAAGTGTACAAATTACTGTAATTTGCGACAGGATATTCTACACTGTGTGACTATATACATGTACCAACTTTGTATACACTGTAGGATAGAACAGTTATTAAAAAAATTATTATTGAGCATTAATTTGAAAGTAATTTCGTGATTGCTTTGGTTTTGTATTGCTATGCTTTGTGATTGAATAAAAAAAACTTGCACCACTTTCTCAACTAATCAGAAGTTAAACCAAGACCCATTGCAACTTCCTTGACACACCTTCCTGAGCTAGCCACCCATGCTGTGATTGGTTAATTGGATTGTCTGCGGCTGCTGTAATATATTGGTCAGTTAGTCCTATGATGCTCAATAGACCATTTTACAGTTGTGTGCTTGGTGACCTGGCCTTTAAATGGAAGCGAGGCTGGAGGTGACTTTGCTATGATACAGACCTTGGAGCTTTTCATATGTAAATTCAGCTAGTTAGCATGAGAAAAACATTATTAACATATGAAAAGCACTAAGGTCTGTATCAAAACAAGGTCACCTCCAGCCTCGCTTCCATTCAAAGGCCAAGTTACCAAACACACAACTGTAAAATGGGCTATTCAAAACTGCTTTTTGTTACCTCAAGTTTTGTATTATTTTTTTGGTGAGGTTTTTATAATTATTGCTGTCACCATCGTAATTGCTAAAGTCCCCATTATATAAAGGCTAAATAAATGTACATGTGTTGTATTTACCCTGCCCCCAGTTCGTTCTAAATGTTCCTTCATTAACATCATCGTCTTTGGGGTCACCACATAACCTGGAGTCTTGAAGTTTTCACCTGTAAGAAAAATCAAAAACAGAACATTGTTACATGTACGTGTATATGTATGCTCTGGCCTACATGTATATCAGCAGACATTATGACAAAAAGAGAGCATGATTTTTGTGTGCTTTCAAACTTGATTTTGATCAGAATTTTTTTAACAAAATTGTTGGTGCATCCACCATTTTGGATTTTTCCCGAGACACAATCTGTTAGCATACATGATGTGCTATAAGAAGTGAAGCAGTTTGCAATGCATGCATTGTACATGAAGGGTAATTTCAAATCATGTGACCTTTACTGAATTTTCTCAAATCAATTAAGAGAGACTTTTACGGCAAAATTAACAATGGTACAAATGGCATTAATTTTTATTTTTAATTAATGTTTTTGGAATCAAATGCAATTTGGCTTAACCCATTCACTCCTGAGAATTTTTGTTTTTGAGCGATTTTCTGCATTCACACGCCCCATAGGATTTCGTGACTCCATATTTAAAGTTACCATTGAAAGTGCTGCTGTTCTAAAACACTGAAGGCTCGAGTTTACTGGAAACGTCATTGTGACGATCTCATTTTGCTTGGTTGATTTGCAATAAAGGGTCCAATATGAATTATCTACGATTTTTGGTAAGTTCACAGCCATTTTTCATCTTTAGTAGCTGCCTGGTGAGCATCATTAAGCTTGGAGGTAGTTCAGAGTCCACTTCTCAATGAAGCGAGTTAGGTGTTGTACTTCGTTTACGAATTTGGCTCGTTGCTCGTTGAACTGGAAAAATGGCCGCCTGGAAACGAAGTGGCTTTGGGACTCGACTCTGGATCAATTTCTCGACCTACCACGGCATATTTTGGAAGTTGCGACCACAGGAGAATACAACAAGCGTGAAATTTCGGCGGTGGGTCGGAGTGGCTGTGGACTTAGTATAAATATGAAATGTGTGCGGAAAGAATCGAGCGCTGTCAAAATTTTTGGCTTTTTCCCAGCATGCAGTGCGGTGGTGATATTGAAAATCGAGGCAAGGTCAGTATGCATTAGAACGAGAGGCTAGAGCTCGGCCCGAGCAACGAATAAGAGCAAAAAAATTCACTGCTAAGCTAGGACTAGGACTGAATTTTGCTGTGAATGTTGACTTTTGGGTTTGCCATGATGATTTGAATAAAAAAAACTAAAGGCAAAAACGTGATTTTTGTTGTTTTTCTATGCCCGTACGAAAATGTCTGGCCAGACATTAACCTAATTTTGGCCTAATTTTTTAACCTGACAAAAGACAAATTTTCTTAACCTAACAGTAACCTTTTTTAACCTCGTATTAACCTAAAAACAGGACCTTAACTTTTTAAGGCGATGAGCCTGATTTTTTTAAGGCTTGTAGATACCGCATGGTGGAGTGAATGGATTACCTGAATTGACGAGGTTAAACTCAAAATATTTAAGGCTTAAAATCGTAAGGCTTATTAAACCATAACGCTAAATATCGTAACGCTTAAAATCGCAGGCATTTGTGATTATCCGGGCGCGCAAAATGCAACGATTCTTGAACACTTCGATGGCAGTTGTAACCGTCCGCCCGACGATCATAAACGCGCACTCGATCCGCACTCTCGATCCGCACTGCTAACGCAAAATTAACCGTCTCAGCTCAGCCAGGAGGGCAAGGACTACTCTAATAGCGATGAACAGATGATAATTACCATTTTACTTGCTAGAACAACACACAAACAATCAATCAATGAAACAAAATATAATTTATAAAATTCCGACCCTCGCGAACTTTATTACTTCCATCAGTTTTGGGTTTCAAATTTTTCATATCCTACTAAACAATATTACACATTCATTCCATATAAATATCTACTAAACAACCATTTTCGGGCATAAAAGCGAACACAATCAAGAAAAAATTACCTTACCATCGATCGACATCGATGTATAAACCATATTAAAACGTAGGATCAAGCAAAGCTTGAACTGGCCTTCCAATTCTCCCGTTGAAGGCCAGTTAGTCTGTAAACTTTGAAACTACTTCCCATGTTCCACCAACGTTAAATTTGCGATTCAACTTGATATTTTGTTTTGTGGCTGAGGCTTAGACTCGTACCATTCGGAAACATTCAAGACCGTGCATACAGGGCATATACCGTTTTGTAAACACACGGCCGGTCTGCCACGCACGGTTGGTTGCGATGAAGTAACTCACATTTACACAAATTTTGTCGAGAGTAAACTGTTTGTTTGTGCCCATTTAAACTTCACTTCTTCATGTCTTGATATTCTCTAAAACCATTTGCGACCCAAAAGTGAAAGAACAACATACTTTCAATGCTGCGTACTTTCAAATGACCGCTAAAATACAGTAAAATTTAACGATCTTCAGCGGCACAGCATTCCACAGGTATCAGTTTACGACCAAATCACGTGTCAAAACATTTGTGACCTCAGATCTGGTTGAATTTTCTCTTTTATAAGATAGAATAAAAAGAATTTCACAGAAATAATTAAATTATAACCTACAGATATGGTAAAAAAAAATAATAATACGTTGTATCTTAAGCGGGTAAACGGTTGCGTGCAAGCTATGAGTTGTCGATCGATCACCACATGCTCTGATCTTATCTCATATATAAAACTCTCAGCGCGGGTTTACTTCAACTCCTGAGTTTCAACCTTCTGTCTCGGTCCTTTTATTTTAAAAAGTTTCTAAATTTAAACTAAGTTTTGATGCCAGACAAAAGGAAGATGCAGGAACATTTTTAAGTGGATTCGAAACCCCGCAAACCAAGGAAGGCTGCCAAATCGCGAACACTTGAAACCAGTTATCAGCGAAATAATCAGTGGTGTATTACTGACTGAAAGCTTGCTACATGAGAACGCCGATGACGCGTGAATTGTATCAGACAATAAATACAAACTCGCAGAAGGCCATCCACCCGTCTGAGAACATTCGCGGCTAACCTAGGATTTTTTCTTCTTTTGTTGGATGACTGCAATACTGCAGCTTCAGTAGAGGTGAAGTGATGAATAGGTTAGTTCATGTATAATACTTGGATCGAATTTTGTTGACTTATCAGAATGAACAGAATGATGTGATTTTGGTTTTGTAAGGCTAATGTTCGGCTAGATAATAAGGTCAGACTAAATTTAAAATATGCAGTTGTCATCTTTTTAGAGACTAAATACAATGTTAGGCTTTGTAAGGCTAATAATACATGTAAGGTTTCTTTAACCATTGCACCATCGCCCTGAAAAATAGTTGGCTTTGTCAGGTTATTATTAAGTCTAACTTTTGCCTGAACTAAACCTAATTATTTTAAGGTTGACTCGTTTAACCTAACAAATTCAGTGTTAGGCCTCGGTACACTAAATCAGGCTTCGATTAGGCCTGAATTTGGCTTTGTTAGGCCAGATATTTTCGTACGGGTGACGTTAAAAACGGTCATTTTTGTTATTGTCCAAATTCAAACGCTGATATTCTGCAAAAATCGCTGACTTTTTTGTGTTTATTGGGTATCTCAATTTGAAGGACATTCTAGTCAATGCCCAGAACTGCTAGTTAGGACAATGTTCGCGCGATTGAGAAAGTTGCAATTTTTTAAAGCAGTGGAGTATTGTACGGCCGGTTTTGGCCGGTGTAGGAGCGAATGGATTAACAAGACTTTAATGATAAAAGCTAAAGTCATGTTTGTGCTCAGGCACCTGATGTCTGAGCAAATCATAGAGTTAGTCAAACATTTTAGGATTTTGGATGACCAACTGTTATTTCCAGCAATGAGAGAGCAGGATGTCTATGGGAGGTGATAAATTAATAGAGGGTGGGAAGTAATGATAGGCTAATATACTGCTTTTTCAAATTGACACCTTATGTCTTAGAAAACCTGCTAAAATTCAGATAATGGTTGATTCTCTCTTCAAACTTAGTTTTAATTTCAACTGATAGTTAAGATAGCTCCTTTAAGCGACTAGAAGAATTGCTACTCCCCAATCCACTGGTTCAAAACTTAAAAACAGAAAATGCACAGTTTGGTGTTGTCTTCAAATTTATCAACAACAGTTTTGGCATTTACAATGTATTTGAAAAGTCACTCAATTAATCAATCAATCAATCAATCAATTCTTTACCTGGTTTGTGGAACTTGCTTGCCTCTCCAAAAATAGAGTTTGCCTCATCATCTTCTGTGTCACCATTTACTGCAGAAAGAAAAGGGTTGAATCAAATTAAGATTTTTACTAACTGGAAACTAATTTAAATAGACTTGTTACACCACTCATATAATACTGTACCTTGCAACTCTGTTGTTGATGAAGATTGTTTTGCTGCCTTTCCTTCTTTATTGGGCTTGGATTCCTTCAACAACAAAAACAACAACCGTTATTTGCATTCTTTCCTCACAGAAATGTTATAAATAATTTAAACAATTAACTTAAAACAAAATTAGAGTACTAGCTTCCTGGAATAACCACAGGGGCTAGCAGAGCCAGGCAGACAATTGTTCTGAGTATTTAATTATTAATAATAATAAGTTACAGGTCAGCAAGATGGCACAATTCACTCAACAGACACACAGACTCAAACAGACACATGCAAAAAGAAACAAAACAAAACAAAAGAAACTTAATGATGATAAAAGAAATTTCAGAACTTTTAATTACACTGTAGAAACATGAATCTCTATTCATGGGAATATATACACTGTAGTCATGAATTGTACAGTGAACTTGCTATAAGCTGGACACTATCAGGACCAGACTTGCAGCTGTCTACCATTAATAAGTGTCCACACACCTTATGAAGAGTTACATACAAGTTAAGGTCTGTTTACACATGCGATTTTTGTCACACTCTTCAATGCAACTTTGTCATAATATAAACTTGCAGTGATTGATGGCTGTGATTTCCCAAAAATCGTTGCTATTACACTGCAGCTACATGTACATTGTATAGTTTGTATCTCATCATGCATTTGATCGTAGTTGTTCGGAATTAAAAAGTCTTTGAAAAGTAAAAGTGCAGATGCAGGTTTTAACTTCTTATTTCATTCATGGCAGCCACTTGTTTTAGTGGTGTTTTGGGAGCAGGATTTATCTTTTGTTTACAAAAACAATGCAAGATAAAGCAAAATATTATGACGATGAATAACAAAAGCGAAAGCGCACTTTATAAACATGCTTTCTAACCCACTTTTCTAAATGCGTGTGTTTTGCATGTTCGTTGGGCATTTATTTCTGAGCTGCACTGTAAGCTGCATCAGGTTTCAAACACTGCAACACTGTGCCCAAATCACACTGAAATTGCGGCTAGTTTACACACAAGATTTGAAGATGCAAATGGGAGTGCAGAGAAAGGAGTGAAAGAGTTATGAACAGAATAACCTACAGCTGTAGTACTGTACCTTCACTTTTGACTGTTGCATGTCTTCTTCAGTTTTTGGTCCCAGCAAATCTAAAATCTGCAAGCAAAATTAGGAAACAAACTTATCACTTTAATATTCTATGTGATCCAAAATTATTAGTACAGTCATGTAATACAACAGTTACTGTATATACATGTAATTTTTATTTACCTGCATATCAATTTCTGATTTGATGGCTTTTCCATCTGCCCATTTTAACTTCTCCCTTGCCTTTCCTATAAAATTAATTTAGGAGAGAATCTACATCATTTTTGCCATCAGCATTCATTCCTATTAAATAATAATATATATATATATGTTGTAGGTTAAAATAATTTTAGGTTAAAATTATTTCAAACTAGGTTAATTTTTATTTTCCTTTGTCTGAGATTATGTTAATGAATCTGGGACAAAGGAAAATAAAAATCAACCTACAGGTGTAGTTTGAAAAAATTTTAACCTAAAATTATTTTAACCTACAACAAATACATATAGCTCTGTATTAATTAAACAGGGCTTCTGATATTGCACAATGGTGTAATTCTGCATAACCAGCCTCAAATCGCATCAGATCGCATAATTCAGTAAAAATCGCATAATTCATGAAAAATTGCACAATTTGAACAAAACAGACTATAAATATATTGCTTTACTGATGTGGCTAAAAAAATATGAAGAAACATGTCATTTCAAGGTGATTTTACATTTCAAAACTTAGGAAACCTTTCAACTTTCGATGCTGATAATGAAACCTATTCAGGGGTGTAGCCAAGATTTTTTTTCAGAGGTATGCACAATCAATGTTGTAACACTCCCCCCCCCCCCCAAAAAAAAAAAATAAACACTCCCTCCTACATGTACCTCCTCCCCCCCCCCACCCTCAAGTCCCAAATCTTTCTTTTTTTTTTTGACTTTTTTAGGTACGCATGTGCGTACGTGCGTACAGGTAGCTACGCCCCTGCTCTTTGGCAGTACTTTTGCATCGTACCATTAATTTGTTTTTGAGTATTTTACAAAATGAATTTAATTAGGAATTTTTCTTAAATTTTGATTGTTAGCACTCTTGGGAGTAATAATAGAGTTCAGAGACACTTGTGTTGCATCACCACATTCTCATAACTGGCATCAAAAGAAATTATAGGAATCAGTAAGGAGAAAATAGATTTTGAGTTTGGAGCAATTATCAGTAAAGGGTTAAACCTTCTCACCCATTATCACTCCAACGTTAAACTTGTATCGCTTCTTCAACAGTTCCTCCTTGTGCTTTTTAATAAGTTCTTCAACCTATCAAAGACAAAATAATATGCACTTATTGACTGAGTGGGAGGGCCGGACGGGAAAATATTTGGTTCAAGGTCATGGCGTACGGACCGAGCGCAGCAAGGTCCGTGCGCCATGACCGAGAGCCAAATATTTTCCCGTCTGGCCCGAGCTACATGTAACTCAGTCAATAAGTATTTTATAATATGACTAGAAAAAACAAGAATAGTCGTGCAGTGCAAGGTCCCTTAAACACGAGCGGGGCCGGATGGCTTTTTCTGGACCGGCTCGCGTCAACCCGTCCGGCACCGCTCATGTCACCTTGCGATTCTATTTTCTGTAGGATTGTGTAAGCGGGGCCGTACGGTCATTATTATAATTACTTAAAGAATCTGACCCACCCAGTTTGCATTACGCGCCTACGTTGGCTCATCCGCCATTTTCAGGGCCCCCGAAAATTCATACTGTATTGTAGATGAGAAATTCACTTGTGCAGGAGGTGATATGCTTGCCCAAATAAGGAATAGAGCCGTATCATAACAATAAGAGAAGCGTGCAATGCAAAATGGGTGGGTCAGACTCTTTAACAGTAATAACCATTGAATGCATGCCTGTACAAAATGTTAGCTTTAATTGCAAACACAGTCAGTGTTCTCAGTTCAACCTGTAACCCATAACACCTGTGAGGGGTGTCACTAGTACATGTAAGTGTTACAGCTGTGAATTACAGTAAGTGTTTCAATGCAAAGTTTAGCAAGAACTTCTGGCCATGTGCCAGAAATGTGTTACGAAATGGAAGTTCAGTTGATTAAAAAGTTATTGAGAACCCTGACAGTATGCACATGTGTACAGGCATATAATTATACATGTAGCTACACGTAATCTCCAAGCAGGTACAGTGTATAACTGTCAATTAATCACTATGACTTTCTATGTTGCAGGTAAAATCTGTTCTCAGATTGAATAAGTTTTCAATATAGGCTACATGTATTAATGTACATGTATACCCAGCCATCAATCTGCTTACCCTAATCCCAGTACAAAGCTAATGATAACTCCTAGCACAAAGACACACGTAGCCAGTGGTGAGATGGTTAATTTTGTGTTAGAGTTACATGTAGCTTTGTGCTGAGGTTACATGTAGGGTTAGCTTGCAACTACAGTAGATTTAATACTGGTTACATACATGTAAATAACCTAGATTGAATACTGATCTAACCTTAAACCAGATTTTACCTGCAGCATCTACACTGTACATACTAGATCTAACACTTCTTGAAAGCTAGAAATAAATCCTAGTACATGGTAGTTCATTGCATACATGACTTGTTATCAGCCCTCATCTCCTACAAGTAGCTTTATCATCTCTTCATGTTTTCAGGCTACATGTACAATGCATGTAATTTACTGTCAATTCGCAGGTGCCTTTGTACATTGAATTTACTACAGATTTCTATGATTTAGAGTCAAGACTCCCTGAGGTTTGATCTCTTATTTAAGTGACCACCTCCCATAAGCAACAACCTTAGCTTATCATTTTGGGTGGTCCCCTTTATACGGGAGGTTGAACTGTATATAATAAGTACTGTAACTAAAGACAGTCAGAGGTCACGATTTTGCATGCAAACTTATGCACGCATATTTTAAATTGTGCTCTTCCGCTCTTCCAATTCATACATGTAGCTTTGCCATTTACACTTCCTGTTTAGTGACTTCCAGCTACTCTCACTTAAGGTAAAACAGCGTTACTGAAGTGTCACGTCAGCGTCTCCTACAACCCTACTTATATAACTAATGTTCACGTTAGGTATATATAACACTCAGAAGAATCACTGGCTTCATTGTGGTACAGCCTTCATTTACAAAACATTCAATAGTAAACAATAGTAAACAATAGTATTCAATAGTGGTTTGCAGGAATGATGACTGAATGATAGGAGTTACATAACTCTTCTCCATGTTGGACATCTTATCATGTTTAAAATATATCATAAAACTTTCTTATGCATGCGCATGAGTATAGGCTGCTTGGAGCCTCTTGTTTGATCTGAAAGTCAAGGGCCAAAGATTTGAGGTTTTAAAAGACAAGGAACAACTTAATCAGAATAAAGAAATATATAATTCTATCAGACCTCCCATTTGATTATACATATTATTATTTTATTTTATTTTTTTTTATTATAGAAGGGTCATTCCACAGTAATTTGGACAACATTTTTTGAAAATCAAAGCTGCTTAATTTACTCAAATACCTGATAAATTGGTACCATATTAGTTATATTTTATAAAAATAACAATGAATGTTTGTTGTCAATTGCTGTTTATGCATAAATTATCATTAATTACCAACAATAATGATAATAGCTGTTGCGGAGGGGAAAGTTATATATTGTGCTGGTATAAAATAGAAAACTGGAATTTTGCTTATCTGGTCAGAGACAAAAAATACTTCAGACAAATTAACTTTGACATTGGTCAAACTTTATATTTCTGCCAATGTGACAATGGCAGACAACATTCCACATGCTGTTTTCCCCTCCGCAACAGTTTGGCTTAATTAAGTTTTGTTGGTATGCTTGTAAATGATAAAATCATGATCATATTTTCAAAACTTCTAATTTTGGGCCAAGGCTAAGTTGTATTATGTTTAAAAATATTTTATGTTTAAAGCTGTAGTTAAGGGAGATTGATTTGTTTCTGTTGCGGAGGGGAAAAATTGTTGCGGAGGGGAAATTTTGTTGCAGAGGGGAATTCTGTTCTGCAAGATACACCATTCTTTCTCACACATCCAGTACTTTACATGTGTATATCCACTGACAGGGATTGTATTGTGGGGAAATAATGGCAAATTATGTTGGAATAGTCTTTCTCGAAGTCCTTAAGCTTGACTTGTGGACTTGTGCAAAATGGCCGCCAAGATGGCCGCCATCTTGGATTTATTGAAAAAGTTAAATTTAGTGGGAATATGCAGAAATTGCAAATTCATGTTGCTAGAGTTGTGAAATATGATACAATTAAACATTTTGCTAATTTTGGTAGCATTTTATGTTTTTATCCGAAAAAAAGGTGAAAAACACACATTTTTTATTGAAAAATGGCTTGACCTCATGCTACTGATGATGCCATATTTCGTTACCATAGCAACCTATTGTTGCCAACCTTTACAAAAAATGTATCTTAAGGATAAATGAACAGCTACTGAAGACAGCATGAGCTAACAATAAATTATCTTGAAAAAATTGGAGAAAAAACATTAAGCAGGAGGTAGCACCCCCTTGTAGTCCATTGGTAAACTGTTTTATGTTAATTACCCCTTATTGTGACACAGTGAAAAAAATGTGGGAAGGCTTGAGATATTTGAAAGCCATTCTGCAACTGTTACACAATATTTTTAAAACCTGGGTGTTTAATCATATAGCTTTAAACTCTCTGTTTGATATGAATAACTATAAAGGACAAATTTTCCCCTCCGCAACTTCCCCTCCGCAACAGTGGATGATGTTCTTAAATCCTGCCTCCTTGAGAAAACACTGAACACTTGAGTTTCCTTTTGTGATCTTTTTAATAAACATACATTGAGAAAAATCACCAATCCATTAGGCTCGGAGAACATTTCAGAATTCAGAGAAATCTAAGAATGAAATTAAAAACAAAACAACACCAATTTTTCTGTTCCCCTCCGCAACGGACCTCTTTTGAAGCTCTGTGATCTAAGAAAGGAATTTTACAGAAAAGCAAGACAGTAGCAAAGATAGCCTTGTTGAAGACCTAAAGCCTCAATAGGTTACCAGAAGAAAAGGACAAATACCTATAAAACTATAACAAGATAAGTGTCTCTAAAATTCCCCTCCGCAACATACGGAATACTGTGGAATGACCCTAAATTCAATCAAACCCCTCATTCATTTAACTGAAAAGAACTTACAGTCATAATACTAAATCATGTACATTAATTGTACTTACACAGTCTTCAATTTGATCTGGTGTGATATTGACTCCAATGCCACAGCTGTCTTCAAATGCCACCACATTTACAGGAAAAACTGGATGGGACTTCATATAACCCACGGCAGCTAAGAAAATGCACAATGAACAACCAAGATGAATCACACATTCTTCTCAAACTCATTAATAATTCATAAAGTTTGAACAAACAAAATTATCATATGCATGACGGCAGTTTGGAAACCTGATCTTAATTTGCATAGATTTGGTGGTTTATTTCTTTGTTTTCTCTTTATTTAATGATCAGTTTAAGAAGCTACAATGTACAGTGTATATCAAACACTCAAAAGTGTTTTCCATTGGCCCGGACACCATGTTTTTTCCCCCGGAGATTACGTGCAAACCTGGGAACCACCTGTGAAAATGTTCCAGGTGCTACCCACAGACCTTTGATAACTTTGACCAAGTTGCCTATAACATTGGCTGCCGACGTTTAAAACGGTTGTAATACAGATTAATACACCTTTACTTTGACTAAAAAAAATAGAAAAGAATGTCTTAATTTCGATGGACTTTTTTATTACTGTAAGCTTTCTCTTCAACAGTAACAGTGAAATGAAACAAAAGTAGACGGCCGAGGATGAGCAAGTAGCCGGCTGTTTTGGCCGGCTACCAGCCCTTAATGACAGCACTGTTTATATACCTGTCAATTGTATTGATGAAGCCAGTTTCTTGTTGGCGATATATTCAGCGACAAACTTGACCTGCCAATCCTCCTTTACACTGCTGCTAGCCAGCGAGTACAATAGCACACCAGTGGGCTTCTCAATATCACCAGTGCATTTTTCTTTTGTCTGTTGTGAATAAACAGAATGGTATCCATGACTATCCATTTCACTTTGTCTTGGTTTCCACATACAGTGTACAAATGTACAGAGCAACCTGTAACTACGTGTATGGCTAACAAGTCTCACACCTTAGGCGTGAGTCTCACATCTGCGAGTCCAAAACTCCGATCTCACACCAACTCACGCCTATGAAGCGATTTCTCACACCTGACTAACAGATTTGAGCTATCAGCCTTAACTGATCGCATGATCCTTTACATTCATAAAAATTTGGCACTTTTTTGTAGATTTTTATTGTTCTGAACATTACGATTACGGCTGGATGTTATTAAACGATGGTCTGAGGTCCACAGAAACTTTTGAATTCTTCAGAACATCTTCGCACAACTTCGGACATCTTTAGAATAGATCGCATTGTCTTCGGATTTGGTTGTATCACCTTCGGAAATCCTGGCACTCCCACGAAAAAATTCTCATGCCTATCACTCAGAAAAAGTTGGCAGGTATACCTGATTTTTGTGTGGAATTGAAGTGAGGCTTGCGTTGACTTTGTTTTGATACAAACCTTCCTGCTTTTCATATGTAAATCATGTTTTTTTCTTATGCTAACTAGTACTCGTTTAATGAAAAGCAGGAAGGTGCTGTCAAAACAAGGTCAACTTCATCCTCACTTTCACTTCAAGGCCTGGGTACTAATCATACAACGATAAAATGGTCTATAAAAAGAATCCGGCCAATCATAAAAAAAAAAAACAGACAATCCAATGAGCCAATCAGAACTCAAAGCAAAATTAATACATATAACTGGTGTCGAGCATTCTCTATTTTCAAATTGCCCATAATACACTTTGTTTGCCCTCAAATTTTGCATAAACTATTAGTTTTTAAATGCACTTGGGAGAAGTGCATATTCCCAAGAGCATTTAACCCATTCACACCTGAGGATTTTTACGTTTTTGAGTGATTTTCTGCATACACACGCCCCATAGGATTTCGTGACTGCATATTTGGAGTTACCATTGAAAGTGCTGCTGTTCTAAAACACTGAAGGCTCGAGTTTACTGGAAACGTCATTGTGACGATCTCATTTTGCTTGCTTGATTTGCAATAAAGGGTCCAATATGAATTATCTACGATTTTTAGTAAGTTCACAGCCATTTTTCATCTTTAGTAGCTGCCTGGTGAGCATCATTAAGCTTGGAGGTAGTTCAGAGTCCACTTCTCAATGAAGCGAGTTAGTTGTTGTACTTCGTTTGCGAATTTGGCTCGTTGCTCGTTGAACTGGAAAAATGGCCGCCTGGAAACGAAGCAGCTTTGGGACTCGACTCTGGATGAATTTCTCGACCTACTGCGGCATATTTTGGAAGTTGTGACCACAGGAGAACACAACAAGCGCGAAATTTCGGCGGTGGGTCGGAGTGGCTGTGGACTTAGTATAAATATGAAATGTGTGCGGAAAGAAACGAACGCTGTCAAAATTCTTGGCCATTTCCCAGCATGCAGTGCGGTGGTGATATTGAAAATTGAGGCAAGGTCAGTATGCATTAGAACGAGAGGCTAGAGCTCGGCCCGAGCAACGAATAAGAGCAAAAAAATTCACTGCTAAGCTAGGACTGACTGAATTTTGCTGTGAATGTTGATTTTTGGGTTTGCCATGATGATTTGAATAAAAAAAACTAAAGGCAAAAACGTGATTTTTGTTGTTTTTCTATGACGTTAAAAATGGTAATTTTTGTTATTGTCCAAATTCAAACGCTGATATTCTGCAAAAATCGCTGACTTTTTTGTGTTTATTGGGTATCTCAATTTGAAAGACTTTCTAGTCAATGCTCACAACTGCTAGTTAAGGCAATGTTCGCACGATTGAGAAAGTTACAATTTTTTAAAGCAGTGGAGTCTTGTACGGGCGGTTACGGGCGGTTCAGGTGTCAATGGGTTAAAAACAATAGTTTATGCAAAATTTGGGGGGCAAACAAAGTGTATTATGGGTAATTAAAAAATAGAGAATGGGAAAACATACACTGTCAAGCAAGTCACAATTGGTTTTGGTTCTGATAAAGTGGCAGGGGATTTTTTAGCTAATCACAAAGCACGCAGTAGCAATGCAAAACCAAAGCAAATGCAAAATTACTTTTTACCACTCAATTGAAAATAGTTCTACTCATCCTGATCAGCCCAATTAATTGCTAATTTTTTTTTCACTTCCTGTTATTTTAAAAAACTAGTGTATCTGTTGCAGTTAATTTTTTATTTCAGGTAATTTTTGTTTTTCCTTTGTTTCAAATTCATTAGCATATATTACCATACCCAAAAACAATGGAAAAAATAAAAATTACCTGAGATAAAAAATTAACTGTAACATATCCAAAAGATAGTAATTGCTGCGGTAAATTTGTTGTAATAATGCTGTTTTATCGTCTCACTGGTATTACAGAATTTTGTCTTTCGTTTTTTGAGGGGAAGGGAAGCAAAGCAAATGTAAACGGGATGAATCGATGAAAACTTCAGCTGGTATTAAGAATAATTTTGTTTTGTAATTCACGCATCAAGTTCTTGCAATGTCTGTACAATATTCTGAGCTAAGGACACATCACCACGAGGTACAGTAGGTGTGAAAATTAGATTAATTATTGTCAGTGAGTACATGTATGTTGCGTTACTAGCTAGCCATATCTTGTTCGCGTCTTTACGCGCTCAGCTCAGGTTTCACATCCCCACGTGCTCAGCTAAGTTAGTCTCATCGACCGCTGTCGGAGTGATTTCAAAATAAATTTGTCTTTTATTCCGTACAATCTTTGAAAATCTTTGCTATCCAACGGTCCTATTGCCATGCCTCACAGTCCTCGCTCAACTCACGGTAGTCTTCGACACTTGAGTTCCGATCTCGACTGGGACATGTTGGACCAAAATATTACTGACAAATCTTGCAGCCAACAGCTTGAAGCACCATGGAAAGCTAGTCTTAAGCTTATGAAAGCGAGGCTATTGTTCGTGGCGCAGTGCATTCTGGCCCAAAATGTGTTTGTGGCGCAGTGAATTCAGGTAAAAAGCGATCAATTCGAGATTTTTCATAGCTTATATTTTTTTCTCATATATTTCTCTTAAATCCTGATTATGTTGCTGCTCACTTGCTGCGCTCGTTCCGCAGAAATGAGTGACAGCCCTGCTTCAAACGACCAAGAAACAGTCAATCCAAAGTCCGAAAATTTCAACAACAACAACTACAAAAGTACTGGGATGGCCTTAGAACAAAAGATGGGCCAAAGCTTTGTGAAAATATGAATAGCAGCACTTGACACTAGGAGTTTTCTATGGTTCAAAGATCTGATTAGGTTAAAAACAAAGAATACCAGCTGAAATTTCCTCGTAGAATACACATTCAAAATTCGTGTAACAGCAAGGAAATTAATCTGGGCATGCATAGGGTCTGTACAGGTACTTATGTAATATAAGCTTGTTATTACAAAATATTGCATCAGAAAACAATCGTCGTTACGTTAACTCTCTAAAAATAAAATTGAGAGAGGATCTGTTTTTGTTATTTCCCAAACAGTTTACGTATAGCTCAAGCCCAAGTTAAGTCCAACCTCCTCTTGTGATTATCATAAAACAGGCAAATAATTTCGATCTAAGCTTTAATATGCATGTACAATAAACCGAATACATCAACATTTTTACGTTCATTCTGGTCTTACCAAATTGATGATGGATTCTAATCGTGTAGAAAGCGCCTCATTCTTCAATGTTTCTTGCGCTTTCTGTTCACTTAGTCCAATGCTCTGAAAGAGGGAAGCCTTGTCCATCACCGACCGCAAAACAACCACAGAAGATCCAGTAAAACGATGGGATAATGTAGAAAACCGAAAGCCACCAACACGACCAAAGAGCCACATGCATGAAATGTACCACGCTTGGTAGCCGCGTACTCGCTGAAAGGACTGGATCGAATTCTAATTGGCGGAAATGCCCGCGCGATCACAGGTAACCCAGGCCCTATCCTGCGGCAAACGCAGGCTAAGAAAAAGGAAATATGAGACCTATGCGGGCAGGCTACCCAGACTCTATTTATGTCAAGTAAATAAGAAGCAAAGGACTGCGAACGAAAATGCTGCTGGTGTACAGTACGTAGGATCTGGAGCAGATCTAGTCACGGCCAAAAATAGAGATAAAATCAAATACTATAAGAAGCAAGGGCTGACAACTGCGTAGAAAAGTAACGCAACAATGGCATATCCGGAGTTTTTACCAAGTGCACATTAGTAAAGTGCTAACTCAGTCAGGTTAATCACTGGAACTTGTTGCTACACTGTGCTGATGAGCCGCAGCAACGGCGAAATAGCTATCCACAGTTGCATTTCAACTTTCGGTTTGGTCTCAATCATGCCATTGTTGCGTTACTTTTTCTACGCAGTTGTCAGCCCTTGCTTCTTATAGTATTTCGTTTATTTTTGGCTGATCAGATCTCTTACAGATCCTGCGTAAACTAGCAGCATTTTCGTTCACGGTCCCTTGCTTTCTCGTTTTCATTTTTATCTTTGGACCGTAGATCTTGGCAGATTTAGTATTTCGTTTATTTTTGGCTGATCAGATCTCTTACAGATCCTGCGTATACTAGCAGCATTTTCGTTCACGGTCCCTTGCTTTCTCGTTTTCATAAAATCAAAGTACGAAGCAAGGCTGATACTACGTAGAACATTTAATGCGACAACGACATGATATAGCCCAAACTGAAAGCCAAAATGCAACCGTAGACAGCTGTTTCGACCTGGTTGGGTCTCGTCAGCACTGTGTAGCAGCAAAAACTTAGAAAAATTAGCGGGAACGCTAATTCTCTACTAAATCGCACGTGGTGATGGCAACAGATGAGCATTTTGGCTTTCAGTTTGGGCTCTATCATGTCGTTATCGCGACGTAGTATCAGCCTGGCTTCATACTTCTATTTATGTCAGCCGTTAGAATCGATTTCAATTTAAAGGGACACTGTCCCGGCTAAAATATCGCGTTTTTTGATTATGGCCAGGAGCTTGGTTTATTGTCTCAAAATATGAAGAAAACCTCACCAAAAGTGATGAATAAAAAGATTCTGAACTATAAAGACAAAATAAAGACAAAAAGACTCAAAATTCCACTAGAATGGAAACTTTAAATTTGATTACAAGAAATCAAAATTGATGAATTGTAATCCACGTCCATCCTTGTAATCCTGCACTTTATGTCCAAACTACTGCTTCTGTTTTTCTGTATAGAATCTTTTCATCCAATTTAGTTTAATATTTGGTTTCATTTGGTGATATAGCATGGAAATTAAGTGAACACAATTTCGTTATTTCGGCGGGACAGTGCCCCTTTAATTAAGGCTGCATTTTTTTGGGAGAATCCGAAACTGGATTTGTGATCTCAGATCCTATGGAGTCTTTATGATCATTTAACGTAAAAAAACTGTTGGTATGCAAATCAACCTTTTTTGATTCGCTTTTGTTTATCAGTCTGCTTCAACAAATAATTTTCAAAACATATGCAATAACCTTACCTGAATTGCTCATGATATGAAATCATAAAAGAAACAAATTAAACAGCGAACAGAACGAGTAAAGTTGCACGAAAGACCGCTGGTCAGATCTACTTTTTTCGAATCCATTCCCAAAAAAGCGCTCAGATCACGAATCTTAAAATCCAGATTGTTGACCTCAAAAATCTCACCGAAGTGCGGATTCAACGGATTCATGATCCGTTTTTGGATTTTAGTAAAAAAAAAAACACAAAATTATTTTTTTGGATTCAAAATCTGGATTCCGATTCTCCAAAAAAAAACGCACCCTAAGACAATGTATGAGAATACATAAAATATGTTATTAATGTAATTTTTAAAATTATTCCAACGTGAATAATTTATTATGCTGTTGTTATTATTATCATTTTTGATTTTTTTTCCTTTTGTTAGTTAGTTGAACGCTTTTGCAAGCTAAATGTTGTTGTTGTTCTATAAGTGCTGCATTTTGAAAAGATTCTAAATAAAGATGATTTACCTTGTGAAAGGTGTTGTTTCTACTGCTATTGTCTGCTTATTGTAAATTTGTGGTATCTTTTCTTGTTTTTAGTGGGGTGTGCCGCGGGAGATAGAAAATGGGTGGCTATATATGGTGTTTTATTGTAAGCGTTTACACCAAAATCCCAAAGGGCAAAGTCCATGGGTTGGAACCCCGTTGAAGACTGATTTTTAGGATTTATCTGCAACTGTTTAAGGTTACCAGTTACGAAGCCAAACCCTTTACTTTTAAGTTCTGGAGCACTTAGGGGTACCCTTCTAGAAGGGGCACACTTATCTATTGTATGTCCCGGTTTCGTTTAAATGAGAGGTAGAGTCACCCTAGGGGAAGGGTTACCAGCTTGCTAGAGTCACCCTACTACTGCCACGTAAAAGGTCAATTGGCCACCATAAAAAGACAAAAAAGGCTGACGTTTCAAGCGGTAAACCTTCGTCGGTGTTATTCGGTCTGACGAAAAGCTAGCGCTCGAAACGTCAGCTTCTTGAATCATTTTTTAGGTGGCCAATTTACCTTAATTACCAAATTTGCCGGTTTCATCCCCCCATCCCTCAAGCTGTGGCAAACTCCCCCTAACAAAACAATTATAGAAAGAACCCTGCAAGTGTGCCTGAGCAAGCAATTTTTAGAGAGTATTCAGTCTATTCTCATTCCGGGATACCGTCAAACGAACGCAATAACGACGACAACACCATCATACGTTTGAAGCGTTTGGAGATGTTTATTTCTAATAGAAGCCTTAACATACACCATGATTCAAATAAATGTTTTCTTCGAAATCGTTTCTCGGTTTCGCCCATGGTAATAAATTTCAGGGAATGGTAATCACATAAAACTTGAAAAACTTAAAACAAAAAATAGTAAAAATTATTAACAATATATACATATTTATCTCACTGACACAGCTATTTTTTTTTATTTATTTATTTTTTTTTATATATTAAACTGACACAGCTATGCTCCGTCTGGCAATAAGAAACACTAAATCAAGTCAAATGTCGTTAGTCTGAATGAAAGAGGAAGAATTTTGATGACATGCAGGATTCTTGGTCGAAACATATTGAAGAAAAATTGCAAAATCACGGTCTCTGACTTACTAACTTACTGAAGCCGTTATTTTCTCATTACGAGAAGGTTAAAAAAATATCCAGAAAATCAACGCGTAACTAGCTACCTGATTACAAAAACGGATTCGACTATGGTACGAGCACCATATTTTGTTCGACATATTTTAAATCCTGCCTCATACCCGGAGGCGCCACTTCTTTATTACATAAAAGCGGTAGCCGGGAGATTTCGAAAGCACAAGAAAGCATGGCTTAGCCTTCCCCTGGTCCTTTGCGCTCTCTGTCAAGGTTTCCCGCGGACCTTCACGCACTTCGCCCGCCGAAAATTTCAATAAGCGCCCATTGGTATAAGGCAGTTTTCAATCGTTTTTTTTTTCTCCTATGTAAGACGTAACACTTTGGGGTATTCATTGACTGTACACTCAAGACCACTACCTTTGCGTCGGAAACAGATCTAAATTATCGATATAGCGCGTTAATGTCACTGTTAGGAACGAAATGAATTTCGACAACACAATCGTTTCTTTTATCGCAAACTCCTTATTCAACTGAACTCAGTTTTACACGTGACTGCTCAAAGGGTTTGCTAGTAACAAGAATAAAGAGGAATAAATATAAAGTGAAACTAAGGGCGCTTACCATTTGCCAGAACTGGCCGGCCGGGCCAGTCAATTCGTAAATAGTATGCCATTTTTTTTCTAACTGGCCGGCCGGGACAGTCAATTGGTAGATAGCATGTATTATTTTGATGGAATTGAAGGAACATGTCTTTAAAAAGTTACATTCTGTTTATGAACTAACTGGTCTGGCCGACCAGTTCTGACAAATGGTAAGCGCCCTACGGTAGTAAAAATAGGCGCAAAGTCATTATAAGCGGAAATTACCGAATGTTTTGCAAACTACAGATTCACTGCCAAAGAGCTCATACATAAGGCAACTAATGAAACCAAAAAAGTGACACAAAAAACGACCGACGCTTCTTATATTAAATAGCAATTGAGTAGTAAGGGAATATAAATACAATATTGATGCTGAAATGTCATTACAGGAATGCATAACTAATGCACTAATAAACTGTCCACAGCAACAACTTTCACAACAACTCCAGTTTCTTCAGCGCCAGAATTCATAGCCATCATCAGCAGTCTATGGTTTTCTTGCTCAGCAACTATAAAACAAAAAATAACATGTAAAGTAATGCGCCGGTACGACATAGTAAAAATATATCACGATTGAGCATGTTGCCAGTCACCACTAACTCCCTCATTCCAAAGAGTGTTTTCACTCACGTTACCGGTGGAAATGTTTGAATAGGATTCATTTAGGACACCATTTTGACCGCCATTTCATTGTTTTGGAACACCAATATGGTCGCCGCGACGTCACGTGCAAACGCTTTATTATTTCACTTTGCTGTTAGCAGTATTTTCTATGACCAGATAGCTTGTTCCAGGTGTCAAGATTTTGGGGCCAAAAAGCAGCTAAAAACAGGCGCGCGAACAAACAAAAAAAAAAAGGAGGCGAGACTAGGAAGAGCAAGCTCTCTTTCGCGCCTGTCCCCTTTCCGTCAGCAATCGCGATAGTTTTCCTTTACGCGCCGCCTATCGTTTGCTCTCTATTATCTGAACGCCTGGAACGTACAGGCTAAGGTCTGGAGTGAGTGCGAATACATGGAGTTAGAGGAGGGGGAAATCAACTGATTGCAGTCGACCATTATTTCATAGTCGGTCCTGTTTCTTCACCAAAAATTGAAGTGTGCGGTAGTAAGGCTTCTATGACTCTTCAGCTGCTATCTATTAAGCTTGGCTAGACCACTTGGCAGAGAAAAAAGTACCCATGGGAGTAGATCCTACTCACCCGGGAAGTGGGAAGGGAAAGGGCGGTTTGGAGTGCTGTTATCAACTTCGCTGCACCGAGGGCTGTCAATTAATACATTAATTAATATGATATCTATGACTTTTTCCCCGTAATTAAAAACAACTGAGATTTTATTTCAAATTTAACTATCAACATGAGTCTACTTACAATATAATACAAGACATCTAGTCGCTCCCAGCAAATTCCAGCGTGACGTCATCTCCAATGAGTACAAATGGAGCCCAGTATTTCACTTCACCGAAATTCTCAGATTCTCTCATGCATTTCATGGCTTGGTTCAGAGCTTCACTTGCATTCTTTCCTTGCACCAAATGTTGGTAGAAAACTTTCATGAATTCCAGAGTGGCCTCGTCATCAATCGCCCAAAGTGACACCAGAACAGAACGAGCACCGACACCCAAGAAAGCCCTCGCAATACCGACCACACCCTCAGCTTTGATCTCCCCGCGACCACTGTGACAACAACTCAGCACAACTAGTCTTGCTGTCAGCTTTACATTCATCACATCGCTTATGGTTAAAAGGAAGTCTTCATCCTTAGGCGCCCGGGATGCTCGTGATGGGTTCGGACAAAGTGCAATTTCTCCTGTTTCCATACGACCATGGGCTGCGATGTGTACTAACGCAACTGTCGAGAGTCGTTTCAACACTTCATTCTTCGTTGCTTCTTTACCAGTCAGGGGTGCAGTGTTAAGTATTCGCCCAATCATCTCTACTTCCCTTCTGGCGTAAGGCAGCTGATCTAGCTTCTGTCCCCGATCATTGATAACTTCTTGCACCCATGGATCTCCCACAACCAGCGCTCCAGATGTACTGTGGTAATCTGCTGGACAATCCAAGATCAATTTTAAACTTGCGAGCGATGGAATCACTCGGATCCTGAACGAATCACTCAGGTAACTTGAATTCGGGTCCATGAGGGCAGCATAAGGTACCAACCACAGTGGACCTTCTGGAACAATAATAATTTCATCGCCATGAATCAAATCTGCCACTGGGTCCATAATGACATCGTATAGTCTTCTCAATTGATGTTGCAGTGACTGTAATGAATGAGATTGTGTCTGATGAAAACTCTCTTTGGAAAAATATGGTTTTCTCAGTTCACCCAATGAACGATCTTCGCAGTTTACCCCATCTCTTACACCAATGCCTGCAAAGGTACTTTCAACTAACTCTTGTAGGGAACCGATCACATCATCCCGTGTACTTGTATTAAGATCCGCAACTTCTTTTACCCTTCTACATACATCTTTGCCATTTTGGATGACCCATAGATTTATAACACCTTGATCAAAGGCAAGAAAAATGGTGTTAAATGGAATGCTACTAATTGTTCTTTGAATTGTTTCTTCTTCTGCACTGGCCATCGTTTCAGCTGTTAGAATTCCAAAGTATGATTGCATAAGATCGTTCAGAGCTTGCGCTCGTCCTTTCTCGGCAGCGCAGAGAGCCTCTACAGACCGGTTTAGTTTTAACAACACTCTTAACAAGGCGGTGTATGCATGTTGGTGCATGTCCCGTAAGCTAATTTTCCATTCATCTTTAGATTGAAGACGAATCCTGACTTCGTTGAACGCGTTCACACTGTTTTGAAAACATTCCAGAGCCTCATGTAAAGAACCTAGTGATTCATTAATTGAACCCAAGATTTTATATGCGTCTCCTACCGCAACCATATCTTCCACTTGTTTGGCAATTCTCAGCGCGAGTTCCACATAATCTCTGCCTTTTTTCACATCCCCGATACTGAAATAACAACCACCAAGTTGAAGATACGCTTTTCCTTCTAAAACGCTTTCTCCAACTTCTTTGCTAATTTTGAGCTGAAGTTTATGATAGTCTATGGCTGTTGCAATATCTCCGAGTGCATTATAAGCATTTCCAAGATGACAATACGCGTGTCCTTCTCCAGGTCTATCTCTAATTTCTTTCGCAAGTTTTAGACGACGTTCATAGCAATCTATGGCTTTTTTGAAATTACCAAGTGTATAATAAGTGTTGCCAAGATTCCCATAAGCACATCCTTCTCCAGGCCTGTCTTCCACTTCTTCTGCAATTTTTAGACGGTGTGTATGGTATTCTATGGCCTTTTGAAAATTTCCAAGTCTACGAAATGTGGTGCCAAGATGGCCGTACGCTTTCCCTTCCAAATACCTGTCTTGAACGTCCCTGGCAATTTGTAGACAGCGTTCATGGTAGTCTATGGCCTTTTGGAAGTCTCCGAGACTGTGATAAACGTTGCCAAGACTACCGTACGCACATCCTTCTTCATATCTGTCTTCAACTGCTTTGGCAATGTTTAGATGCTGTTTATGGTAGTCCATGGCCTTCCTTAAATCACCAAGATTGTAATAAGAAATCCCTAGGCTATAATACGTGCGTCCTTCTAAAGGTTTATTTCCCTTTTCTTTGGCAATTGTTCGACAGCGTTCATGGTATTCTATGGCTTTTTTTAACTCTCCGAGACTGCAATAAGCGTTGCCAAGATTTATATACGCTTCTCCTTCTTGACACCTGTCTCCCATTTCTTTGGCAATTTGTAGATTGCGTTTATGATAAAAGATGGATTTTTGAAAATCTCCAAGTCTGTGATAAGCGCAGCCAAGATTTCCCTGCACGCTTGCCTCAAAAGATCGGTCTCCCACATCTTTGGCAATTTTTAAACATCGTTCGTGATAAAAGATGGCTTTTCTGCAATTTCCTAGCTTGCGATAAGCGTGGCCAAGACAACCATACAAGCTTCCTTCTGTGGAACTGTCTGTTGCAAAATTTAAGCGACGTTCATAGTACTCGATTGCTTTTTTGTAATCTCCGAGAATTGAATAAGCGTATCCAAGATTAAAATACACTTCTCCAGACCTGTCTTCCACTTCTTCGGCACGTTTTAGATATTGTTCATAGCAGCAAATGGCTTTTTTGAAATCTCCCCGACCGTAATATAGGTTGGCAAGAGAGTGATAAGCACTACCTTCTATATATCTGTCTCCCATTTCTTTGGCAATTTGTAGACGGCGTTCGTACAGGTTAATCAGTAGTTCAGTAATTTTGGGACGGTTGTCACTTTGCTGTTAAAAAGAATTATAATGTGTTGTTTCTTTTTTATGTACATGTGGTAGCTTAGTAATTAGAGCAATATATACAATCTGGATTTTTGAAAACGATATCGCCCCAATATAAAAACGAAAGACTGCTGCTAGTCTTTTTTTCTCTCGCTCTCGCTCTCGCTCCCTTTCCCTTTTCTCTCTCTCTCTTCTCTATGATTTTCCTGCTGACCGGGGTCATAAAAACCCTTGTTTGGGCTAGTTGTAGTGAAATGGCATAAATTTTCGTTGATCACGTTTTGAAAAATTCACACCCGAAAACATGAATTTTAATGCAAAATAATTCTGTCAATTTT
Organism: Dendrophyllia cribrosa; assembly: GCA_024195265.1. Taxonomy (NCBI): domain Eukaryota; kingdom Metazoa; phylum Cnidaria; class Anthozoa; order Scleractinia; family Dendrophylliidae; genus Dendrophyllia; species Dendrophyllia cribrosa. Next base: position 6,813,060 of record JAJLRJ010000012.1, on the reverse strand, counting down.
GAGTCAAATCATTAGTCACGTGACTATGGCTAAAAGATGTATTTTTATATACTGTGAGAACAAGCCTTTACTAATGAGGAAGCAGTTAACGTGACCTGCAAGCCCTTGAAAATTTCGATGACAGACTTTTCTCGTTAAAACGCGCATGCATAAATAAGTCTATCTATTAATTACATCTAATATATAAAAATGAATACAGCGAGGCATAACACAAATAAATAAGTCGTCGATTAAAAAGTAGAAATTAAATAATTAGGTCCTGGAGTTTTATAAATGCGGGTAAAGCTGCGATTAATTAAAAAGCAGAAATTAAATTTCCAAGAACTGTATAAATGTGGGTCAATCTCTACTTTATTAAGCATTCTTTTTAATGTCTTTGTATTAGGAGCTGCTTTAGCGGGTAGATTGTACCCACGTACAAGCCACGCCGTATTTCGTAACAAGATAAACGCAATTTGAAAAAGTTTTGTATAATGTGTGTTTGTCAGAGGGTCTTACCTGCTCTTTGAAATTTCGTCTCATAGGCTCAATTTTCCCTTTCTCTTGTGATTTTTCATTCAAGGTATCGAGTGCGTCAATTGATCGGCTCCTTAACTCCAACAAGGGTTTATGATTCTTAACAATCTTCTTATGGTTAAGTTATGTAATATAATTTCTTCAAAAAAGAGTGATTTAACAAACCCGTGAAACAAAATTAAATGGTGGTGATTGTTAACCCTATTCGGCCTGGGCTTTTTTTGAGTTCCTCACATTGTGCCCCCCCTTCGTAATTTCAAGAACATTAAGGCTATGACAATGAAACCTATAGGGTACATAGTACGTCCAAAACTGTCTCCTTTGCGGTCCGCACAATGGAACGATGACGTCATATGACGTAGTTATTAGGTAATAAGTTATACGGCCACCATCTTGGATCCGCCATCTTGGATTTCTGAATGTTTTTAAAACCTCTTAAAAACCGTCCAAATTGACGCAAAATTAATCAAAACCAATAAATAAACGCTTAATGTCGTAAAAATACAAAAGTTATACCAATAAACATTGTTTTTCTTCATTCAAAGGTATAAATATGCAAATTTCCAAAAACATGGCTGTCAAAATCTTGTTGCCATGGAAACGTCAAGTTACGTGATCAAAAAATTGTCATATGAAATTGTTGCCAGATATATTTTAGGAAAAGTCACAAAGTGTGATGGCGTTTGAATACATATTAAAGAAGTTATGAATGTTGAAAGTTAGCGCGGGCACTTTGTGCCCTCCCCCCCAGGCCGAATAGGGTTAAAAAGCGCAAAAGAAAATAAACGAACACAAGGTAGTTTTGATATAATTTTCGAATGCCTAACTTCACGGGTTATGAAAAACCACTTTAGGATATTCAACAACAAGTGAACGTCGCAAGCCGAAAAATTTTAGATAAGATGCTACTTCAGTTGAACTGTTGGTAAGGTATGGACTGCACTTAAGGCAAGATATATAAAGATGATTATAAGTATGGTATATAGCATGATATAAGCATGATATTATCATATATAAAGTAATATAAGCATGATTGATAGGATAATATAAGCTTGATGTATTGGATGATATATAGGATCATATAATAATGCATGTTATATAGGATGAGAAACTGTGGTGCTGCGTCGGTGGGGGAATGAAACACGAGAATTTAGTTTTATCGACTGAGTCGATAAGGTAAATTGACCACCGTAAAAAGATTCAAATAGCTGACGTTTCGAGCGCTAGCCCTTCGTCGGAGCGAATCGAATCGATTCGCTCCGACGAAGGGCTAGCGCTCGAAACGTCAGCTATTTGAATCTTTTTACGGTGGTCAATTTACCTTATTGACTCAGTCGATAAAACTAAATTCTCGTGTTATATAGGATGATATGAGCATGATATATAGCATAATATAAACATGATATATAGGATGATATGAGCATGATATATAGGATGATATAAGCATGATATAGGATGATATGAGCATGATATATAGGATGATATGAGCATTATATATAGGATGATATGAGCATGATATATAGGATGATATAAGCATGATATAGGATGATTTGAGCATGATATATAGGATGATATAAGCGTGATATATAGGATACTATATGCATGATATACTGGATAATATAGCATGATATAAGTATGTTATATAGGATCATAAACGTAGGATATTTAGGAGGATATATAGGATGATATAAGCATCATATATTTATAGGATGATATAAGTATGTTTTATAGGATGATATATAGGATAATATAAGCATGGTATACAGGATGATATAAGTATGGTATATGGGAAGATATAAACGTGATATATAGGATAATGTATGCATGATATACTGGATAATATAGCATGATATAAGTATGTTATATAGGATGATATAAGTATGGTATATAGGATAATATAAGCATGGTATATAGGATGATATAAGCATGGTATATAGGATGATATAAGTATGGTATATAGGATGATATAAGCATGGTATATAGGATAATATAAGTATGGTATATAGGATGATATAAGCATGGTATATAGGATAATATAAGTATGGTATATAGGATGATATAAGTATGGTATATAGGATGATATAAGCATGGTATATAGGATGATATAAGTATGGTATATAGGATGATATAAGCATGGTATATAGGATAATATAAGTATGGTATATAGGATGATATAAGTATGGTATATAGGATGATATAAGTATGGTATATAGGATGATATAAGTATGGTATATAGGATGATATAGGTATGGTATATAGGATGATATAAGCATGGTATATAGGATGATATAAGTATGGTATATAGGATGATATAAGTATGGTATATAGGATGATATAAGTATGGTATATAGGATGATATAAGTATGGTATATAGGATAATATAAGCATGGTATATAGGATGATATAAGTATGGTATATAGGATGATATAAGTATGGTATATAGGATGATATAAGTATGGTATATAGGATGATATAGGTATGGTATATAGGATAATATAAGCATGGTATATAGGATGATATAAGTATGGTATATAGGATGATATAAGTATGGTATATAGGATGATATAAGTATGGTATATAGGATAATATAAGTATGGTATATAGGATGATATAAGTATGGTATATGGGAAGATATAAACGTGATATATAGGATAATGTATGCATGATATACTGGATAATATAGCATGATATAAGATGTTATATAGGATGATAAAAGTAGGATATATAGGACAGATGATATAAGCATCATTTAGAGTGGTTTTACTTAACCCGTGAAACACTATCTAACAATTTAGTGTGTGATAGTCAAAATTAAACAAAAGAAAACAGCGGAATTATAGTCTAAAAGTGAGACTCAGTACTATTCTACTAACTATTTCACGGGTTAATTAAAATCACTCTATAGGATGATATAAGTATGTTATATACGATGATCGATATAGGATGATATAAGATGTATAGGATGATAATATAATAATAATAATAAATAATAATAATAATAATATATATAGATAGGCAGAGCCTAACAGCGTAGCACTATGAACAAGCTTAACTAAGGTGAAACTTAACTAAGGTGAAAGGTCGGAAGCACAGAAATTAAGATTGACGACCGGGCTATTTTTCAATTTTAGCAATTGTCAAAAAACAGTATTACCCGACCGTCTGCACAGTACATTTAGACTGTACAAAAGTTCACAAAAACAACTTTTCTCTGTCTAGAATAACAGGTACGACTAACTTCCGAATAAAATACAGTTTTTGTTTGTCAAAAATTGCCCGAGAAACTGATTTGGAAATCAAAATTGCAAAAATACACAAACATATTTGCATAAGGCGACGCGAGTGAAGACAGAAAATCTAAGTCTTGTTTTGTTTACATAAAATCGCTTTTCAATCTATGTAATGAATGAACAAGCACATAAAAATGGACAACACAATCTTTATTCAAATCTTTATTAGTTTATGTTTAAAAGTAAAACACGTTCCATTTATAGCGCATCAAGACAGAGCTGTCCTCGATGAAATTCAAGATAACAACACGACTTAATTTGAGCACGTTTCATAAACAGGTCTCCAAAACTTAAGATAACACAAAGAAAAAGTCAATCAAAAATTGATATCAACATAAATTCCCATCGAAAAATGTGATTTATTTTACCTTTAAAGCACTGGGCTGCTTGGAAATTCGTTAAAACTCCGCTTCTTCGGTTCTCAAATCCGTAATAAAAACAAGGCATCTCCCCGCATTGATCATGTTGATAATATGAATTTCCTCGAAGCAAGATTTTATCCCTGAAAGCTCTTCTTTTTCCACTAAAGCGGCTTCTGAGTATCCCTTAATTAGTATCCCTGTCTTGAGTAGCAAAGCGCGAAAAAATGCAGGGAAGTAACGACTTTACTGCTCTGCCTAACACTGCGAAAGATTCAACTTTTTTAAAAAGTGTTTGCCGAGCTGACGGTTGTGTAGCCGCGCGTGTGGCGTTATACGCGCATGTTTTGCGACGTCATACGCGCCCGCGAGCTAGCCTTGGGCGACACACATGTTGCAGACACGCGCCCGCGAAACATTCCGCTAGCCTTAACCATGAAAAATGACGGGCTAGGTTGTATGAGTATGGGGCTGCGCAGCCGGGCCTTCGGCTCGGCGAGTTCTCCGCTATGATGTATCTATATAATGATATATTTGGGGTGGGTTTACAATTTTTTAAAACAGCTGTATATAGCATGATATATAGCATGATATAAAGATGATGTATAGGATGATATAAATATGATATATAGCATGATATACTGAGCATGATCATGATTTTGCATGACATATAGGATACGGCTAATGCCTTGTCACACCAGGCGATGGCTTCTGCAAACAGACGCAACTCCACACAAGCTCTTGCTCCTATAATATAATATTTCAGAACACATTGAATGTAGAGCATCTTCAATCTCTCCTATTACTTGAGATGAAAAGCTAAAACAAGGCACACAGAAAAAAACACGCTGCGTTAAAACGTAACAGTTTATTATATAAACTTCAGTGAAATACGGATTTCTGCCACCGTGGAATCGACAAAGGTAAGATATCAATTGCTGTTCACTGCGAAGAGTAAAGATATCAACATCTTATACCTGCCAACTTTTTCCGAGTGATAGGCGTGAGAATTTTTTCGTGGAAGTGTCAGGATTTCCAAAGGCGACCCGACCAAATCCGAAGAGAACCCGATCTACTCCGAAGATGTCCGAAGTTGTCGAAGATGTTCCGAAGAATTCGGAAGTTTCCATGGACCTCAGACCTCTGTAATTGTAATGTTCAGAACGATAAAAAGCTACAAAAGAGTGCCATATTTTCATGAACGTAACTATATTTTCAATTGGATCATGCGATCAGTTAAAGCTGATAGCTCAAATCTGTAAGTCAGGCGTGAGAAATTGCTCCATAGGCGTGAGTTGGCGTGAGATCGGAGTGGCAGGTCTAACATCTTCACTTTAGCTTCCATGTTTGCTCCTGTTAAATGTCAAACGAGCTAAAAGGTGTTGGTTTACAATCGAAACATATTCGGATCTTCGTCGGAAATTTTCGTTAATCTTCGGACATTTTCGGGAAATGAACGGAAACGGAAACGAGCTAAAAGGTGTTGGTCTACAATCGAAACATATATGGATCTTCGTCGGAAATTTTCGTTAATCCTCGGACATTTTCGGGAAATGAACGGAAACGTTCATACAACCTTCGGTCAGTATTCGGGGAATTTTTTAAAATCTTCGTTAGACTTCGGAAAATCTTCGGAAATTGCAAAAACTTCCTTATAAGAGTTGTTTACTTGGCTGCTTAAAGACATGGCATTTCTCTTCGAGTGTTCAACTTGACATCTCACGAGCGAAGGTTCTATATATGACAAGAAGATCACTGCACACTGAGTCACAGCACTGAACCTTACCTCTCGCTATGGCTTTGATATAAGTTGGTTGTAACTCAACGGCAACTCTTGCATCATTCAGAAATTCGTGATAATTACCTAACAAAAATGTTTAATAGGTCATAAGCTTCATTTTACAAACTTAAAACAAAAGCGGTTGTTTTGCGCATTATGGATTGACTTGGAAAGTAGCACCACAGGTTTACCACCCTCTGTGTGGTGGCCTGTGCTTTCAAAAGGCTGCGTCGATTATAAATGTTGCCTATGGCGATATTTAGGGCTTTGTAAAGAGATCAAAATAAACTCAAACGTTCAAAGACATGAAAACGATGATCAACTTTGTTCTTACGCGTTTGTTTTATTGATTTAAAGCTTGCGAGAGCGGTTTACAAACTTGTTCGTTCCCTATTGTGTTGTCCATAATATTCGCTCAAGATTTAAAATACTATTTACAAGGCTAAAAAAGTTAAAAGAAAAGAAACCGAACGTTTTCGACTAATTAAGTCATCTTCAGGATGTGTTGTGGTCACTGGTAGGTATTGTTCATTGTGGTTTGAATCTTTCGTTTTATGTCACTTCATGGTGATCAAAACATCCGCGTCACCAAGAAAATGCCGGAAAACACTGTTGTAGCGACATTTCACCAGCTTTTCACTCGTGTCGTTCCAAAACGCACCGTGCGCCGCATAATTCATTTCGCTCTAGTTTCTCTCGGCCAATTTGTCTTTAAAGAATTTAATTTTTTTTTCTACCCAGCCAGGTCAGGGTAAAAAGCAAAGGAACTACATCACCCGGACCGGACTAAAAAGAGGGCGTATTAAAGTTAAGTAAAAACTCAAGAAAACTACTGTAGTAAAAGAATTTTACCCTGATAGAAATGAGCGGTTGCTCTGTTGCTGTACAGTTTAGCATTCATTTCTTCATCCCTGCAGTTCACTTTAATTCCTTCCGTGTAGAAGTGTATGACGTTGCTGAATTCTTTTTTTCGGTATTCCTCATTACCTTCATCCTTGTACACCTCTGCTATAGCTGAAGCAAACAATAAATCACGTACTTTTTATAACTGCGTGAAACAACAATTTATTCCCCAGTATGAATTCCTGTTTGTGCTGGGGCGTCACGTCTGAACAGGGCATTTTAGGCGAACAGGAAATTTTAAACTTAATCGTGAAAAAATAATCTTCTTTTCAGTTCGCAAAGTTCAAAATGTAGGAATAACAAAAATACATTTTAATTCAGTGAACAAATGCACTCAATCCTTGTAATGTATACCCCTGTTTATCTGAGTTGGACTTTTAAGGATCAAATTTTACTGGCAAGTTTCCACAGACTTTTGTCTTCCCGTGACCCTGAACGGAGAACGATCGTAAAGTTGCAAAAATGGATTCCTCTAACTCCTCGAAATCCTATCGAGTTCGTGATTTTCTTCCTTCAGTTAGGCCATCGTTTCTTTCTCTAATGTTAGTTTTCACTTGCGGATACCTCTGGATGAAGAATGAAACAACAAACGATCGACTGATAGCGCTAGAAAATCGCATAAACATGTTTCCGCTGGAAGATCCTATGAAGATTGGCCCGACAGAAAATCATGAAAGAACGACTCTTAAGCGCAGTGAAGAATCTGTGGAACTTCTTTTAAAGAAGATTCAGACGCCTGTTACAAATAACTTCGATTATAACTCAGGTAAGAATTACGATTCCACTGTCCTGTATGATTAGAGTTTAGAGATGAGACGTGTACCGCTTTTAAACTGACATATGGAGTATTTTGTCGTTACTGTTCATGAAACAAGTGAGGTCTTACTCGAGTCGCAAATTGGATTACAATTTGTATCGCTTTAATCTAAGATATGGGTATTTTTTAACACCTCAGATGAGAAGAGTATTTAGTATTTAATATAGTTCTGTTGAAATAATTCTGCAGGAAAACGCTGGGACCAATTAATCCATGTAACACATAACGAACGCAATGAATATATCGATTCTAGGGACTGACAGAATTTGGAGTTTGATCTGAAATCTCAGAAATCACATACGGAAAAATCGATTGCATTCCTTTGTCTTAAATCGTAGGCTATTTAAAATATGTTTGCAATGCACTCTGATTTCCGAGAACAGATTTATCATTGAGAATACCTTCAGACTTGTTTGTGTAGCTGATGAGAACTGAAGAGTGAACTGGACAGGTCATTGAATGTTGTTTTTTATATCACATTGAAAATAAACTCGTTATCTTAGTACCTCCACGTGCCAAACTAGTGAAACACCAAACAAATAATCTATACATTTCATCAGAGTACCGTTTTACTGTCTTAAATAGAGACGGTCACAGTCTGATATAATTTTTCCGTTTTTTAGGGATGGTCTGAAATTAATAAAAACGGAAAAAGGTCATGTCACTGGATGTTTCGAGTTTGCAAGACATGAAAGATTCAAATCATTTATCTCAGCACGTAGCTTCTAAGGGAGACTTGTTGATACAATTTCGAGCAGTGAATATCAGGGGACGATTTTTTTTGGAAGGTCGATCTGAAATCGGGTACCAAATCAAATACTTCAGTCTGAAATCATGATCATAGACTATGCGAAAATAGGTTTGTTATACGCTCAGGTTTACGAGAACAGATTTGTTCTTGAGAATAGACCCAGAACACTATCAGGAAAGTTTGTGTAGCTAGGGAAAATTGAAACCCGGGGAAGGGGTACAACCCTATAATGGGCTATACGTGGATGCTCCGCCCGAAAGGGGTACCTTTTTGAGGCTGGAGGTATAAAAAAGGGTAGGAAAAACACGAGTAGAAGTATAAGAAAGGGTAGGGAAAACTGCCATTTAAGTGTTATAAAAAGGGCCTTTCAAAATATATCAAACACACACACTTAAGGCTATATGAAAGGGTACCATTTGCAAAGAAAGGTATATAAAAGGGGTACCTTTTCTGTCAAAAACGGTAAATGAAAGGGTAAAGGTTTGGACCTTGGGGCGGATCATCCCCATACAAAACTTTGTTGAGTACCCGCCTGGAATTGGAAAGTAAACCTAGACAGAAGGTCACTGACTTTGTCTTTATTTCCTATGGCAATGAAACCCCTTTCTCAGTCAGTAGCTCCTAAGTGTCCATAATTTAATAGTAAAATGTAAGCCATGCAGGGAGGCAGGGAGGCAGCCGTGGTCGAGTAAACTTGAAATTCAAGGGTCCTGGTTTCAAGTTCCGCTATGATCCTTGAGTTGTTTTACTATAAACCCAAGTTCAACTGCTCGACTTTATTACAATATTCACCCTTTGATTCCTGAGTTTTTATGGATATTTTGTCTAGTTTTGACATACATGCATTAAATAGGCTCTGACGGCTTTCCTTTTCAGTATAAGTTTATACAACCATATATATTTGGAAAGAAGACTTCTTGGAGTTTCCTAAAAAAATATTGACTAAGAGTTAATGATTAACCCATAAAAATTATAAATTCAGAATGGCGGCGAAAATGTAAAAAGATACCCTTTTAGCAGAAAGATTCTTCTTTTCTGATCACTACTGTACAGAAAAGTATTTTATTTATTTACTCCATTCGAGGGTATTTACATTTTTTGTCATTTGGAATTCTTAACCTTTAAATATCTGTACATAAGTAAATAAATAATAAATACAAATAATAATGACCGCAATAAAAATGTTGTATATTAACATTTATTACTATCACCTTGTTGCTGGACTATACTGTGACTGGATCAGAATTAACTTGATATACTCGTCAATATAATTGTGGCGTATGAAGATATATCACATAGCTTTTCACCCCCCCCCCCCCCCTCCCTCCCACAAATAAAAAAATGAACCGCAAATGGTATATATATATTTTTTATTTTACTGCAGTCAGACTTAGACTTAGACCAAGAAATCGCAGACAAGTTTTGAACAACACTTTAGCTGCCATCACTATATATGACGTACGTAAAGAAATCATCAAGCAGTTTGAACAACTCATGCCCATCAAGTATTGCAAGTCAAGCGAGAAGGTATGTCCTGTAGGCCCCCCCGGATATCCTGGTCCTGCTGGGGCAAAAGGACCACGTGGCAGGAGGGGAGCAAAGGGGACAAAAGGAAAGAAAGGGACTCAAGGCAGCATGGGACCACCTGGCAAATCAGGAAAAACAGGAATGGCTGGGCCTACTGGACCGAGAGGAGAAAAGGGTGACACTGGAGAGCCAGGACCAATAGGGATGCCGGGACCACCTGGTAGACCTGGAAAATCAATATCTGTCCCGAACGTAATGTTATCACCAGCTGAACAGACTCGGGATGAAGGAGGAAATACGGTTTTTTATTGCACAGTTGGAGGAAATCCTCCTCCTAGCGTCGAATGGCGATTCAAGGGCAGGAAGCTTCTGTCAGGTGCAAAGTACGTTATAAAAAAAGGAGAGTTGACCATTAAAACTTTGAATTACAGCGATGCTGGGCGGTTCACTTGTGCTGCCACAAATATTCTTGGATCGTCAGAAGCCTCTGGTAATTTGTCTGTTCGAGGTAAGAGCATCAAATAACTTTCAAGCAACATTTTGTGGCACCATATAGTTTAATGTGGGCTTCATTTGCGCCAGTAACCTTCGTACCAACTTGCTATAACGAGTCGATTCGTACTTGAGCTCGCTTTCCATTTTTTCGAGGTGAGAGGATCAACAAACTTTCAGTAGATGTTTGATAATATTCTTCACTTTCAGTTCCGAAGAGGCCCTGTTGCAAATTTTCTAATTTCTTGAAAAAAAAAATAAGATAACGCCCGTACGTACATCAGCAAACACCACAGAGGGGCTTAAAGATGTCAGAAAATCAATACGTCTTTAGTATTGCGCAGAATAATAGATTTATATTTTGATTTATTTAAGCTCCGATGACGTCATCCATTGACAAAATTCGACATGATGCCCTTGCTGTTCACATTTATTTATTCATGCTGTTAGCTCTTTTTTTCTCGCAGGTCTTCCTATCTTCACAAAAGTGCCTCCATTACTCGCCACTCCAAAGGAAGGCTCTACCTTTCGAGTAGCTTGTAAGGCTGAAGGGTTTCCGCTTCCCATGTTAAACTGGACTAGATCAGTGATACCTTTGCCTGCTGGGAAGACTGAAGTTAAAGAAGGTACACTCACTATTAAGGACTTGAGTCTTTCTGACAACGGGTTGTACGAATGCGTGGCTACGAACAGCATGGGATCAAAGAACGCCAGAATTAACGTGGTAGTGCAACAAAAGTCAGGTTTGTTTTATTTATTCGGCATGGTATGTGTATCTTGAATACTTATCCTGAAGATGTTCAAGTTCATCGTTTGTAACCTGCGAATAATCTTTCTCAGAGTTCCTAACTTGCTTCCTTCGATTCCATGCATGCTACAGTTGCCCATAGTTATCTCGGTTACGGTTTCAAGTCAATAACACTCATTAGAAATCAATATTACCACCTGGTTGTTTTAGGTCACATTGTGTAAGGAAAACCCATGCCGACTGGTTTAGTATCATCGTTAAAAGTAAATAGTATTACCTCGAATGGCGATCAATTTGTAGAATGTTTGGTTGCTTTAAATTATTTCGAGTTGGCCTGTATTTGGAGAAAAATATATGTTCTTTGTTCCCTCTACTTTTGTACAAACGTTAAAACGGACAAACGGAGAACCTCATTTTACGGCTTTTTGCTAAGTTGCTATCATGCGTGTAGGTCACATGCCAGCCTAGGTCGGTCCATAAAGGAGAGAAACAGCGGTGCGAATTGTCTTGAGACTCCAGTTTCGCCAGATTACAGTTTCACAATTCTAGTGTGGGTGTCTGAGCAAACGTGTGAAGCAAGTAAAATAAGTGTCGTTGGTTTTAGTAGGAAATGACCTGGCGCTAAACCACGGGCAGTCTCTTTCTTGTGTTACTTTCTTTGGCGCAAAACGTCCCCTAGAAGACTAACGTAGCGCAATTTCAATTATTAAAAGCGAAAGAGAAAACAGATGGACATATCGGAGAAGAAAACAGCAACTATATACTCGCAGTCTAACCTGCTAACCTGCTAACAAGTACACTAATAAAATAACGGCCATCGTTTTTCCCCAGATTTTGAAGTTTCTGCCATTGTGGGAAATAACAAAAACTACTTGTCTGCACTAGTAAACTGGTTGATACCTGTGGCACAAAGAGCTGACTCTACCTGGAAGCGCTGTTACCGTGCGTCCGTGGACGGCTGGGCTAGCACTACATTTCACGCTCAATGTGACGGCAAGGGTCCAACTGTGACAATAATAAGAGTCGGAAAATATATATTTGGAGGATACACCAGTGTCTCATGGGGTAAGAAATGTCTTTTACATGGGCACCCTGGATAAATATTAATATTGTTATTATTATTAATATAAAGATGATTTACTCACCAGTTTGTATTAGTGATATAACGCTAAACGAACAATTACGTAGTACGGTAAAGTTAGTCTTTTAAAGCAGATCTTTGTTGGCCGGGTTAACCCGTATAGGCCTTTATCACGCGGCGGCCATGTTGACTCCCCGGACCTCGTTTTCAGCTTTTTTACTGCGAGGCTTAGCGACGTAAATCTTTTGTTTTCATACAAAATGGCAGCGCGTGTTAAAGGCCTATTAATGTGTCTTAATACGTGGTGTGGTAATCGATTGAGACAAAGCGGTCAAACCCCGGATCGTGTAAGGTAATTCAGGCCTTGAAGTTTGTGACAGAAACCATTTATTGTCACAATTTAAATGACAGCTCTAAACAGTACGAACGTACTGCAACTATACTGTCATTCAATCATTTAAGAATTGTACATGATAACATTCTATAATGTAACTTCAGATAAACTTACGATTATTCAATATTTTAATTAATATTGTTTCATATTTTGCATTCTTTTAAAAGTAAAATTTGTTTTGTTAATTAAATGGCTAGTTAAAAGCATTTATAACAAGTAAACTAATATAAAAAGGCATGCCCACACTTAATGTCAGTTTTACTGCCTAATTTTAACACGAGTTGCAAATTTTACCAGCTTTGCTTGTTCTGGGCGGTATTTTAATCGTTTATTTCTTTATGAAATTCTTTAATTCGCTAACTAATGAAGCTTAGAAATAGTAACCGCGCAAACAATTTGAGTCATAATTTTGATACAAATACACTTATTTGAATTAATTTTTTACACATATTTCTAAAATTATTTTTTATTTATGTAGTATTATTTCTTGTCCTTGGTACCGTCTGTCAAAATCAAAATTTACTTAAAGATATTGTAACTCAATAATAAACCTGAAGAGTCAGGAAAGAAAAATTACGTATGTACCCAGAGGTCGTTTGACAAGATCAAGTTAATTATCTACGGAAGGCTGGTGTAACAACAGTTTAACCACATATTACTCGCTGAGCGGTACGTGGTGTCTGAATTCACATCAGGACAATGTCACATGTTTTACGTTTCTTTTTTTCCCAACAGATTCAAGTTCTGGGTATCAATACGATTCAAAAGCGTTTTTGTATTCATTAGTGAACAAGCCAGGATGGGCACCTGTTAAACTGCTTCAGACCGGAAAAGGTAGTCATTACAGGCGGCATTCCATATATAGTCTCTCATCTTATGGACCCACATTCGGAGGAGGACATGACATTTACGTATCCAACCAAGCTTCATCTAACAGGCAGTCAGACGCAAACCTTGGCTACACTTACAGTCCACCGAGCGGACACAGCTATGGGAGCACCTTCACTCAAACGTTCCTGGCAGGAGGAAGTGACCGTAATTTTACACCAGACGAAGTAGAGACTTTCTATGAAACGACTTAAAAACGACGATGCCAGCTATGAAATTGTCTCACCTCGCACCCCTTCAATGTAACAACTGTAATTTGTTGATTTTAAAAAGCCGTAATAATTAGATAAAAGATAGTAAGATAAAATTAGACACAAACAAGACCTTTTAAAGTTAATTTCTAGAATGATATACTCTTAGTAACAAAATTGTAAAGTGACTTCGATGATACAAACTCGGTTTGACTAGCTAAAAAAAATTAGCTTCATTTTTCGAGAGTTTTGCGGTGTAACAATATATCAGAAATATTTTACCTCTTATAGATAGCCTGTGATGTGCTTTGCACGATAAGGTAAATATTTTGGGTTATGGCACTGTTGGGCCGGGTCCGTGACGTCATCAAAAATGGCCGCAAAGATCAACTTTATCGGAAAAATGTGAAAATTGCATGATCTTGCTGGAATTGTAAAATATGATACAGTTAAACATTTTCCTGCTTTTGGTAGCGTTTTATTCGATTTTTTTTTAAGGCGGACGCATAGAAAGTTTTCTAATTTTCTAAATATTTTTTCCCCCGCAACTCGGCGTTCTCTACAACATCTTAATTCTTTGGGTTGCCCTCAAAGTAAAAAAAAAACTGCTTACGTACACGAAAACGATTTATAGAAATTGAAACATTCACCCTGTTCTCTTAAAATTAACTGTTATGCTCACCTTTTAAAGTTTCGTCATCAAAATCCAAGTTTGCTTTGTTTACAACTTCGTCTAGATTCTTTGCCATGACCTGAGGTTTAGTGTCGCGAATATCTAGAACGCAAAAGTATTTAATAGTTTAGCTTATATTGTCCCGTTGTTTGGCCAAAAATCCGATTTTGTATCTACAACTAGGTTTTGTAACAAGACTCTAAAAAGCCTGTCGTCTCTATGTCGCGCCATTTCAGGTTGTGATCATTATGCGTTGCATAAAACTGGGTATAAAACTAAAAAAAAACACCATTAGATTATGACTTAAAGAAGAAGAACGGCCGAAACATTTCTCACCTTGCGTCTGATCTACTTGATATTACTGGCCGTCAGAATGTGGTTATTTTGCTGTTTTATAGCCACGGTTTTAGCACAATTTTGCTTTCTGCAAAAACTGAAAAATAATTGAAAGCACAATTTTGCTTTCGGGAAACACGCAACGACAACGCGCTGAAAGGTCAGTGGCGGATCCAGGGGGAGGGTCCGGGGGGTCCAGACCCCCCTCCCCCCCTCCCCCGCATCAGACCATTGGTTTTCTTTTTACTGCTTGTTTGACACAGAAATTCTTGCATTGACGGGATCGCATATCACCGATTCAACTCGTTGATTTTTTTGTAAATGAAACCGCGCGCGTTGCATTTTGCCACTAAACTAAACTGCAACTGGGGAAATGTTTTCGAAATCAAAGTTTGGATCCCCCAATCAAAAATTCCTGGATCCGCCTCTGAAGATTCACTCAATTGATATGCAAGTGCCTACAATGCCGCTGTTGTCATTCTAAATAAATAGTCCTTTTTCAGTTTTAGAATTTCAGTTTTCAGATGGTGGCATGAATTCGTCTAAAATAGCTCTTAAAATACAGACATGAATAATTAAGGAAAGGTAGCAAATTTACAGTTAAAAGTTCTCAATTCCCAGAAACTGATGACTGTAATATAAGTGGGTTGGAAAAACGAGGCACGAGTAGTCGCGTTTTTTTTTAACAAACTTCGAGGTGTATGGATAGCTGATGAAACATGCTTTCGAATGTTTGATATACCTTCTCAAACTGATCATTAAATGAAGAGAAAACGTAGACATAAAATCGCTAAAATCTCTGCTACTTTTGATTTTCTTTGTTCAAACTTGATCAATTATTGATAATTTTGAGAAAAGATTATTAATTTCCATTGAATATACTAAAACAATTCAAGTACCACTGAACACATGCGTGGATGAGCAAAACTTATATTCCACATGGTTCGTTTTCCTTTTTTCTCTCAGGTGATTAAAAAAATATGTGATATACAGTGTTACATCAGATATCAAAACACCGCGAAGTGGGTTGAAAAACGAGGCGCAGCCGAGTTCTTTTTCACCCACTTCAACTGTTTGGATACCTGATGAAACACTCTTTGGAGTGTTTGATAAAGCTTCTCAAACTGATCGTTAAATGCGGAGAAAACGAAGGAATAAAATCGCCAAAATCTACGCAAATTAAACCAAGATATCAAACAGGCCTCCTTCATGATTTTCTTTGTGTTATCGTCATGAAGTATTAATGAGTTTGAGAAAGTGAATATACCCCGCCAATTTCCAACTGTCTAAAAAGATGGGGCGGCTTTTATATACCGGACGGTTATGTGAGTTTCTCCCCAACCCGACTCCCCCCCCCCCCCCCCCCCCCCCCCCGCCCCTCGCGGGGAAACTTCACCTTCAAGAAAAGGTAAAGTGCTGAATTTTAGACAAACAAACCTTATATCAAAGTGTATATAAAAGCCTAACACATCAGAGGATTTTTACATGTATTCGTTAGACTGCATGGTCAAACTCTTTTTCCTGTCTGTAAAAAGCCTAGATGATATAAGATGTTTTTGTGAGAATAAACGGCCAGTTTCCTGAGGTATGACGTGTTGTACGCGAACAGAGATCCCAACATGTGGTCAGACAATCATCCATTTTGTTCTGTCCAAAGTATATGATTGCTTCCTTTAAAAAACAAAACAACATTATAGCAATTAAGTAAAAAGTAAGGAGCTATTTCTCAGTAAATTTGGATGAAAAGGGAGGTGGGTGGAGCGGGGGAGCATCGTGTTTCCCGAAGACAATAAATAAAAGTTTACCAGCTCTCTCCCTTCTCCCCTCTGCAGTAAAAAAGCGTCTGAGAGCGAGAAAATGCGACTGTTTTCGTAAAGATACAAACAATGGCTGTTTTAAACAGGTTTTGTGAAACCATGTAAAAGTTTAGTTTGGTAAGTCTTTATCCATCAAGGGTATTTATGCTTGTTGCTTTTAAATATAGCTAAAAGATCAATTTTGACAAGAAATTTTCTCCGAGAACAAAACCAGGAACTATTATTTCATCCTGCTCAAACTGTGAACGTTTTTTCTTAAACATTTTGTACATGGAAACATGTTTTTCTGGTCAATTGCATTCGCGTAGAACGTGAAACGAACGTATGTACGCAGAACTGTGGAACACTTTTTAAAAATATATTCTTATTTGAATTTCAAATACGTAGATTAATTAACAATTCATTATTCATGTTTTTCTTCGCACATTTACCACGACGAGGAAAGCGAAGAGGGCTGAAGTAGTTATATTCATGTTGACAGATAATTCTAGATTGCAAACGAAACTGTGTTGTTCGAGATGAGGAACAAAATCACCTGCCCCAGCATGCAGACCACTACATTTTCTGAGGCGAAGATACATTTTGCCCAACATGTGGATCATGAATGACGATAACTTCGAATCAAACGTGTTCTACAATTACAGTACGTACTTCAGGTAAGAAAAATATTATATAGTTATATAGTTTTCTTGCAGCATTCATTGTTTTCAAGAAAAAGCTTCAACGGTCGGATGGTTGTGTTTATGCTCGACGCTATCTGCAACTAAACTTTCAGCCGCCATGTTTGACAATTGCCTTTAATCAACTGTGTACTGATTTAACCCGGCGTTGTATGCAGTTTGAGATACAAACAGACTGACACGATATAGCAATTTTATCCTGGTCAATTAACACTGGAAGCTATAAGATGCTACTTAGTTAGTCTACAATTAAAATTTCAGCCATATTGCAATTGCCTATCAAATAATCGGGTGCGTAGTAAATAACTGTTGTATAATTTATTCCGGTTCGAGATACACACACACTGACGCGATATACAGCAATTTTATCAGTCTGGTACACAGTATCTGATGTGTAGCTATTGTAAGGTATGGCAAAATATATCGCAGTTTGTTAATTATAATTTTACTTCTAATAAGTCTTTCAGTTTTTAATCAATTTTTGTGTGGTTTTAGCTCACAGGATCACCACGAGCGTTGTCTTTTTTCACTTTAATGCCTATAATTAATTCCCTTTTGTGTCTTTCATTTAGGTGTCCTCGCAAGTTTGGTCTTTCACCTGGTGATCAGTCTTCACGCACACGGTTTATAAGGTACGTATTTATTATAAGAATAATCACTTTTTCGTTTACTATTCTTCCTTCGCAATATTACTTTGTATTATGGAACAGGAAAAGCGCGAATCTGTTCTAATTGATTGGGAGAAAGTGAAGGGAAGGCGGGAGGGGGTGTCGCGGATTGAAAATGTGAGAAACTGAAAAAATATTGGGTCTTATTGTTTTGCAAGATAAGAGGGGGTCCCTCCCCTAATTCCATCACTGGTGCTTGTATGGCACGGACAAGAAAGGAAAGGGAATCGGCAGTTAGCTTGGTACCCACTAGCGACAATAGAACGATCTTAATAATAAGCGTCGTCCTTTTTTTATGTCGCTTAGGGCTTAGTCTCAAACAACAACACAATAATGGCTCTAGCTCTGAAAACAATAAAGCTGCGTGATACCCAGGTCCAATGAAATTTGAGGTTCTTAAGAGCTGCGTGGTATCTGGGTCTCAATGGGAGTGACTAAAACGATAATCGTACGATCACTTATAATCAACATAATCATACTAATAATTCATCGCTACCTCTCCAGGTAAATGTCAGACAGACGCGGAATGACAGAATGTGGCAGAAACCATCAACCTCGTCATGAATTGTTTCAGGAGGTGAGATTTGGAAAAACATTTCATGATTAGATGTAGGTCTTAAGGGTTCGTATCTGGAAAAGACAACAAATAGTTTCATGCGACTCTCAAGGATAGTTGAGCACACGAGAGCGCGAAAAAAATCGCATGTCGCGAGGAGACGTGATGCACCCGCGTGTTTCACTTGCGTGACTTTCCTTGCGGGAAAAAATAGACGACGGCTCCGCCTAGAATCTCCTCCAACGAGTTGGCGCGTTTCGCTCAGGCGTTTCTTCCTCGTCTGGCGAGGAAGAAACGTAACTTCTGTTGTGGGGGATTAAAAAAAATGAAAACTGAAATGCTAAGGTAAATTAGCCACTGGAAGGAGATTCAAAAGACGATATTTCGAGCGCTATCCTTCAGTCATTCGTATTCTATTCCATTCCATTCGTGAAGCGTCAACCCGTTGTGATTCGCTCTGACGAAGGGCTAGCTAACGTTTGAAACGTCAACGTTTGCGGAATCTTTTACGGTGGCCAATTTACCTTAGTTATTAACTGAATTGATAAATAATTCATGTTTACCTTTTTGATATCCAAAACGTGATACATTTAATTTAAATTTATTTTATTTCCACGCAGGATTGAACGGGAAGCTAAAAGTGTCATAATCAAGCAAGAAGAAAGAAAGAAAGAAAGAAAGAAAGAAAGAAAGAAAGAAAGAAAGACGACCAACTTAAACAAAGAAAGAGGTAGAGAAACTAGTTTTACTTTAAACGCAGCTCAAGGATTACCTTTTTTCAATTTTCTTTTGTCGCCGCCAAATTCGAACGTAATAGTTTCTTAGTTCAGTCGAGATACAGTGCAACACAGATGTAACAAACTTCGACGCGCGGTTTAACGAACAAATCCCAGTATCAACTGATAAATGGTAGCACAAAGAGAATGAAACCTCGAAGTCGAATAACTGCATTGTTTCAAACATACATTTCTCGTTAACAGAAAACAAAAACTATATAAATATCCAGGGAACAGTTAAGCAATTTCAACTTTAAGGATTAATGTTAAGGAAGAATCACAAATTCCCAATGTTATACATTTGACCGTCGTACCATATCGACCCCTAGCCGATGTCGTCATCGAGGACGTTAAAATCAGTGCGAATTGGCAAAAAGCTGTTCACGATTTTCATCAAGAGTAGGTAGGAGTAAGTAAGAATCATTTTCCAAGTGGAAATATCAGGCCACTTAACTGCTCTCAAGCATACCTATGGCTGTAAAATAAACGTCCAAAGAATGCGTCGTGCTTCAGAATTGCTTAGAATAAATCAAACAAATCAACATGAATAACCCTTGGCTATACACATGTCCGCGTTGCATGCCTATTTCTATTATTGATGCAATACAATTTTGCCCTAAAAATACCAAATGTAAAAGGTCAATAAGGAATTCACTTAAGGACCAATTTATTCGTGAATATCGTAAAATTATTGGACATTTTGTCCATTTAAGGTGGCTCCAAGTAGTTTTTTTGGGGGTCACACTTCCCTTTTTGAATGCGCTTATACATAATTTTACTTTAGCTCAATGAATCTGAATTTGATACCAGATGTTAGGCTTGGATGAAAGTTTTGGATGATGCTCTTTTTATGCTAATCAGCGTTTCCATAGCAACGGTAAACAAACATGGCGAAAAACAGTTTAATTTTCCTAATTATCTTTCGATTTTGGGGCAACCCGCGACAAGCGAATAAATGCGTTATAATCTAAACAGTGTAGCACACTAAATGGGAAAATTTCAAACAAATTAAACCGTTCGATTTTGAATAAATCGCTAAAACATTTTTAACGCGTGTGTTTTCATGTTTGAAATATAAGTGGTCAAAACTTTCCATAGGTCTCACAAATTATCTTTAAATTACCACAGAAAGTTTCCTCAGACTCTGAAATTATTACTCCCTGCAAATAGCTCTGACTAACTCCTCGGCAGTAAAGAGATCGAGCTTTTCATTCAAATGCAGTTTTTCTTGACGTTTTCACTCTTTTTAAACTGCATTTGAATGATAAGCTCGATCTCTTTATTGCCAAGCAATTCAACATGGTTTGCCAGTTTCCAGTAAAGGTTTTTAGGTTACAAAACGATTTTTCTCAGAGAAAATTGACTAGAAGGGTTTCTTTTTCTGTTTTCAAAAAGGGACATCTCAGCGAATATCATGGGCCATTTTGTGTGTCTTAGGAAAAATGCCAGCCATTATATTTTATCTGATTTATGTCATACAAATGATTACAATGTACAGTAATCAAAACAAATTTTTGGTAAAATGTAAGGGCATGTTTTCGGTGTTCAGTATCAACTGTATTCTTATCGTACATTTAATTGTTTACGTCCTTTTCTATTAAATTTTGCCTGCTTAGGGTTTTCACCAAACTTAACAAGCGACGAATAGAGAGAGCCACTGTTATCACTTGTTCAATTAGTTCCTCTGATATTAGTTACTTACTTGCTTCAAGTTTCAGTTGTACAAAGAGATGTTGCTTTGAAATATGTATTGCTTAGTTAGAGCTTGAACTGAAATAGTACGTGAACTGTCTTGCCTTTCGGAATGATGTTTCAGTAAAAAAATTGTCACAATAATTTTTCATTGTTTGGCTATTTGACTGCAGTAGGATATAACATATCAACAAAAAGAGACGATTAAAGGCGAGAGTAAAGCTCGGAAAATAAATATATGTTCTTTTTAGTAAGAAATTAATAATCATTTGTGAAGTTGATTTCCCACTTAGTTAACCCTCGGACGTACACGCTAACTTAAGGTCATTTGTCTGTTTCGCCGTGATTTTTGGTTGCTTGTCAGTTTCCAGTGAATGATGAAGCTGAGACACACTAAGTCTTGTACCATTTAACAGGGAAGTCATTCGTTTATTTTCAAACTGAGAAATTTTACCCTTTTTTAATTAAAATTTTGGCTGTTTTCTTGTTTGGAACATTTGACGGTGAAAATGGAACTTCATTTTTTTGCTTTTAGTTCGGTTGTGCGTCTTTGTCCACAAACCAAGGATTTTTAAGGTTGCATTTACACAATATTGCAAAGAAATGAAGGCACATTTGCTGTTGTGAGTTCCGTTTTGACCGATTCCGATTACAAATAAATTGTCGGTAAAGACACTACTTTTCAGTACCAATTTACCTGAAAGTTGCTACCACTGACAGATATAACTTTGATATTTTGTTATCCAAATATATGTGAAAAGTAAATTCTAGTAGTGCGTCATATACCAAGCCCCGAATTACTTTCAAGGCTTATCTGAAATGGTGTGACGAATTGCGTGACACATTTCAAACCTGCACAACACGGAAGCAAAACATCGTTAAAACCTGAAACTTTTTGTGAAAGATTGTATCACTGGTACCCACATATCATCAGTTTTAGAAACTCAGCTTTGTAGGATGTTTAGTTTGGATTTTTGAATTTTTATGACGTAATGTACAAACGAAGAATATACTCGATACAAAACAACAACACGATAGACTTAACTAAAGAACACTATGACAGACTTGGTATTTCGAGAATCACCCGCACATGCAGTAACTTTGTAGCTTGACAGTGATCAGGTCAAAACAGACATTTTTCATATTTAAGGCATTCTAAGTAAAGTTTAAAGTCGAGACAGAGGATTTGTAAGTTTTCAGCCCAGTCCATAGTTATTTATTTGCAATTTTTCAATCACCTAGGATTTTAAGGTTGCCAATTTCCTAGTCAATTTGTAAACTTTAAAGTGCCCCTGTGATCAAATTCGTGTACAATTAGACTTTCTTATTCATCTTGCCAAATTTCAATTCATTACCAACATCGGAAGTCATTTTATTTTAACATCTATTTCTGAGAATTTACGGCCGCCATTAATCAACCTTGTTCCAAGGCTTGGTTGCGAATGGGAGAAAGTGACGTCAAAGACTCAAACATACCTCACGGGTATAACAATAAGTATTGAAAATCACGCGAAAATCAACAAAAACTTTGAACTTGTTCTTCGCGCAATTTTCTAAAATTTTTTTTTTGCGTTCGTCAAAAGTCGTTACGTTTAATTTTAAAAAAACTATCGAACCGCGCGTGTCAGTATAGAAACATAAGGTGACCGCAATATTGCGTTACGCGTTAGTATTTCTAATTCACAGGTTGGCTCACAGGAGCCTTTGATTACTTAGATTTTAGATTTTTCTGTTTTTACAAGATTTTATTTGTTTTCAGTTTAGATCTTGTTGCTTTTCCATTTGGCATTTTCTTTGTTTTGTCTTGACCTTGACCTTGACCTTGATAATGGCTGTTTAGTAAGGGGTTTAGGATTACGCATCGATTGATTTTTGGAAATTGTTGTTCATTTGTCAGTTTCGGGTTTTTTCACTCTTATCTTTAAAGTCATCAAGTTATCAATAATTTAGGCCATTTTTTTCTGTTAGAAAGTTTTCAATAAGCAGGGTTTTCAAATTAAAAAGCAATTCGTTTATAGTTACTGTCTGTTTCCAAGAGATTCTGCTTGTTCATTAGTTTGCAGTGTGAAATTACAAGGCCAGGTTATGTTTATAGTAAGGGGCTTAAGGAGGCTCGACTCACTGTTTTTTTCGCATGTAGTGGAGTGTATGTCTTAAAATCAAAATTTTGCAGGGAAGACATCATCATGATACTTCGATTGCTTTCATACGTCACCAAGTTTATAAAATGTGAGCAAAGTTTAATGTGCCATTGGCCCTTTATAAGCCGTTACTATAGCAATGCATTTTGTCAGTTCCAAGTTTTTCTTTTTAATGTCAGCTTTCACCAGCAAGGATTTTCAACAAACTAGTAGTGGAAATCGATAATAATAATCACAATGAAGCCCATTCTTAAAATGATTAACTGTGAGCAATTCAGTTTTTTCATATCTGTTTACAATTATTGCCTCATAAGCATATATACGAGTTATTCTCTTATCGAGCTACAAAAAGATCAACTTCGAATTTGAAAGGGTATAACGCAATAAGCTTTCCTTGAAAATTTGAGCGCGATGTGCTAGATTCTTTTCGTGCTTAATGCTGTTAACAAAGAATGTATGGCTCATTAGCGGTTTTGCTACCCAACAGTTTTTGTTGGCTGAAGTTAATTCATATTTAGCACGGTGCCTTCTCTAATTCTTATGCTGATGAAATAAAATGCAAAGATTCGTCTACCGGGTAACTTTGCTAGCATTGAATTACTGCAAGGGTAATCAATTTCGCTGCAAACTGGCTCTAAATTTTGCTTCTAGTTTTCACTTTTCATAAAATATTAAACAAGATTTCTAATTGAAAATACTAGGCCGTTGTCAAGGACTTTGCAGTTAAAACAACTCCCCTTATTGCGGCCCTTTGTCAGTTTGCAATAAATATTTTCATGTTGATCGGGGGTCATTTGACGGTTTGTCAGCTTTCCCTGTTAGGATTTTTGGTTATTAACGATCACTGACTTTCTGCAGATGTTCAAGTGCGTTTTTTGTATCTGTGTTGCACTGTATCAGTACTTTAAGGCAATTTACTCGGTACAAAGTATGCTTGTTGCAACAGAGTTTTTATATGCTGCATTTATAATGCAAAGTCCCAAGATTGTAGGTATTTCTGAGTGATTTACGATTGTCTTTCTAAATCCACGAACAATTCTCGTGTTTGTAGCAGCAGCTGTAACAAGCAATTTGTATCGTGAAAAACTTGCTATGGACAAGGTTTGGGAAAAAATCGGTAACTATTCAGTACAATTCTTTCAGTCAATAATTTTTCTGTGATTTTATTGTCAACTGCTTATTAAGAAGTTTAAAGTTTATTTTACTCAACTTGGATGTACAATTTTCTCATGGTAAACGCTGTTCAAATTTCTATAATTTTCCCGCCAAAAGACTTAGAAAAAATACGGGCGCCCAAAATACGCATGCGCCGTTTTTTTTTTTAATTTTCAAAAGTCTTTTCTAATATTCAGTAATGTATTTAATAAATAATTAGAAGTCAACAATAATGGAGTTCTTTCATTGTATTCTGTAATGTATTTAATAAATAATTAGAAGTCAACAACAATAAAAGAGTTCTTTTATTGTATTCTTTATTATCTCTTGCTTATTCAATAACTTAATTAAAAAGGTGTGACAACATTTTTCTTCCTATATATATACTAAGTCTTTTGGCGGGAAAATTTGAAAAAGTTTGCACAGCGTTTCCCCTGGTAACAATTTTGCAAAAAATATTAACGGGGCACTCCTTGAAACTTTTATGATAAAAAAAATTCAAGGAGTACAACTTAAAATGAAACCCGCCAAAAAAACGAATACAACCTCACAAGCGACATAAGTATAAGCACAAATTAAGAAGAAGAAACGTACTCGCTCTTCTTATGTTGTCCTCGTTAGCAATTAATGCGCCTGAAATAAACATAATCACAAGAAAAATATCCAAGATTTTTTCATTGTGGCTACGCTTATGCCGTGTCAATTCCAACCAAGACATCATAAGAAGAACAAGTGTGTTCATTTTTCATTTCATTTAAAATTTTCATCTCAATGAAACACGAAAGAAGTTAACTAAACACCCTTTTCAAAATTATAACGGGGGGAGGGGTGCACCTCCCCTTGCTACAGCCCTGTGTTGTTGGAGTGTAAACATAATATCATTGTAGTACGTAAATTTACTCCATATTTAGTCTCATCTGTAAACGGCCTCGTCGTTTCACCTTAGTTTTTGCAGTCGCAAGTATACGACACAATAATAAAGGTGGTCATTATTTAGCATAGTTTTAACATAATTAATTAATCTTAAGATCTTTCTTTGTTCTTTTGTCATTTGTGCTACTTTTCCAGGTTCATGGCTTAGCGCGAAACGACATTAGGGCCTTATGTCATCCTCGTTCCCAGGATCTCTCCTTTTTCGGGTTCACTGTATTTTGTCACGCAATCCTAAACAACTCGAAACTGGATGAAAATCAAACCCTTCCAACGATCAAGTGTCAAGCCAAAAATTGTCAACTAATACAGTTTCTGTTCTTACAAGGAACAGCGAAGCGTGTGATCCTGATTACAGTTTGATTTCAAGACGTTTAGAAGGCAGAACCGTCGAATTATGTCTCCAAGAGTTTGAAATGTCCGCTCGCCATGTTGTATTTTAAGCGGTTCACATCGTTTAAAATCAACTGTGGCCGTCAAAACCACAAGATTTAACAGCCGGAATGTTTGGAAAGGTTTTTCGATTCAAATGTAAACAGGTGAGAGGGATAAATTTTACTAAAGACTTGTAAGAGCGAGATTTGCGTGGACTCAAACTCAATTCAAAATGGCTCAAATTCATAAAACCACCCTCGGAATTCTTGTTTCGCAAAATTCGTGGTTTTAGTTGCCCAAGAATTTTATTGCATATTTGTAGAGAGGAAGCATTGTTCTTTTACTGAGTAGTGATCTCCGGGATCAAAGCAACGTAACAGAGTGCGAAAACATGACCTGAATTTTAGTGAAATTTCGCTTTCAAATAACGGTGTTTCATTCATAAAGATTCAAAAATCTCTCAAATATTCAGTGCTTAACGTAAAGTAATGGGAATCAGTTCACATCGCAAAGAATTTAGTATTCAATCTGTACATTTGAATATCTTTCTCTTGTCCTGGTTCAAATCAACAAACAAAATAGTTTTTTGAGGGGCAGTAAACGACCGCAAAATGACCGCAGTGAGGCCGTATGTGAGGTTAAGCCGCGGTTTGACAAATATATTAACCGCAGCGAACTGAAACTTATATTTTTATGATAAGTTCAAACAGGTCTTCCATATCAGGGAGTTTGAGAAAATTCGGTTTTCCATTTTCGGTAAGGCTAAGGTGATTGTTACAGATTCTTCCTCTTAAATCTTCACAATTTTTTTTTTTTGCACGAGACAGTGTATACATGAAGGATATTAAGAGAAACATGGCAAGCGTTTTAAATATGTTAGTCGGAAAATTGTTTGTATACTAGATAAAACGTTTTGGATAACGAAAATGAAAGCTTAAGTTCTCTTATTGCTTATTTATTAAGCAATTTTTGTTTCTGATTTCATTCTTTACTAGACATTTTTAATTTTTCATAGCTTGCCATGTCACTTTCAATAACAAGACCTTTAACTGTTGGCCAGTTTCCATTGTAGCACAGAAAAAAAATGATAGAAAGTACACAGACTAAGCACCAAAAATGACCTTTTGCTAAGTTTGGAACAAGTCAAACTATAAATTTAGAACATTGAACAGACAATTGCACGGCTCCGTTTTCATTCTAGCGATAGCTTGAATTGCACACAAGCCCAATTTCTGAAAATCATTTTTTAATTTACTGTTAGCTAAGTTTGGAGCAAGTGAAATAATTTAGAGTATTTAACAAACAATTGCTTGGCTCCATTTTCTTTGTAGAAATTCGTACACTGTGCACGAGCCCAATTTTTCAAAATAATACGTTTGCTAAGTTTGGAGCTAGTGAAATAATTTAGAACATACAACAGACAATTGCTTGGCTCCATTTTCTTCCTAGAGTTTCTGTTGTACACGAGACGAATTGATCAAAATCAAACTAAAATGTTTTCTTCTGTGCTACATAGAATGCCAACAGAAAAAAGGTCTTTTCCTCCACTTTAGAACTAAATTTAAGAGAGCCCATTTATAATATACCCAATGTCTGGTTTTACGTTTTGCCCTAAACTTGCACGTTTCTTTTTGTCAATTGAAATTGTAACATAAATCAAATCAAGGGGTTATAATAAACGGAACCAAAGTAGAAATAATTGGTCTTTTTATAATTGTTTCTGTATCTCTTGTCCAAATTAATTAAATTAAGGTAAGTGAATGTTTAATAAAATATCCGGCAACATCAAAACAACAGAACATGTTAACGCCACGTTATTCTTTATAAGAAACTATGCGACTGAATTAATATAATTTTGCTCAGTTATTTCAGTGTGTCGAACTTTTTCAAACAAACAATTCACAAATTGAGATCAAAGGAAAAGATGTGCGAGTAGTTTCGAGTTTCCATTTCATTTCACAAAAAATTGGTTCCAACCGAAAAATTGACTTTGAAAGATAAAACATAATTTTCTGAGAATTT
The DNA here is from genome assembly GCA_024195265.1 of Dendrophyllia cribrosa. Lineage (NCBI taxonomy): Eukaryota > Metazoa > Cnidaria > Anthozoa > Scleractinia > Dendrophylliidae > Dendrophyllia > Dendrophyllia cribrosa. Next base: position 6,785,502 of record JAJLRJ010000012.1, on the reverse strand, counting down.
AAATTTAGCAACCAAGTAAAAAAAAGTTTCATAAACTAAACTGTAAATGATCTGTTTGAAGTGTTTATGCAGTTGATTTCGAAACGTTATCTGTTGTTCTTTCTCAAAGGATAGCTTTTGTTTTCTTTTTCCTTTGGTCTGTATAACAGGTCTACATTAAAGTTCTAAAAAAGAACTGTTGTTGTTGACGATAACTGACGTTTCGACAACCTGAGCGGAAGTTATCTTCAGAGCCATTTAAATTGTAAGCTGTCATTGGTCAGTCGAGACTCGAGTCAGTGATTGGTGCGTTTCGATCCGTGCATTGATAGTGTAATTGTTTGTCTGTTCTGTTGAAAAGTTGTTCCAAGTCAGTAGTCCGTACTGTAGGTAACGCATTCGGCAGAATCCCAGTCAAGTGTGTAAATAGTGCTCAACAACATGATTGTTGACGTCATTTTTCGTCGACCGTTTGTGTTCAGCCAGTCGTATGTTCAAATTTCTGGCAGTCGCAGCATTTGATGTTGCATACTGCTCCTTGTCTGTTGCTAGGTCCGTCTTTAACATTTTTTAATAGTTGTCGTAAAGTCACTTTACAATTCACATGACTCTGAAGATGACTTCCGCTTAGGTTGTCGAAACGTCCGTCATTGTCAACAACAATAGCTGTTCTTTTCAGAACTGCACTAACCCGGACGATCCACTCGACAGACTATTTATACTCCTGGGTTTAAACCATTTATAAGGCTAGGTCTATATTGATCATCGAAAAACCAGACATCAGGGATTTATAAACTAGGCTCTTTAATATACGTACGATCGATAAGAGAACACAGGCACTCAATCTCAGGAAAAAACTATCTTAACAGTCTTTAAGCGTGGGTGACTGAGAATAACTTTCCGTGGATTAAAGAAAAACAAGTGAAAAAGAAAGAATACAACTTGTAAAGGGCTTTTGTTCTCTTGTCAATCAGTTGATGCAGGGAACGCGTGAATAATTTTAAGGAGGCACTGACAGTCTACAAGTGTCTTTAAATATATATTCCCAATTGAGTCCATTGAAGAATAATTCAATAATATTTGCCTTCTGAATTAACTGAAATAATTTTAAAAAGGAAATTTATTTTATTAAAGCCGATCTGATCATGGAAAAAATAATTTGACGTGTCTATTTTCATTCTAGCGATAGATCGAATTGTGCGCGATCCCAATTTATCAAAATCTTTCTTTTTTTTAAAGACCGTTTGCTATGTTTGGAGCAAATGATTCAATTTAAAATATTCAAAAGACAATTGCTTGGCTCCATTTTTAAAACAATGCCAAACATTGGTTTAGTTAAAAAATGATCGAATAAAAAATTTCCCTTCTAAATTAACTGAAATATTTTGAATCTTGTTTCTGGAAAACTCACGAATTTGTGGACAATTAAAATACAAACTCTAGTTTATACTAAATCGTGGACAGACCTGAACATTCCGTAACGCCTCACAGGATTGGCTAAGAAAACAATAGAACAAACAACACAACAATGGACCCTAGCCCTAAAAACAATACAGGTGCACCTCATCCAGGTCGAATGAAATTAGAGGTGCAGGCCTACTGCAAATCGTACTTCGTTTTAAAGTATAAAATTACCGAGGAAAATGCGATACAATATTTAGAACAATATTTTTTTTTATAACAAACGATTTGATCAACTAATTTGACGTGTACTGATCGGCAAAGAATAATTTTTCGAAAAACTGTCAGTGCCACCTTAAAAATACAAACACCCACCACATCAACTGAGGTTGTAACTGTAACGTTTATACCTACACGCTGAGTGATCGACCAAACAAAATCGTATTTCCTTTGTAAGGGAAGTTTTGTAAACAATTATATTACATTTTCACATTTGTTTTGCAATACAGATATGCTCACCGAAACAAAAAAAAAAAACAAGTTGTAAACTGAATCGTCAAATTATCAACCGTATAAATGAAGCGATCGCTCAACGTCCAAATGATGGCTGAGATTAAATTGTCAGAAGTTAGTTCGACCTAAGACCTTCCTCCCATTGCAAACCCTATGCTAATTTGACGGTTCAGACAATTAGCAGGCGCCGTTTGCAGTTCGTTGATGCCTAGCTTATGGGCTTTTCTGGCTTGACTGAAAGATGATGATTGTGTTCGCGATTCAGCAAAATGAATGAACTACAATATCCCCCTGGTTCTTCATGTCAATTTGATGAGTAGATTCAGTCAATTAGCAGTCATATCCGAATTCGCTTTTCCTCAGAATCAATACATTTCAAACAAAAGTATTTGCTCATGTTCAGCCACCATTTGTACAAAAATATATATGAACTAAACAAAGTTCTTATCTTTGAAGAGATCCTTCCTGGTTTATCCTCTTGAATTGTTTCTTCAGTCCTCCATTTTCCTGACTTTGATACGCTTATTTGATTCCTCTTTGAAGTTCCTGAAGATATAAATGAACGATTGATGAGATGAAATGTTCAATTTTTGTCATTTTACAGACGTCACGTCTTATGTACCTAAAATTCAACCGTAGGTTTTCATCAATAATTAACGGTATGCAATGAAAGAATAAACGATTTCTAACAGTCAAAATCTATTTTCAACATTTGTTTCAAGGCCTTGGTTCCTTGATTTGAACTGTAAATGTATTTTGAAAGACAACCCCTCAGCTTATTGCAAGACAATCGCAATACCAAAACACAGAGAAGTCGTAATAAGACGAAGACAAGCTTAAAGCACGTGTTTACTTCATCAAGCAGAATCTTATACTCTTTTACTGAACAAATGCAATTTTGTTTTGTCAAGCGACGTTTACCTTCGGTTGGGGTTGTGGGGTGACGTTTTTCCTTGGCGGTACGTCTTCCCAGAGTCTTCCAAGTTGCCTTTGGAGCGCCAACAAGTTTTACAACTTGCAAGACATCTTCACACGAACACGAACTGCTTGATTTGCGGCGAGGGCTCGTGATTTTTTCATGAATATTGATTAGAAACTTGGGCCAATCGCTGACAAATATTTCAAAGATTTTGGGGTAAACAACGTTTGCACGCTTTTTAGTGATGAAAGCGCAAATAAGAAAGAAAATCGCGTGATAACAAAGTTTGCATTCAACAAGATAATTTTAAGTAACGGATAATGCCCGAGCTCTGAGGCGTTATTAAAAATAATGACCGAGCGCGAGGTCATCTTTGCTAATTCTTTTGCATTTTGGACGCAGTGCGCCTTTTGTCGAATTAACCTAGCACGTTTTATTTTTAAATCCGGAAGGGGGAATTTTTATTAACCCTCGGGCATACGAGCGAGGAACGGGGGTAGATGCCACCCACCCCTCTCAAGCTTTTTTGAAATTTCATGTGACCATGACAACCAATTTTTAATGGGCATGTCTGAAATGTTAAGTTTTCCTTGCTATTCAAGCTAAAACTATACCAGATATCGGTCAGTGGCGTACAGCATAATGACCATCCAGTGGTTTTGCAACATCGAACCTACGAACCATTTCACAACATTTTCGCATGGTGCAAATAACGTTCCCTTCCCTTCGCAACTCATTTTTCAACAAGCTTGTACAGGTACAAAGCAACTATTACGTCAAACTAAAAACATTACGTCAAGCTAAAAATAGACCACGTGTCGCAAACTGGCTTCAACATACTACGAAGCTAGTCTCTTGGGAATTACGAAGTTGAATTGTGCCGAAGAGTAACGGAAACAAACGAGAATTTACGAGATCGAAAATGTCCAAAATGCTACCCCTTTTAAATAACTTAGGGATATCAGGTCACCTGAAAACCGTCGTTAAAAAGGACAACAACTTATTCTTTTGAAACATGTTATTCAAATACCCATTAGTTTATCTTTAAAAGCAAAACACGTGCACCATTAACCATCGGACGTACTCTTGGATTTTTTCAAGAGCATTTATTGTTGGCACATGCGGTCTTCAGTAGCTGTTCGTTTATCCATTTGACATATTTTGGTTAAGTTTGAGGACAATCGGTTGCTGTGGTAACAAGATATGACGCTTTCAATTCAAAATGCAGTTTTAAAAGAGTGAAAACATCAAGCAAAACTGCATTTGAATGAAAAGCTCGATCTCTTTATTGCCGCGGAGTTAGTCAGAGCTACTTGCAAGAAGTAATATTTTAAGTCTGAGGAAACTTTCTGTGGTAATTTAATGATAATTTGTGATACTTTTGAAATAATTTGACCGCTTATATTTCAAACATGAAAAACACATGTTACAAATGTTTCTGCGATTTATTCAAAATCGAAAAGTTTAATTTGTTTGAAATTTCCCCATTTAGTGTGCTGCACTGTTTAGATTATAGCACATTTATTCGCTTGTCGCGGGGAGCCCCAAAATCGAAAGATGTGTTTTTCGCCATGTTTGTTTACCGTTGCTATGGAAACGCTGATTAGCATAAAAGGAGCATCGTCCAAAACTTTCATACAAACCTAACATCTGGTATCAAATTCAGATTCATTAACTAAAGTGAAATATTTCTTGTTTTTGACGTCGCGTTAGTGAGTTATAGAGATTTGAATTTACAAAATGCTAATTAGATGACGTCAAATCAAGACTTTACCATTATTTCTACTTCAATTTACAATACGCAGTTCACAGCTTAAGGATAATCAGTTTAAGAAATACTAAATAAAAACTGTTAATAGTCAATTGATTTGTAAAAAATATTACTTGGAGGTGGAAACAAGTAGTTGTATAATAAACGAGTCTTGATTTGACGTCATCTTTTTAACATTTTGTAAATTCAAACCCCCATAATTCACTAACGTAACGTTAAAAACATTTAACTATTCAACTTTTCAACGTACATAGAGTTGATTAAGCGAAAAAACAATTTTGGGGTTAGGGAACTTTAACATTAGACGTTAAATGCGTCTAGTATAAAACAGACAGTCTTAACTGGGACGAATTTAGCCCTGAAATCCAGCCTCAACGGCGAGTTTCGGGACAGAAAGTGGTTTGAAGAATTCGCATCTGTTACAGACGACGAAACTGAATTTACATTGACATTGGAGAGTTTGGGGCTAAAAAAGTCAACGAATGTTCATATTTTTGAAAGCATAGTGCAAGAGCTCGATGCTTTTTTACAGAACATATCAACAAAGAATGGAAAAGAGAAGGCGATTTATTTAAAATTTGTTTGGCGCCGAGTTTAGTCGTGTCCAGTCCACCCATTTTTTCTTTTTTAGAAGATCTTGTATTTTTTCTGCGGTTTGGGTGTCTTCATTAAGGTGGCTCCAAGTAGTAATATTTTTTTACAAATCAATTGACTATTAACAGTTTTTATTTAGTATTTCTTAAACTGATTATCCTTAAGCTGTGAACTGCGTATTGTAAATTGAAGTAGAAATAATGGTAAAGTCTTGATTTGACGTCATCTAATTAGCATTTTGTAAATTCATCTCTATAACTCACTAACGTGACGTCAAAAACAAGAAATATTTCACTATTCGACTTCACCAATTCAATATTTGTTATTTAATAAAGTGTTTTTTTGTTGTTGTTAAACTTTTCAACGTACATTGAGTTGATTAAAAGAAAAAAATTGGGGGTTAGGTGCACTTTAAGTGCGTCTAAAATTCTGACAAATGGTACCTTGCAAACGGCTCAGTTTGGGTACCGTTACAATTCCTATCACCAGGCAAGAGAAGTCTGTTAAATTTGAATTTATTTTCTCTAAAAAAGTGATACAAACTAAAGATAAATACAGAAAAGCAAAAAAAAAAAAACAAGAACAAAAAAAAACGGTCTACAATAAAGAGCAATGTTTTCTTAGGGAGAAAATTAAAATCTTGCAAAACTAAAACAATGTTGTTTCGGACACTGTCCAAACTGTACAAACCATTCAAAGGCAATCTGTTTGCGGCTGAATTTCGAGGAAGGGGGATTCACAAAGTGTTACTTTTTTATACATAGCAATGAAAAATATGAATCTATTTTATTCTGTCATTCATTGAAGATTTGTACTGCTTTTAACTCAGTTTATGTCGATTCAGAGCCGGAATAAATGTCAATGCATACTGGAACTCAAACTGCTGAAAAACAACAACGATCCAAGGTGCCGGTCAAAGGTAGCAAAGATCCGTCTTGATTCACCAGACTTCTTGCCTGACTCCGCGCGCCACATCAGGTAACTAGGCAACGGCAATCAGTTGACGAAAGCGAACGCTAATACATAGCTGGATGGGAGTTCTTTCTTTCTCGTTGTGTCGTTTGTTGGAGCGTAGTGGATGTTTATTTCTTGTTCAGGATGCACAGAATATTGACGCCGGACATTCCCAAGTTAACACGTCTAAAAAAAAACAGAAAGAAACGGTTTTAACTTCGTGAATACACGAGCGTTGAACGAGTTATAGGGGTGGGAATAAATTCAATCGATTGGTCGATCGGTTGTCAATGCTCGCGATGTGTAATGGTCACCTGCCTCAGCCATGGGGACGGGGGGGGGGGGGGGGGAGGGGTGGGTTCGCCTTCGCGCAAACTTCTCCTATTTCTTTTGCTTCACGTCCGTTTTCCGCGGGGAGCAAGGGAATCAGAGACGACTGCACGTAGGCCAGGAAAAGGGGGGGGGAGTCGGTGAACATTGAGCTTGCTATTTGTAATGGTCACCTACTCCACCCATGGGGAGAACGTTTCGTATCCACGAGTTGGCTCATAGGAGCCTTTGATTTTAATGTCTGCTACATATACTTGTTATGGCTTTGTAATGATTGTGTTTAATACACAACTGGTTCCAAACACTTGCGCAATCTGTTGTTTCCTCCGACAGAAAGAAATCTTTACTCCACTTTGTCTCTGGCGCAGAGGCGCAGAGGCGCAGAGGCGCAGAAGCGCAGAGGAGTCAAATTTGACCGTAATTCCTTCTATTTTTACCGCGTGAATCGATTTTGTCGGAGCAAAAGTATGAACGTGACCGAACAAAGCATCTTACGCTTTTGGTGAAATTTTATCCTCAAGCAGACAGTGGTCGTCTGCGGGGAAACAATCGGACGATTCTGGAAAACGATGAAGCCTTCCTACGAGGCACGAAGCGCACGTTTGCCCTTTTCCCCGCGCTTGGCAGCGGCTACACACTTTTGCCTCGAGTTCTGATTGGCTAATTGCGTTGTTTAGCTTTATTGTGATTGGCCAGATGCAATTACTTTTGAATTAGATTTTTGACTGACAGAAACGTAAAGACTACTCCAAAACTAAAAGTTTGAAAACCCTTTCACTTCCAGAGTCAATTATCGCGACATGTGGCGTACAGTTCTAACTTTTGAGTCTGTGGACGAAATCTCTTCGGCAGTACTTTTGCATGGTACTATTTGTTTTTCGATATTTTGCAAAATGAAATTTGTGATTTTTTTAAATGAATTTTGCTATTTGGCACTCTTGGTAGTTAAAGGGTTTAATATAAAGACAAGCGAAACAACTCACCCTAACATTCCATAGTGCTTGGTTTTCACGTGATGAAGAAAGAAAATGATTGTGTGAAACAGGTTGTTCTGTCCCTGAAACAAAGCAAAAAGAATTGAAGGCTTAGTGGAAGCTTGAAAACTGATTTTTTTGTATACTAGAAGAGACTTGTACTATTACTTATGCTGAACACGAGACCATGTGTTCAATTTTAATGGCGCTATGTCACGAGAAGGACATTTTTTTGTCAAAACTCTGCTAATATTACTGACAAGCACTGTCAATTGTGCACAAAATGTTCTTTGAACCTAAAAAAGGAGATATAAAGTGAATTCTTAACCCTTTCTCCCCCAGAGTCAGTTATGGAGATATGTGGTGTAGTTCTAACTTTTACTACTTCTTCAGCAGTACTTTTGCATGGTACCATTTGTTCTAACTTTTGAGTCTGTGGATGAAATCCTATGGTGTGACCATTCAAATGAAACCTCTTCAGCAGTACTTTTGCATGGTATCATTTGTTCTAACTTTTGAGTCTGTGGACGAAATCCTATGGTGTGACCATTCAAATGAAACCTCTTCAGCAGTACTTTTACATGGTACAATTCGTTTTTCAATATTTTACAAAATAAAGTTTGGGATTTTTGGCATTCTTGGGAGATAAAGAGAAAGAACCAACCACAGCTATTTTCATCGATTTCAAAGATACGGAGAAAGAACTTTGAAAATTTAGCCTGAACTTTTAAAGTTACAATTCATTTCCATCCTGGCATCCGCTGATAAAAAATGCACATTAATAGTTTTAGTGCGCTGTCGATTGTTAACAAAACCATTATTTTTAAGTTACCTTTGGTACAAATATGTGTTTTGGCTCTTCAAAGTGATACTACAGTGTGGGGACACAGCCCCTTTAAAGGGCCACTTTCCCGCCGAAATAGCAAAATTTCGCTTAGCTTATTTCCACGTTATATCGCCAAATGCCACCAAATATACAACTTAGTTGGATAAAAAGATTCTATAGAGTAAAACAGAAGCAGTAGTTTGGAGATAAAGTGTAGGATTGCAAGGATTGAAGTGGATTACAGTTCATGAAATTTGATTTATTGACAGGCGGTCAAGAAATCAAACCTGCCATTCTTGTGAAATTTTGACTGTTCTAGGCGTTATTTTGTCTGTTTAGTTCATATTTCCTTGCTTCTGTCACTTTTGGCGATGGTTTCTTCCAATTTCAAGATAATAATGTAAGCTTAAAGCAAGCTCCTGGCCAAAATCATGAAAACACGATATTTCAGCCGGGACAGTGTCCCCTGTATATCATAAACTAGTGTAGGAAATAAGCAAAATGATAAAAGGGTGGGGAAAGACAAACTAAGCACGAAGCGGACGGATAATAGAGCGTTCAATTGAGTGTCGTAAAACCAAAACCAAAGTAATTACTCTGACCAATCACAGAACTCGCAGACAATCTGATGAACCAATCAGAACTCGAAGCAAATACACGTAGCCGGTGCCAAGCGCGGGAAAACGCGTGCAAGCAAGTCACGATTGGTTTTGGTTTTACTTCTGATTGGTTAATAAAGTGGCGCGAGATTTTTCAGCCAATCACGAAGCGTAGCAATGCAAAACCAAAGCAATTGTGAGATTACTTTCGACACTCAATTGAAAAGCGCTCTAATTCTAAACCAACCAACCAATAAAAAAATAACTTAATAATACCTTGGGCATATCATAGACTTCATCTTCAATAATAACCTACCAAAATAAAAACAGACGTTGCAACACTGCTATCAAAAAGGGTTTATTATGATATTTGTATGTATGATCCGTGCAATCCATATCAGAAATTAACAAGAATAAGAGATTGCCAGTTGCTTCGTCCTTCAAAACCAATAATTTTCTAGTGGATTTAGGTTTAATACATTCACATTATTGTTTATCGTGACATTTATAGCCTGACATTTAAGAAATGGAAAATTGGGCCGTTACTCACGTTACTCACAGAGCTTAAGGAAAACACAAAATGGAGTTTTCGGGAAGGATTTGAAAAATTATGAGAACACGTTGCTTGTTGGCTTCCGTCTGCCTTAAAAGACAACCAGCTAGCGCCAAAGCACCTGCTGTGCGGCTTGATCTTAGAAGAAAGGCAGGCCTGGTTGCACTTGCAGTTGCTGCAGGAAACATGGGCGATGTAGCAGCTCTCGTAAGGTCTTACACCATTGGTTCGATACCCTTCAAGAGAACAATACCACAAACAATAACAATAGGCCACTCCGAAAAATACCATTATAATCTTTTATGTGCCGGCTCAGCCTCAGCTTCACCGGGGTGTAATTATTCAAGTCTCCTTTGTTATAATGGCACAATGGAATTTAGAGTACATGTAGGAACGCTAGGACGTAGCATTGTGTGTTCGTATACAAATGTGTACCGTACGCAAATTGCCAAGAAGTTGAAGCATTGCACGTGCAGTTCGTGCTGAAAACAAAAGAAATTGGAAAAATCAGGCTTATATCAAGCACCATCCAAACCTGCACTTTCAAGAGTATTATGGTATTTTTCATAGTTTCTGGAGTGGACCCTAGCCCAAAAAAAAACAATAACAGCGGTGTTTTAGAAGGCCATTGAAAATAGCGGTTTCTGAGAGCTGCTACACTACCGGGAAAAACTAGGGCCTGGTGGTAGCGCTGCTGTTGCCCTATCACGTCTTCGTTCTCTCCTCTGTCAACCTCGTCCCCAGTGCCTACTCCGCTTTCAATGGCGGGGCTGGCGTGGAAACGCCTGGACAAGGCTGCCAAAATACTCCAAGAACCGTGGAGTATGTTTGTCATGTAAAACACGATGAAATGTCTTCGCTTTGTTTGAACAACGGTTTTAGATTGGTAGAAAACAAATACGACTGCCAATCACTGGCAATAAACTTTTTCCTTGGGTTTCTACACCCCCCACACTTCCCACCCCCACCCCCACCCTCCCCACCCCCGCCATTTTGAAAGCGGAGATTGCCCTGTGGACGAAGTTGCTCCTCTCGCTTTCTTCCTCTCGTTGTTAATCACTGCGTAACTATGCCTCTATAACATCATGATGGACTAATAAGAAACACGTGCATTCTCAATGCCATTATTTGTGCTTTACCTTGAAATGAGGGGGGTGAAGACGCGACTGGTAAATACACAAGTCACTCTTTCTGGCATCTACAACAACAACAACATATTGTAACGATGTATCACTAATGATCACATTTTTGAAGTTCATGTTGATTTATTTAGAAGTTAAAACTAACAATAATAACTGAACCAAGATTTAACTCGACGCCAGGCTTACTCGGTTTGTCCGGTGTCTTGAGGAAGTGAAGTCCAGTGAATGTTCTTCCATCCGGAAACGCGGGATCCGCGGGGAGTCTGGAATCCATGTACGTGCAAAACATATGCAACAGCAACTGAAAGATACAAAGGTTTGTGTGCTTCATTTATGGATGTATAATTATAGTCCTTTTCCTCGGGCAAATAAACTTACTGTTGTAATGAAAAATTTATCCAAGTGTTTAAAGTATGAGCCTAAAATTTAATTTGAATGCTCAATTTTTGGACAACAAAAACTAGGTAACGGGAACTCTCGACTACCAAAATACCACTGGACTGTTGAAGTTTAGTCTGAAGTCAGACGCTTTTTCCAACATAACAACTGTAGCAACAGTCAATCATGTTTTAGCCACACATGTTGGGATGTTTAGCCGGGTGTGCAACATTGCCATCCAAAAAATGTTAGCCAAGAATGTCGGAACGTTTAGCCGGGGCTCAGGCGTCGGGGAGAGGGGAACTGGTTAAAGGGAAAAGACGCCTGCAATAAAGACGTTGGCGGCTGCAAAATTCCGATTGGCTAATTTGCGCTGGGCGGGCCGGTAAACATGCATGTAGTAAATTCCCATGTGAAGTCAGCCATACGTAAAAGCACGGCCAGTTTCTGATTGGTGAACGTATTGACAGTTGACATAATTCGATTACCAGAAAATCGGTGGCGCAATACGATAGCCCGGTTCTTACAGCATGTGTTCCTTCCCTTCTCCCCTCTCCTTTTCCGCGCCCCCTCCCCCCTCCCCCCTCCCCGTTTACGCCTGCCAGGCTTAAGATCAAAACAAACCTGTGAATCAGCTAAGAGATCCTGTTCCCATAGTTTGCCTCTGTACTGTCCGCCTGAATTCCATCGATACAATCCCATACAACCACCTTGAGCAAGTTCTATAATGAAATAATATAGAGTAAGTAACATCTTAACCCTTAGACTTTCTCAAAGTCGTTCACTTGTTTCCAGTTTCGGTGTGGAAATAAGCCCGGGGGGGGGGGGGGGGGGGGATTAAGCAAGAAGATTATATCTTATTACGAAATATCCTTCGTCCCATACCTGCGCAAAAACAAACAAGTGACTTGAGGCAAGTCTGTTACCTTTGTAGCTTGACTGTAGATGAAATACCTACCTGACAGACGCTGTACAAGATACTCTTGATTGTTAGAAGCTTCAAGGTACGGGATAATGGATGGTAATGTAGGCACCTGGTCTGCTTTTGTTACTGCTACTTGGCGAGCAGCACTGAGACTGATAGCTGAATAAAATAAAGCAAATTCAGTCTTTAGAGTGTTTTTTTGGTTGAGTGTTTTTCTCTGGCCAATCAGAGCAGAGGCAATCCTTCCAATGAACCAATCAGAGCTCGAAGGAAATAGATGTAGCCGGCACCAAGCGCGGGAAAGCGCGTGCAAGCAAGTCACGAGCGGTTTTGGATTGGTTGATAAAGTGTCGCTGGATTTAACCAATCACATAGCGCAGCAAAGTAAGGCCAAAGCAAACACGAAATTAATTTTGACACTCAATAACTAAAAATCGCTCTAAAGGGTGTAGGTATGTTGCGTCTTAAGCTTGACCAAATAAACAAGAGCGTTCGCCGGCCAGAAGTTGGAAGAAGTTGCTCCACTTCAGTGAATAATAAATTGATTGAAATACATTTTGTGAAACGTGTGGGTCGTCGTGCGCTATTTCTGCGCCATCTTTTCTTACAAACAGGCAAAACCGTAGTTTTAATTTCTAAGACTTACTTCCGACTTGAAGCTCTGAACTGCCAATTCTACAGAGGGTTTCATTCACTGATTCAATTTGTTCCACAAGACGAACTAATATTGTTTGACAAAGCCACTGAAAAACAAAATCCAAAAACTTAGGTCAGGAACTCATCAATGTTTCGGTTAAGCAATGTATATAATTATTTATAAATACATTTAATAAACTGTAAGTTAATTATTTTTTTCTTGTCCGAATTGTTGGCTTGCATTTGGGAAATCAATTGTTCTAAAGAAGGAGATGACAAGTCATGGTGATGTCATTGCATTCAAATTTCCCACATTACATACATTATTTATATTATCCAAACAAGTCTACCTTTCTACAGTTTTCTGTCCAATAGTCCAGGCTTGCTCTTGATACAGCAGATTTTGTCCAGATCTACAGAATAAAATGAAATCTACATAAATAAGTAAGAAAGAATGTGGTTACAATCAATAATATTATTTATACTGTTATACATGTATGGTTGGCTTCATGAGCGGGCAAGATGAAGCAAATCCTGCACTCTGATTGGTTGTACCTGATGCTCAGAACAATTCTTTTCTGACTGCCTAGTTTCTAAATTCCAGGAATTTTCAGAGGGCCACCCTAATTAAACTAGAGTTAGCTTGGAGCCACCCTCTTTAAAAATTGTTATTTATTAATTTGTATGACCGATGCAAAAAATAATGATTGTTTACAGTTTACTTCGGAACCAGCTCTAGCTGTTTGCCTTAGAGATCGAGGTGTATGCCTTTACAGAGTTTAGTTACACGTAATGAACAAGTGAAATTTGGCCCTCACTAGTGAATAATTGAAGAAGTCGGAGCATAACCATTCTATGTCGAATTTTGGTCTGTTTTATTTTTCTTTTCGTCCAAATGAGCTGAATTTTTTGCATGTGGTCTCCAATTTAATACAAAACTACAGCCCTGTATTTTTTCTGCTGTTTTGCGCTTCGTTTTCAATAAAAAGGTATGCAAAAAACTCAGTGGCGCTTTTGGAGATATTTTATTGAACAAGAAACAAAAGAAACCTTTTGTTTTCCTGAACAATGAAATCAGCAATGAAGCATCACATAGCCGCTAGTTGTTCGTTCTGATTGCATACGTTTTCACTCGAAAACGAAGCGCAAACCAGAGAAAAAAAGGGCTGTGGCTTTCTATTAAATTGGAGACCACATGCAAAAAATCAGCTCATTTGGATGTAAAAAAAACCCAGACCAAACTTCGACATAGGATGGTTATGCTCTGATGTCTTCAATTGATGTATGTCTTAGGGCGCTTACCATTTGTCAGAACTGCCCGGCCGGACCGCTCAATTCGTTAATATTATTCCATTTTTTGCCAGAACTGGTCGGCCAGACTGGTAAATTTGGAAATAGTATGCACCCTTTTGATGGACTTGTAGGAACAAGCCTTCAAAAAGATGCATTCTAGTTACAAACGGACCGGTCTGGCCGGCCAGTTCTGACAAATGGTAAGCGCCCTTAGAGAGGTGTCCACTTTAAGAGAGTTTACTGTATTAATGTAATAATTTATTTAAGTTATTCAAACAGTAGATAAAAAATTAGGAGATATAAATCACCTCATCTGCTTTTATGCTATTATATCCTGAATCATCATCATCCCTTGATGAGCTCAAGTCAGGGGACCTTTCATGTAAAAAATATTACCTTAAGATCATCATCAGAGAACATACATGTAGATACATAGCCAGATTACTGGCGTAACTGTTATCTTCATCATAGTAGAGATGCGAGTTTATTTCTATGAAAGCACAAGGGTAAGCTTTGTGGAGGTCCCACATCACCCGACGAGCGATGGTACATGTAGTGCCACCAATATAATGCAGTATTAAATCATGAGATAACATAATTACAGTATATGTGCTTCACCTTGACCTAAAAATAGCATTATTTGAGCATTACACTGTTGCCTACTCCTCACAATCTGGTGACTGAGTATTTTGTTATATACAACTTGAAGGAAAGTCTTAAGCCCCAATCACACCAACAGTTAAACAGATGTGTTTAAATGTTGTTTAGTTAAAGTAGGTTTGTAGCCTTTATCTCGAAAGTTTTAAATGTATATGACTCAAACTACCTGGAATGGCAATAAACGTCAATAAAGTTTCTTTTAAGATTTCATTCCAAATATTACGGGAGGTTAGCAGGTATTTTTCTAAACCTGTGTTTAACTAAACAGCATTTAAACATGCTTTAAGCGCTAGCTAGTGTGAGAATGGGGTATTACATACATTTGTATAGTTTTGTTTGAACAATGGTTTGATATTGCCAGAAAACAAATACAAAATACATGTAGGGGTGCCAATCACTGGAAATAACCTCCGAAAATTCCATTTCATTGTATGTCACATGAAAAAATACATGTGCATGCCACAACTCTTGGAGTATTTTAATAGCAGCCTTGTTCCAAGACTGGGAATTCTAAGCCCGCCCAGTGCTATTCTAAAAGTGGAGAAGGTATTGGGGACAAGGTTTCTACTATATAATTTCCATTTAATGCTTACGTAACTGAAAACAGTCTACATCATGATCTATAATCATATGGAATAAATGTACTTTATTTACCTTCTTGCAATTCTGTACACATTCAATGGAGGTGTGAAATCATATCTGTACCCTGACCAATATGGTTGGCCTCTCCCAACAGACAGAGCATCTGGTGAGGAAACTGTCAAACAATCATAAAAAGAAGGTTAACAGTCTGAATTTGTATACTGTATTAACCAGTGCCAAATGGTACATGTACATGTATAACCCAATCTACAGTTACTGTATAACCTTGATCAGTATCTGGTCAATTTTAATAAAAAACGGTTGAAAAGATCTACTTGTTAAAACCATAAATCCCTCCCGTCAGGCCACTACAGTGTACATGAAAACTGTTTTATTACATGTATTTCTTTCTCAACATATGTCAAAAACAGGTGGTAAAATCTTGTGATGAACTACTGTAGAATACTGTCCCCAGTGGGGGGAGTGTAGTAATACTCTCACTGGTTTTATGCTAGCCAAGGGAAATTGCATCACAATTTACATTAATTTTATGTGTGAGTATACATAAATTTATTGAGGCTCGTGTCATCATCAGGCATGCCCGAGTGCTATAAAACTATAAGGAGCCACCTTACTTAATGCAATTGCATTTACATTAAATGAGTTTAGTACCTCTATGCAGCCTTTCCTCTTCTTGTTCTTGTTCTTTAAAGTATTGTGTAAGTGAGTTTAGATCTGTTATGCATTCATTGGAAGGAACTAAGGGCAACAACATAGAAATTACATGTATCTGTGTGCACAAAAAACAAACCTCTTTGGCTTATCTGCCAAATATATGAGGCTGAGAGTGGAAGAGAGGTCAATGATTACACTATTCAGGGATTCTGACAGGGTGCGCGGGTGCGGGACCGCACAATTTTGTCAAACCCGCACAATTCCGCACAATTCCTAAAAATCCGCACAATCCCGCACAATACTGAAATATTTGCTTAAAATTTTAATTAAATCAGGTATTTCTATCAATTACCAAGATTTGAGAAACATTTTAGGCTATTTTTAGCCTATTTTCCTTCCAAACAATCGAGAAATGCCTCGCTTTCCTTGAACAGCTCGAGCGGATATAAAAAACAACAAGGCGTCCTCTTCGCCGTCCTGGGAACTAGTCTCCTGTTTTATTTCCATCCGACTTCCTGTCGAATTTTTATCGTAGCTTTTTAGTTGTCGTTTTCCAGACATTATGTCGTTTTTCTTAGCAGCCTGTTGATATTTTTTCGAGCGCTTTCGCTTCCTCTTTCAGTTTAATATGTCGGGAACCGAAGAAGAAACACCGAAGAAACGTACCGTCGCGCCGAAATCAATGTCACTCTGCTGAATTATTTTTGCAAAGAACTGATCAAGTTTGCGAATCGACAGACAAATTATTAAAGCGCTGGAACTTCGGACCGATAGGAGAAAATTATTAAGTTCTGATCAGAATACAGGATTTGATTTTTTCAATCAAGCGAAAGACGTTTTCATTCAGGAAAATGCTCTACGATCTTGCTATCAAATTACATTTAGCACGCAATTTGCATACATCTCGGGGTTGTGTTTTCGCGGCAAACTTTCGAAGAAATTGTGTGAACCTTTACTGAAAATTATTCACACTACAGAAATGTACGGATTTTTCATAAAGGAACTCGCTCAGATCGGAAACATTTTATTTTGAGGTGGTATTTCGGTTTTACCCAATCGAGTTCATTGTGTCACGCAATGTGATTTTGTTGAGACAAAATCTTTGGTACATTTTAATCCCCAAAGTAAAAGGTCTATTTGTATTTTTCATTTTTGCAGAATTGGCTCCCTGTGATATTTTTCCGGCCTGGCTAAAACACTGGTGATTAAATATTTGGTTGGTCACAGGATTGCGCAATCCCGCACAATTTCCCGCACAATCGGAGTTTTTTCCCGCACAATTTGCCTCAAAACTCCCGCACAATTTTAATATTTTCCCCGCACCCTGTCAGAATCCCTGACTATTACATGTATGACTGATGCTAAGGCTAAGTATTTAATTCAACATCAATGCACTACTGACATGTACTGTACAGAAGGCAAAATAGGCCTATATGTGGGTTCAAATAAACTTCTCAAACTCATTAATAATTCATGATGAGAACACAAAGGAAATCATTACCGTGAAGGAGGTTTTGATATCCTGTCTTAATTTGCATAGATTTTGGCAGTTTTATTCCTTCGTTTTCTCAGCATTTAACGATCAGTTTGAGAAGCTTTATCAAACACTCGAAAGAGTGTTTCATCAGGTATCCAAACACCTTGAAGTGGGTTAAAAAAAAACCTCAGCTACGCCTCGTTTTTCAACTCACTTCACGGTGTTTGGAGTAATACTGTATATCAAACACAAGGAACAGTGTTTCATCAGATTTCCAAACACCAAGAAGTGGATTGGAAAAACGAGGCGCAGCCGAGTTTTTTTTTAACCCACTTCAATGTGTTTGAAAATCTGATGAAACACTGTTTCGAGTGTTTACTGTAGCTTCTCAAACTGATCGTTAAATGCAGAGAAAACTAAGGAATAAAATCACCAAAATCTATACAAATTAAGAAAAGATTTTAAAACCTCCTTCATGGAAGTGATTTCCTTAATAATGAATTATTAATGAGTTTGAGAATATTTGATGAAACACTGTTCCTCGTGTTTGATCTATTACATGTACATCAAATTTACTGGTTCCTGCCTTACAATGAAAGCAATGACTAGTTACATGTAAAGGTCTTCCATTTTTGAAAGTATTTTATTGGAATTATAAGATGTACATGTACATGTATGTAACCAAGATCCTACAAAAAGTAAGATTTGAAATAAATACTTACAAGGGGACCTGCCAGGAGAGGACGGCCTGGACCTAAAATTTTAAAAAATAGTGAAAAGTTTATTGAAAAGTTGTCATACATGTATGTCTCACAGCAAAATTTAACTGTCCTGGAAAAATGGATAAGTTTTTTCCAAGCAAGGTATTTATTTATTTATTTATTTAATTACAGGGTTGTCAAGAAAGTTTGAAATAAAAGTCCAACTTTGGAAAGCAACCACTCCCCAGATATATTTTTATAAAATTAATGTGATCTCCTCTTATAAAGAACAGGCAAACAAAGTACCCAGCCAATATGACAAAGTACAATGTTGGGGATGATTATTGCTGGCAGCGGGCTACTTTGGATAACCCTGTATTTATTTACATGAACATGGCAATTATTTTGGCAGTATATAATACATGTAAACTACAGTTCACTGCAACTGAGGCAATTCAAAGGATGGCTAAGAATGTTTCATTGATAATAGTCCAAAACAAAAATGCATTATGCAAGAGGATTATATTAAGAATGATCTCTTATACCCTGCGAGCAGAGCCTCTTTCGATCCCAGGGTAGATCTTTTATAGCTTATTACAAGAATCAAAGGATTTTAAGAGCCATCTTGTGAATATGAAACAACGTAAGGTTAAGTCCATGGATCGGTTATACATGTAATTTTCCGAGTTTGAAGTCAAAGAATTGAAGAGTAAAACAGATTTAAAATGACCAATACATCTTAGTGTGACATAAATATGCATTGTGTGAAACAAGACTGTCTACTAGACAACTGAATGATGTAATACACTGGGAATTAAAAAAAGATTACATCTCAGTGATTAATCAAGTGAAAATTTGCAATTTGCCACCATATACATGTACATGTGTACATAAAAATTATCTCATTCAACACTTAGCTGATTCACGAGATACACTTACATTGTAAGAATGAGTTTATTTGCGGTTAATAACTTGGATGTACATGTACTAATTAGTAATGTTCAGCATACCGTGAATCAGGAGTTGCCAATGTTTCGTTATATAAAGATGGTGTACCAGGTAACGGAGATCTTGGTGAGCTGTTGTTTGACTAAAAGTAGGAAATGGATTCTTGTCAAAATATGAAGTGTACATGAAGTCTGCTTACAATTAATAATTACGAGGTGGTCAAAATAGGCCATTTCCGAGTTACCTTATGCCATGTTATGAAAGTGAGGCCTGAAGCACTTGTAACCTTTCATATGAAAATGAGTTATGTTTGCATTTGAATGCAAACTTACATTGTACATTGTATTTTTATCTCAAAGGATATGCACCAAGCCTCATTTTGATACAATGTACATTTGTAACAAGGATTGAAGCAACTCAGAAATGGCCTATTAGCTGACTGCTCGTCAATTTTGCTGACTACTTTAATTTCTATCTTGGACAGGTTCAATACATGTATATGTTGTGGTGCAATTTTATCCTTGGTGCAAATTTTATTTTCCTTTGTTTAAAACTCATTATCATACATTATCATACATTACCATACCCCAAAACAATGGAAAATAAAATTTGCACCAAGGACAAAATTGCACCACAACATATATTTTAACAACAAAAAAAAAATTATAATTTATTAGTCAGAGCAGTTTGCATTGAGTGTCAAAGGTAATTTGATGATTGTTTTCATTTTGCATTGCTGTAGCTTTGTCATTGTCATTGGCATTTGTTCTTACATGTACAATCAGCAGTAAATTGTGATTGGGCAGAGTAGAGCAGTTTTCAATTGAGTGTCGAAAGTAATTACACAATTGCTTTGGTTTTGCATTGCTATGCTTTGTGATTGGCTAAAAAATCTCGCGCCATTTTCTCGACCAATCAGAAGTAAAACCAAAACCAATCGTGACTTGCTTGCACGCGTTTTCCAGCGCTTGGCGCCGCCGACATGTAATTGCTTCGAGCTCTGATTGGTTCATTGAATTGTTTACGACTGCTGTGATTGGTCAGAGTAATTACTTTGGTTTTGGTTTTACGACACTCAATTGAAAACTGCTCTAATGACACTCAACTAAAATCCACCATATCTTGAGACAAATATTTGCATGGCTATTACAGCTAAAATCAAGTGATATTCCACAAGATTGAGCCCACAAGTTGGATGTTATAACAGTTGACACTCACCCGTGGAGGTGTTCCAAGAAGCCTTGGGGGTGTGCCAGAGATTGTAGTGGACATGCCAACGGTGGGTGATGATGTTGTGATGATGGTGGGAGATACAGATCCACGACCAGTTGGGCTGTGCAGTGGAGCCAGCTTGAATCCTGAATCTGTTGATCAGAAATAATAATAAATTTAATAATAAACTAATTCATCCCCAAGCTTGATACATTGTACACCCTATGAGCAACTTATGTACATGTGGAGGCCACCATACACTTGTTTCTAAGAAATACAGAAAGCCAGGCATTTAAAATTACTCCTAGTTTATAACTAGTAACTTAAGTTTAAAGTAGATAAAGTACTGGGCTGGGTTGTTGTAGCATCAATTTTGTTGTAGCATCAATTTTGATTCCAGTTTAATACTAGTCTTAATCAGTGGAGATTTTTCCAAAGCATTTTCATCCTTTAGTTTCAACTTTGACTTGTCTTCGCACTGTAGCTTACATGTAAAATGAGTTTTTGAAAACACTTCTAACAAGAGAAATTAAATCCTTGGTAAAGTTTTAATACGGGGTTAGCATTAACAGACTTTCAAACAACTGGGCCCTGATCAATCTCTCATTTTATTCATGTACATGTACACTGTACCTGTAGGTCGAATGCCGAGGAGTTTCTTTTGTTCTGGTGACAGCATGACACTATTTTGTCCCAGAACAGGTCTCATGTAATGATACAGATCCACTATGAAGCAGAACGTGAACCAAATGGCAAGACCGCCAACTATTATACGAAAACATAAAAAAATGAATATCTTTATGTGAATTACAGTCTGTACAGTATATGTTGTAGGTTAAAATTATTTTAGGTTAAAAATTATTTCAAACTAGGTTAATTTTTATTTACCTTTGTCCCAGATTCATTAACATACATGTAATCATCTTTATTTATTTAAATCATCTTTATTTAACGAGGGTGACACTAAATAGTCATAAGACTAACAATCCTGTGGCCCTCGGATTCTGGATCAAATTGGAATTTGGAAGTGTTGGTTTTTGAGGAGAGGGGAAAACCGGAGTAACCGGAGAAAAACCTCTCAGAGCAAGGAGAGAACCAACAACAAACTCAACCCACATATGACGCCGGGCTGGGAGGCGAGCTCTCTCACCACTACGCCACCCCTGCTCCCCTTATAATCCATTGATAATAATCCTAATAATCCATTAATAATAATTAAACCTATTAATCTATTAATAATAATCTCAGACAAAGGAAAATAAAAATTAACCTAGTTTGAAATAATTTTTAACCTACAACATATACACCTACTTGTAGAAACGACACAATGGAATTCTGGGAACAAGTCAAATGAGGCCTGTTAACATTTGATATATTGATATTTGAGACCTACATGTATGCTGTATTGCTTCATAAAATATTTTCAGAGGTTGATTTTGGATACACTGTGTTATAATAATTTGCAATATTTATTATATCTGAGAGCACAAGAAGATTTTTTCTTTTCCCAGAAAACCATTTGGTCGAATGGTTCATGGTTTATACTTTTTACCTGACAACATTCTTTCAATCAGGTATTTGTTATTCAAGCAAACATTTCTTCAATAAATTACTCTGCTTTTACTTTGTGTAAAGAACCATTCTGTCATGTGTGCCATGTATTATGGGATAGCATGCTCTAGGTAATTTGTTTTTATTACAACTCATGCTCATTGGTGGAAATGCTTTCTCATTTTACCGTGAAATTTCAGTTCTTATTAAAACTTAACTTGTTGATTGAGAGGAATGGATCAAGGTCTGAAGGACCACAAAACAGACACGATAGAAAACATTGGGCAAATATAAATTATACAGTTTTTGGTGCAGTTCTGAAAGGAACTCACACAAATAGAGAGCATGAATGTTGTCCATAACTCATTTTCAAACCTTGAGTTTTTATTATTATTTTATTATTAAATAATAATTGACAATGTAATAAAGTATGAGTAACCGGTCATTTTTGCCACAGTTGCCAGCTACTAATAAGACAGCCCTGGATCTACAACATGTACTGTATACTAGACTGTACAGGACTGGGAGTTTGACTTGCGATAAAGGGTTACTGATAACAGGGCATCTACAAAGAATGTACTCACCAGCAAACCACAGCAAAGGGTGTTGAAATTCAAAATATTCTGCAACAGAGCCAAAAATCCTGAAAAAATAATATTATTCATACCATATACATGTAATAATGATAAACTCTGTCCAGACTGTCAATAGTGAACTTCAGCAAAGATGTTTGGTTCATTTATGTCAGCCGGGTATCCGAACACCCTATCTTTTTTTACTATCATGGTAAATGCCATGGGCACTCCTTTGATCTTTTTTACAGTACCCTGGGAAAGTCGGCCACATTTACTAAAAAGGGTCTTTTCTTGCAATAACAGTGTACTATGTGACTGCACCTACAGCTGTAATATGCAAACTACAACTGTGGACAAAATAGCTTTGTACACTTAAAAAAATACTGCATAATCATGACAATGACAAATTTTTTTGAAGAGAGAAACTACATTGTATCTTTCCATTTCCTGGTCCCCCATCCCCCCAATACAAAGTTGAGACATTGTGGCTTGGACACAATAATAGCTTGGGACACTTAAAGGGGCTATGTTGCAAGGTGAGTCTGTGCAATGAGTTCCTGTCATGTGACGTAACCTAACGTCACACATGTCAAATTCCTATTGTTCCCTCTCGGATCGCGGCAAATTTTATCGTGCTTGCACTCGTGTCAAACCACACGAGGTTAACAACCACACGATCGATTTCGCTTTCAAATTCCTCCCCAACTTCCACCACTACTGGAAGACATCGAATTTTTCGAAGGTACTAACAAATCGCAGAAATAATTTAACAAACATCTAGCCAAGTAAATACTCTAACTAATCTGTAAACTTGAGATCTATCCTTCCACACAATACGACAAGATGGAACGGATTGCAGCGAATTCGACAGTAATGGCCGTCAACTTGAAAAAAAGCCACCGGACGTTTTTCAAGTTGTTAGTACCCAGTACTCACCTGCCATCCTCGCGACATAGCCCCTTTAAGAAACTACTACACAATGACACTGTATTGAGGGTAGAGGGGGAGGCAACAGCAAAGACAATTTGTGGGGAAAAAGGTTATAAGTGTTCCAAAACTTCTGACCAAGATTGTAGATTAAGTTAATTAATTCCCAAGGAAAGAACTTGGTGGCTGAGCAAAACTGCCATATTGAATGCATCATAAAAATGACAGTGTAAATATTAATCTCATTTATTGGAGTGTCCTACAGTGTAACAGTGTGACGCACCTTACCGGGAGCACCCAACAAACCTTTTTACAAATTAGCCAATCAGAGAGCGTGAATTCAATTGATGAGCATGCCTCTTCACAAATTAAGTTAAGCACAATCAATTTAATCTTGTTGCTTCATGTTTATCACAGAGCTGTAAAGTTAGTAGTTCATTACAATATTTTATTCATGATATAATCCAATAATTTAATAGAAGAAAAAATACGTAGTCCAGAAGTAGCCATAGCAGGGCTTCTGATATTACGCGATAAAAAAATGGAAATTATGCGATTTTTTCGTGGCAAATTATGCGATAAGCAAGGACTATTATGCGGAAAATTATGCAAATTATGCAATTTTTTCTGGAACTTTTTTATGCATCTTTTACTAGGTTTCACAGGAAGAAAACGAAAATACCTGTTTTAAAACGGTGCTCGCTATCTTTGTGGGACATTTTGAAGCTTTTAGCTATGAAGGAACATCCAAAACGAACGACAGAATCCAAGAAAAGAGTCTGTAAAGGAGCGGCCATCTTGGTTAACCTTAGTAACCAGGCTAAATAAAACATGTGCTCAAGAAATTTACGCGGTTACCAAGCTTGTAGTGGACAAGAACGAACGCAGTTTCGGTCGAAAGTGGCGGTTTGTTTATTTGATACAGGACAATTCAATAGAAAAAAACAAATTTTAGCTTAAGTTTCTTAGCTAAAGCCATAGTGTATCGTGTGGTTTGTTCACATTATGCGATTTTGTGTGATTTTTTATGAATTATGCGATTTTTCGTGAATTATGCGATCGGATGCGATTTGAGGCCGATTATGCGAAATCGCACCATCGCGTAATATCCGAGGCCCTGCCATAGGAGGTCTGCAAAAAGGTCCTAGACTCCATTCAAGGCAGATCCCCATTGATCAAACAACTTTAAAATAATCAATAAAAGTTAACTATACTAAAATTACAGCTGTACAATAACAAGATACAATAATAAAAAACAGTATTTTTAAATACTGTTTTTTTTTTATTATTGTTTTAAAAAATAAAACTTGTAAAAAAGTTTGTTGGGTGCTCATGGAAAGGCGTGTTGCGCTATAGTTGTGATTTGTCATTCATAGGCTTTTCAAAACTGCATAGAATAATAATAAAGCTGTCTATAATTTCCCTTTAAATTATGTACTACAGTGTATAATGTTGTTAGTCCTTTCAATTCGTGAAGTAGAGAAATCTAAGATTTTGGCGCCAAAATTTCTATATTCTTTTCAGACAGGGACCTATTACTCTTTGTGCCAAACGAATAAACACAAAGACAAAAGCAATGATTAAGATAATTAAGATTAAGATTAAGCAATGATTAAGAGCAACTTTAGTTGTAGTCTGCAGCTTAGTTGTGTCCCCACATTACATATGTACACTGTACATGTAGTATGGGTTTTATCCCAAACTAGAAGGTATTGACACGTAAATAAAGTTTTCATTCATTCATTAACAACCTCCATACTACATTAAACTGCGCAAGAATGTTACTTTTTTTATACGCTTTTTTTAAAGCTCATGATACTCACAGCTCTGCAAAGAAAGTCGCCGCAAGAACAACGTTGACAAACACCCACGTGAAGGCTGCATGCGATCTTCTCGTCAATTGCTTTCGCCGAAAAGAGTTTTCAACGACAGGACTTTCACTTTTCACTAGTCTTCTCTGCATTTTGCTTGTCTTCAAGGTTCAATAAAGACTCAACAATCTTCAACGGTAGCACGATCAAGCCGCCATATTGGATTTGACAGCGACAAATAGTGGTAGTTTACTTGAAGTAATAGTGCCCAGTCTCACATCGGGCGTCTATCGAAGCCTCGTTTCTGCGCTTTCATTTTGTGGCATGCAGGCCAGAGGAGCTGGCCAGAGGGCCAGAGGCCAGAGGGGGGAGGGGGGGGTACTTCCTAATATACGCTAATAGGTATGTGCCGCCCGACAGGGTAGGGTTTTTGAGGTGCTCTATAGGGTAAGGGGGGGAATTTCATATATCCCATGATGCATCGCTTCGAACTATATTATCAACCGTGATACATCACGTGACCTGTTCAGTTAAAAATGGATGCGATCGAAGAAACTGCGTGGCAAGCAGCCGAATTCGAAAATCAGAAGCTTTTTTTACCTTTATTGCGTTGATTTTTGTTATGTTTTTGACCTCACAATTCCAAGTCTGCCTTTTCTTAAACTTAATTGCGTGTTTGGACACGTAGAAACCCCTGCTTCTCTGTCCGAAAGACGAATGGTTGTGTTTCCTCGAAGCAACAAACAAATTATTTTGTAAGCTGAAGGACATGGGTTCGCCTTGTGTATTCGATTAACTTCCAGGTAAATACATACGTTTCCATTGATTGTTTATCGATGTAATTTCACTTCATTGTAATTCGAATCTTATTTTCTATGTACTCAGTTTTCCTTTGGGGTCATCCACTCGATTAGCTCTAGCTATTTGGATGCTCCAACCTCACAAATTCTACCTGTTAATAATTTAGTTTTTATTCTAATTATTTCCTTTTTTGTAAAGATCTTGTGTAAGTAGAAATAAAAAATATTGTATTGCATTTTGTATTGTATATATTCATTTTGACTTCTGACTTCTTCACTTACAAATTTCTGTTCGGTTGGGTACTTTACTCTACTCTGCATTAAATTAATTTATTAGCTGTTATGCATGTTGGCATCCGACCAGATAATTTCACTCCTAGCATGCCAATTTTATCACAAACAACCAAAGCAGCAAATATTAAATTATTTTGTGTCAACAAGGCTTGAGTAAATTTCAATTAACTGTTGTAATCATGCATTAAGGCTTATTTGTGATGAACTGTTTCTCGGTGACGTGGTTCGATTTATTACATGGTTCTCAACTCAAGTACTGCTTGAGCAAAGGGGCAAATTCATATTCCCCATGGCGTTTTGCGGCTTTAATTTTTAATCACACTCGTCTTACGCTTGCTGTGAGAGATTTTTATGCCGCATAATTTCTGGGAAATACGACCCCCCCCCCCCCCCCCCTTGCTTCACAACAGGCTTTAAGATTAATAATGGTAAAAGGACTGAGTGGGGTCCAATTAGGTCTGTAATCATACAAATTATTAACAAAATGGGACAAATGCGAAGCAGGAGTCCGATTTGTATAATCACGAGTGTGATTACAGACAGAATTGGGCGACAGAAAGTCCTGTTACCAATCAATCATAACTATAACAAAATTTAAGGATAAAACGTTAAATGGTTACACGTTTTAGTGAGAATTTTGTTATAGTTTTGATTAATATTGGTTCTGGCACAGTGTATAGTAAGTTAAGTGAGTGTCAAGACTCCAATGTCTTGAATACTTCATTATGTTGTTCCCTCAAAAAGTGCTGGCACCTCCACAGGGTTTTTCTCTTCCATTAAGCAGGAGCCGCACTCATTTTTTCTATTTGTTTTCCAAGTAGGTGACTGGGGGCAAGACAACAAGCCTTTTAACATATGGGTTAGCTACCCTTTTAGTTTTATTCAATAGTAAAACAGTCCTTTATTTACCGGTACCAGTAACTCTAAAATGTACATTCAATTTTTTAGTACATAATTATTAAAAAATTAAATAATTGCACTCTTGTATATATCTTTATTGTTTACAAAATAATATCACCATCAATTTCAAGCAAAACTCCTCTTATCGTTTGGCAAAACATTTCCATCAATCGTACATGTGATACCTTATATGGAAGTGTTCGATTTTACCATAAGTAAACACCTTCCATATAAGGCAAGACATGTATGATTGACAAAAATCTTTTGCAAAGGAGTTTTGAATGGTCCTATAATAGCGAAATGTACGGTAATCCCATCTAAGAAAATCTGGCTCATTAAAAATACAATAACTTTAAATTTATTTTTGGGATATTTTCAGTCGCCTGTTGCTATAATTTGACACATCTCCCTGGATTAATCTCAACTGAATGTGATTAAAACCTCCTTCACCTGAAATTTCATGAGAAAATTGTGACTTTGTTCTTAACTTTAACCATGGTACAGTGGTATTATGACCTACATATTGAAATGCAAAAAAGGAAATAACCTTGTCTATTTACAAACTACTAAAAACGTTGAGTACAAACCCCAGTTTGGATGCCAGTTTTTTAAACCGGTCAAAACATTTTCGATAACAGAATACTCTGTCTTACTGACCGCCCATTATAAAATGTCACGAGGAATGAATGTTTGATTTCAATAGCTGTTATTACAAATTAGCCTGCAGTCATATATTCTTTTGTTTATAAAAAGTATACAAATGAGGTAAGCTTGATTTCCGCCGCTTTGTCGAGTCCAGTCTTCATTCTGACCTCATTTTCACAAACCTTGTTCGCATGTCAAACTGCTGACATCTGTAATAACTGCTATTTTAACGACAAGCACAGCTTATCAACACACTAGTTGTGATACATTTCATTATAAGGAAGATCCATGTAAAAACTACCAATGTTACTATTTAGTTAGGGGCTGGAGGAAGACAGTTTCCAGGCCTATGATAGTTTCCAGGCCTATGACACAGTCTTGAATTTGTGTTTTAATTCACACATGACTTGCTGCCGGATACTGCAACCTGTAGGAGTTAACGAGATATTTCTATATAAATAAATGTTCAAAAAAAACTCACACACTAATAATGTTATCATAATTAATTTATAATTACCAGATACAGTCCAAACTTGACTACATGGACAGTAATTTGTAGTCTGGGCAACACAAAGGCAGAAATTACATTTAGTACTAGTCACCAATGTACAAAGATACCTTCCTAAGCAGGAATGAAGAGGAATGAAAATGAAAATTTACTGGGAGTGCTGAATGACAAGAATTCCAAAGAAAACAAACTATTGGTGTTTATTGAGCATTTGATCCCTGTCAGATATACATGTATGCTGTTGACACTGATAACATTTTCATGGGACTCAACCTTGGAAGGCAGCTGGGCCTGCAAAAGGGGTGCATGCAGGTCATAAATGTCAGGGAAAATATTTCATGACCAACTGCAGGGCACCCAAGTACCCTGTATGTGACAGCATTGAGTAAAAAACCCATACCCTGTTTATGAATGTAGGTAGAAAACCCATACCTATTGGCCAGCACATTCCCATTTGGGCTAGATATGGGAATACCCCCCCCCCCCCCCCCCCCCCAAACCCCCTCCGCTGGCTTAAAAGTGACACATGCCATTAAGATTCTGCTGTCAAGTATTTTATTCTATTCTGATTAAAACAATTTTGTCTCAAAATTTGAGAAATGTACAGCATAAGAATTCAAGAACCATTAAAACAATGCAGAAAGATAAGGAAATTAATGATTACAACAGAAAAGAGAGAATTGTTTTTCTAACAAAGATGTAACACAAAACAATATTTTATTTATAGTAAAATAGCAAGGTTATTATTAATAAACATCTACTTTTGGACTCACCAGATCTCCGAAACTTGAACGAAAGCTGCAGTTTTGTTCCAATAATCGTGCCTGACGACAGGGAAAGAACGGGTCGGTACAAAACGTGGACCCCCTATTCTGGACCCCCCATTTGGACCCCATCTGGACCCCCATCTGGACCCCATCTGGACCCCTTCTGGACCCCATCTGGACCCCCATCTGGACCCCCATCTAGACCCCCATCTGGACCCCTTCTGGACCCCCATCTGGACCCCTTCCGGACCCCCATCTGGACCCCCTCTTTTTCTTCCAGGAAATGGCCAAATGACAATTTTGAATAGACCAATTGCGATATATTAAAATTCATACTTGGCTCCGAGGATAAAATAAAAACAACTGGGCAACTTGAAAAGGAACTGAAGAGCGCTATAAAAAATTACACATTTGTCACATTCCACTTTCCGTTTATAATACATGTAATGCTACACTATTTCCACTCAGTGTTCCATTCCGTTGAAACACTGGGCGGTTAGAACATCTTGCTGTCGACTATGTGTGATAACAGGAGCATTTGCCCACTTGTAACTACAAAAACAAATAACGATGGTCTCCGAAAATATCAGATTCTACATCAAATAATAAAGAAACCTGAACACTCACCTCCATTAATTCTTACCTGGCTGTTAAAATGGAGGTGAGTGTTCAGGTGTCTTTATTATTTGATGTAGAATCTGGTATTTTCGAAGACCATCGTTATTTGTTTTTGTAGTTAACAAGTGGGCAAATGCTCCTGTTATCACACATAGTCGACAGCAAGATGTTCTAACCGCCCAGTGTTTCAACGGAATGGAACACTGAGTGGAAATAGTGTAGCATTACATGTATTATAAACGGAAAGTGGAATGTGACAAATGTGTAATTTTTATAGCGCTCTTCAGTTCCTTTTCAAGTTGCCCAGTTGTTTTTATCTTATCCTCGGAGCCAAGTATGAATTTTAATATATCGAAATTGGTCTATTCAAAATTGTCAGTTGGCCATTTCCTGGAAGAAAAAGAGGGGGTCCAGATGGGGGTCCGGAAGGGGTCCAGATGGGGGTCCGGAAGGGGTCCAGATGGGGGTCCAGAAGGGTTCCAGAAGGGGTCCAGATGGGGGTCCAGATGGGGTCCAGATGGGGGTCCAGATGGGGTCCAAATGGGGGGTCCAGAATGGGGGGTCCACGTTTTGTACCGACCCGGAAAGAACAACACAAGAAATGAAACTGCTGAATAAACATCGACATAATCATATTCAAATTTATTTTACTTCGATAGATCAGAACTTCGATTGAAGTATTATAGCTCACAACATACTTTCATTGTAACACACCGCTCGAACAAAAGATCAATACCTTCTGTGCAGGGCTTGCTCTTTCCTGAAAGCCAAACGTACGCCGAACTGGTGAGTTGATCTCTTCGCGAGATTTTTTATTGGCTGGCTTGTGTGATGTGTTGCCAGTTGACACGTGCGATCCATCCATGATGCATAAAAACAATTTTCATCTATAAGAATGAAATACCGAGGTTATAGACTAATATACAAAAGGAATCAAAGTACAAACACATCCTACAATGAAAGCGTTTTTAAGACGAAAATAAACGGTCAATAACGAGCGCAAGGCAAAATTGGCGCCATATCTTCGCGCCATTTCGATTACAGAATTTGACACCTTCGCTTTGCATTTTGGCGGCCAAAGGGAAGAAAAATACGTTATTTCGTAACGGTCAAACCCGTCGAAAGAGGTCAGAGCAGTGATCTAATATCAGACATGCCTTTTCAGCCTACATGAATAATTTGTAACGCAACAACTTCTGTAAAACAGACACACTCACCCGATTGTTGGAGTTCGTTCAACCATGCCTTCATTTGCAAGTCAAAACAGCCCAACAAAAAGATGTCCCAGCAGAGAGAATATGACATCCCATTGAACACTAAAACATTTCACTATGTCTTAGAAGCATCAAAGAATAAAACGGCATTTTGAAACATACCTTGATTGAACTCAGTCGTAGAGAATCGCCGAATGAAAATCTCTTTCGAAGGCTTCGTGTGCACAGCAAGCGGTGAGACGAGTGTGAAAAAAGCCGCAAAGCGTCATGGGGTATATGAAATTCCCCGCTTGATAATAGGGTATTCTTTTTGGTATTGTGATCCTTAGATATTCCTTAGATAGGGATCCACCCCAACGCGCAAAACGAAAAAGATATGGTCTGTTAAAACTGGGCCTTAAAAAGGGTATCAAATCTCCATTTTCCACCCTTAATAGAGTCCGGATATGAGAACCTTGGCAGCGCACATCTATCCAAAATTGTCGGGAGTACCCCCCCCGGCCAGAAATCGGCCAGAAAAGCAAAAATGTTATACCCCAACTTGTTATTTTTCTTTTCTGCCAAATACATGCATGGTGTAATAGTAGGGTGATCATAATGCTGTACATGTAATGCACATACACCTGTGGAACAAATGGGAAGAGTATGGCAGGGGTGGAGTGTGGTCCGTGCGTGTACAGTGTAGCTCCAACAGAACACCGCTTTTGCACCCCCTTTTGAACTGCTTCTGCTTTTTACACAAGGGAATCCCCCGCCCCACGCCTATTGAAACCTTCACCCATTCTCAGACCAGAATGGGTCATTTCTCTACCCATTTTAAGAACTGAACCCAAAATTGGATACCATTTTCATAACCATACTCATTAGTGCCGCACATGCCCTTTATACTTTATGTGGCAGTACCACCCCCAGTGTATACAATAGTAGCACAGAGCTTACTTTTTTTAAATTTGGTTTTCAGAATTACGTGGCACAAGTATGAGCACAAAAAAGGTTAAATGATATATTTTTCTTGTGCTCATGATAAAGTGGTAGTATCAAGCCTGTTTTCACATTGATGAGAGTGCTGTTATGCCGCCCTTACACTCTGTCAAAAAATAAAAACTCTCAGGGAAGAAACGGTTTGATTGTGATGACCTTAGAGAGCAGCTGGTGTACAGTCTTTGTACATGAAGGGGAAAAGGGCAGCTAGTCAACTGTGTGTTCCTATTGGTTTTGCTTCCTGACTGTTCCCCACCCCAACCATCTATCCTTCAGTGTCCAAGGATGCATGCATACTATAATTATGCAATGTCTACCAAACTGCTCAATCTGACAATTAAATTCATGGGTACAGGTTAAATTGCTCCAAAAACTGCAGAGGAACTATTTGGGGGGAAAGAGGCAAGGTAAATGTGGGCAAAGACTCAGACAGGCCAACAATGTGTAACACTTTTTATTTTTGTTGTTCAAAGCAGCCTTTCCAGACTGCTTCATTGTGTACATCCATTGCCTCAACATTATACATGTTGTTTCAGTTTAAAGTCCACACTGTCCAAGCATGCAAACAGAGAAGCGTGGACGACAAGAGTTGATATAGAAAGCAGCTAAGCAAAAGATATTATAAAGAGTAAGTATACTCCTTGACGAGAAGGGTTGCAAGAATACTCTTCAAAAGGCTGTTGAGGCCTGAATAATAACCTTATTAACAGGGCCATCTAGAGGAATGTGCTTATCGTTTACAACAAAAGAAAAACACTATTCCATATGAAAAGGTTTAAATCTGACAGGTAGATTACAAATGAAGTCCTACACCCCCGTCCCTGACCCCCACACCACCCCCATACAAAGAAATTTCCAAGGTGATTGTCACAAAAAGAAAATTCAAATTCCAAGAATCAAAAAAAATTAACACAATCCCCCCTCCCTAAAAAAACTAGAACTACATGTATAAAAAGAGATTTCTCAAAACTTAAAAGTTGATCAGTTCTACTCTTCAACAAACTTGGCGTAACACAAAGCTTTCAACGGAAACAATACTATCAATTTGTACGTGTCAAAGTGCTACTAGGATCAAATCATCAAGTACCTTTCATTTTATGCAAATCGGTAGTTAACTTCCTGAAACTACATGTACTTGTACAAGTTATCCAATGTTTTCTTATGCATGATAAAGAAAAGTGAGTTTTTTTGCACTCAAATTCTCTACAATTTGCTTTCACTTGCAAACACGACGGACAAAAAAGTGAGAAATCATGTCATGGCACTAAACAATACACTTGCTGGAACATGAAAATCTATGTTGTATATTGGCAGACTCGGAAAAACCCTCTTTTTTAAGCTTGAAATTTTCCCTTCACAAGCGCAATCTTGGTTTTATTGGTCCAAAACTAGATATATTCACCTCTGATAAGCTGTAAAGCATGTCACTTTTCCTCATAAAAAAATGTTGAATATTGATCAGTAGTAGCACTTTAAACTTTTGAAAAATAGTTCTCAACTTATTGACTACTGTTCTTTAACATTAAAACACTTTTCAATAACAATGAACTTTGTAGTTCAAAACTCAATCAACGATGCTGCTGTGAATCAGTAGCTATCTCAAAAAACAGAATGGTCAAGTTTAACAGTTTCTAGACATAACATTTATGGATTGTGATTAGTGAAATTCATTTGTTCAGTTCTTTTGCTTTTTCCAGAGATTATCATTAGAATTAATGATAATTAGGGAGAATTACAAGTATCATTAGTATAACACAAAACTGCTACCGATAGTTAGGTTTATAGAGTGACCGAGTTAACTGTGTTATTTTTAAATGGTGCAGTAGACTCTTGTTAACAACCTCAGTATAGCCCTGCAAATAGGGTCTCTAGATAACTCAATGAGAAAACTTGGACCCTTCTTTTACAAGGAATAAGTGCATGCCATAAATGCACAGCAAAAGGCATACAGTGTACACTGTACCTTGACTTCCGCTTACAGTGTCTTTGTACTTTCTCAAAGACATTAATACAAGTTTAACGCCCCACAAAAGCTGCCTCCAGCTACAATGTAATAAATGAACGGCAGGTGTTGAAAGAAAATTCTATTGCTATTTCCTGTAGATAAGTTCTGACACTTAAAATACACACTGGTTGAACACAAGATGGTTTCAGTCAACAGTAACCGAACAATACAGATAGACTGACAGTAGGCTTTTCCTTGTCCTTATGAAACACTGCAAAATGGTAATGCTCCGAGGAGAGAGTAAAGGAAGGCTGTGAAGGTTGCGCTCCTCGTGGCATCTCCTTAGGGACAAGTAAGCAACTGCTCCCTGTGTACACGACATTAGCAAATATCCTTGGAAAATCTTAGCATCCAATAATGCAAATCCAAGGATGAAGAAACTGTTTAAGCGATAAGTAACAAAGGAACAGCTGAAGAAAGTGTTGTATCTTTTAAATTGTGAGTCCATTGCATTGTTGTCTCACACATTTGGGATTGGATAAACTGCGATTTACACCAAACAACTCTGTAATCTCTTCACAACCAGTATAGTCCAATATTTCACACAAAATCTCAAACTTGATATAGTACATATCATTTTCTTTTGTTCACTGATCAAGTACTCTTCCAAGTGGCTTCTTCTACCAGTTATAACATGCAGCGACAGATGAAATAGGCGAGATTTGCATTGCATTCTGGGCTTCTCTTCTTGACCAAACTCTCGATCAGGGAAGGCTGCTCCGACAAGCATACTGCCCAGGTCACGTCTCTAGGGTTTAGAATGTTCCGCAAATATTGCAAACAGGGTTTTCAACATGAAATTTCACTTCTATTGTTCAAAATAAGCACACAGGTATTTGCTGGTAATGAACAATACTTTAAAAGTCGATGTGATTACTTCTTCCATTCCAGAAGGAAGTATATGCAAAGGCCTTGGGAAAATATACAGTTAGGCGCACATGTTTACAAAGATACATGCATGTCTTGTATCTGCACTGCGACCAACAATTATTTTTTTCCCTGC
This sequence comes from Dendrophyllia cribrosa, assembly GCA_024195265.1. Lineage (NCBI taxonomy): Eukaryota > Metazoa > Cnidaria > Anthozoa > Scleractinia > Dendrophylliidae > Dendrophyllia > Dendrophyllia cribrosa. Next base: position 6,750,861 of record JAJLRJ010000012.1, on the reverse strand, counting down.
ATATTGAATTTAAAAGTGCACTTCCCTAACTTCAATTTCACTCAGAAACCAAGACAAGTTATTACATGTAGTTATTTTTTAAGATGAAAGTAGCATTTAATTTATTGACATCACTTTAAGGTAGAAAATTCACCCTGTAACACAGAAATGAAACAGAAACCATCACTACAATGACTTTTTTTAAACCAAGAACACCATTAAGGGGAAATAAACAATCTAAAAATGGCCAAAAAGGAAAATTTTCAACCCTAGTCCCAGTGCAGATACACTGATAGTGTGAAAGCAAGCGGCGCAAAAAGAATGACAGCAATTATTATTTTCACTTGTTTAATGCCAGAAGAGTTAGACCAGCTGCACAAATGCTTCCCACTGTGAATAAGCTTTTCCACATGGTTTGCGATTGCGACGATTCCGAAAAGTGGGCAACAAATCCATCCTGCCAAAAAAATAAAATAAAGAAATTAATTTAATTTACATTTGTACCACTCACAACAACCATACATGCACTTTCCGGCAGTTTCCTGGTGTTACAGATGTCGCGATCACCAAATGACGTAAAACAAAGAAATACCCTACTTTCCTCATATTCAACCTTGGATTTGACATCTGGTTAACGTGTGAACAGACAAAGAAGGCAATAACTACTGAACACCTCAACGTTTACTTTTCATATTTTTAGCACTTCAGGTTAATCTGTTTTTAACAGTTGCCAGTGTTAATAAAACACAAAATTATCCCAACAAAGATTTAAGATAATTTTGAGACACAAAATTACTGATGCTTACTTGGTTTGCTGTTCATAAACTGTTGAGAATTTTGCATTGTCACTATTATGTAACTACACTGAAAGCCATAGCACTTGAAAGCTGATTTCCCACTTGAGTAATTACACACACTGAGAAAACTTTTCCTTTGAAAGACAAGAGGCATAATTTTGAACGTAAAAGTTGCTTTAATGCTAAAGTTTGGTCTGCTGTTTATTAACTGTCTTTAAAATTCTGAATCGTTACGTAACTACAGAAACACGCAAGCCAGAATGCTTGAATGCTGGAGGGTGATCAAAAACGCATGAATGAAAATTAATCCCACCGGGGCAACATACTTTAAAAAATTTCACATTTGTCAACCGGAAATATTTATATATAAGCTTAAGTTTATATTTTTTTTTCATGATTTTTCACGCTACTAGTTTTTTTTTTACAAGACATTTATTTTCACAACAGGCCTTAACTTTACCGTGAAAACAAGCTTTAAAACTTTACATTTAACTTATGTCGAGGAAAACAACAAGTAGTAGAAGAGTCCCGCTGATAAACAGAAATTTCATTTCACATGTTTACATTATATTTTACCCGAAAATGGTCTCACGATTGAAAAATGCTTCTTGAATTTGCATCAAAATGACAAACGTCAGTATTTCGAGACAAGAAAACAAACGGAATATCGACGAGATAAATGAATGTCTGACTCATAATCAATGTAAATACGGACTAAAATTTGCATTCAGTAAATTACTACAACACGTACAGCTGGTAGGCAGGGGATGAGGAAAAAAATACCAAAAAAACATTTAAAAATAATATTAAAAATAACAAACGAATACGTTTTTTAGAAAAAAATATCAGAATTAACACTTACCCAGCCACCATTTTCCCTGATCCATGTCAGCAAGTTATCGGCAATAAATGTGACAATCCATTCCACGATATGTTGAACCATTTCTGGTCGCTGCGTTTCAACGAAGTGATGAGCCACTACGCCTCCGAACGTGAACAACGCCACTATTCTGCCCCAATTTGTTCCGGCTTGGAAAATCTCTTGTGCCACTCCAACAAATGTCGGATACGCTGTAACTGGTGTAATTCCTAACGTTGTGCACAATGATTCAAATAAGTCGGGATGTTCTGCCTCCATAAGAGTCGCCAGTTTTCGTAGAGTACTTGTCGATGTGTTTGTCGGTGTCTGAGGAATAAGAAACTGCCGAGGTAAACCACTCAGTTTGTTCTGCTCGAATTTGCTCCTTAGCCGAAAAGAAATATAGTCTAAAGTGAGTGAAAATGCGTCTTCGATGATTTCTTTGTCATATCTTGACATTTCTGAGGTATTGAGAGTAGGAGAAAGATCTTCGCTGTTCAGCGCAGCTGTCGCTCCGGCCATATTGGGTCTATCACTTTGAAAAGTGAAAGTGTTCGCACGTAATTCCTTTTATAGTTCGGAAGCTTTTCTCCGTCCTTCAAGCAAGTAAATCGATGGAAGATAAATGCAGTCACCCTAAGAAAAGAAAAAAAAAACATTAGAAAAACGAAGTGCCGTTGGCGGTCGCGTATATTTTCCCACTGACGCACAAACACACGATCACCAAGTAGTGAAACACGGTCGAGTGCTCCCGTTCAAAGCGAAAAACTACTATACTCACTGAAGTTAACCAATGTTGAAAACACTTTGCATGGTACTTGAAACAGCAGTTTGAAAAGCAAAAAGCATGGAAGAGAGAGAAAGTAGAAGCAAGCCTTAGCGCAGAAGCACTAAAAAAACTATCACCATCAAACGAGCCTCGCAGTGGCAAAGAAAAGTAGCCAAAGAAGAATCCTTTGGCACGCCGCGCTCTTTTCTGATTGGTCAAAAGGGCACGCTTCTGTTTTTTGATTGGTCGAGACTAATGACCTGCCAAACACTATCCTAGTCAACTTGCGATGTTTTTTCATCAGATCTATGAGGTCACTTGCAGATATAACATGTATTGGAAACAGAATAACAATTAGGGGGAAATAATTTGCTTTGTCATTGCTTTCTGACCACAAAAAATAAAGAAAACAGAAAGTGTTACTAGAAAATGGTGCAAATTATCTATTAGATTTGAAAAATATTGCAGAAATACAGCAAAAAGTACATTTATCTCAATGGTAAACATGCGAAATTATAACTTTTTTTTCTGCGATGCATATCTCTGCATTTCGGAAGAAATCGCCTTTTAGACTAATGGCCCATACAAAAGTGAAGAAAATAAAGGCACATTAGACGAAATAAAAAGATTAAAATCAGGAAATTTCGATTGAACTGTCAAACACAACATGCTGACGGGAAAAATATGCAAATTTAGATCCAGCCTGATTCGGGACTAGAATTCATGAATAATTGATGTAGCGAAGAGGAAAATCAACGTGGTTTTGGTGTGCTTTCTTGTTTTGAAACTTGAGGTCCAAAGATTGTGCACGTGGGCATCAAGTTGGCCGTCAAATATGACAACTTGATTGGTCAAAATTCAAAAGAAACATTATACGCGTGAACTATTGTTCTCTAAACAATAGAAGATGCCTCCTTTGAGCCAATCAAACAGTACAAACATATTGCTAACGTCTACAGTTCGTCTTCCATTTTGGCAGGGATTCAAAATCGGTGAATATATTTATACGCAGTTTAATATTTTTTTCGCGGGAACTTTTTTTTTGGCATCGTGTTATTAAGCGACAAAGGAATCGCTTCGGGAAAAGATTGTCCCCAATTCTCGGTCTTGCCATGAAATTCACCCTTCCTTAGGGAAGGTTGACAATATCTTCAAGGAATAATCGAGGAGTGTGAGCTATTTCGACCGTTTTCTTTGTCGGCAAGCTTCGAGGGTGAACTTCAAGCAACAAGTTGTTGACAAACTGCGCGAGTCTTCGAAGGTTATTTTATACCGTTCCGGTGAGTGGCACATTGAAAGCTTTCGCTACCTAAAATGTTGATTTACAACTTTGAATTTTATGGCCACAACAAATCCAAGCTGTCCTCGGACGTATCTGCTTTCAAAATTTTATTTTGATACTGCTCGAATCGGAAATGAAGTCGGTAGCTGTTTCTTTGCCCTGAAAAAAGTATATAAACAAAGATAGCCACCGGTGTTTAGCAATAGGACCGGGGTTCGAGGGAAAGATACGCCGTTTATTCTAGTTTTTTTCGCTAATAAAATCGCTGCAAATGGCTAATGGTTCGACATTTCATAACTTCGAATTTAAACCCATTTTAAATGTTATTTCTGTTTCATGTTCATAGACGAATTGGAGAGGTGATACGTAACCAAATGGATCGCGGTGAAATGAACAAATCAACCAGAAATGGGACAGAGGACAACAAGGCTTGCCCTTCATGTGAATTGAGCCAGGAAACTAAAGAGTTGTGCAGGGAAATTGGACGATTATTGGCCAGAATCGGAGATAGATGTAACTCTCAGTTGCAAGTGACAAGAAATGGACATAATCTTCATCTGAACTGTCGAGAAGGTGAAAGACTGAGCGATGATGATACGAGACCCCGGACGGGGGTAAATAAACTTCCGTAATCACCGGAAGGTTTTTAATCGATCAATTACTCGATCCAGAAAATTCTATTTCTACGCCAAAGGAATTGTACATGTTAATTCAGACGCCGCAGTTAGATGTACTTTTTTGAAATCAGCTTATTCTGTTGCATAAGCCAAGAGAACATAGACTGCAAGCTTTGTATATTTTGCCACGCCGATATGAACTAAAACAAGAGAAGTATGGATTGCTTTATAGAAGGAAAATCCGAGGTCCAAGGAGCATGTAAATATTTTTTGACAACAGTAGCAAGAGGACAAATAAAATCAGCTGATGTAGAGCAATATTTTGGTACTTCGTTTCCATGGTAGCCCATTGTCAGCATTGTTCTTTTTTGAAGAGAAACTTAACACAATGCTGCTGAAATAAGAAAAACAACAGAGACACGAGGAACAATGGCTCATTGTGCCGTGAAAAATGAATGATTTCTTTGTTTGTGGTGATAACTCGGGTGTAAAGGCACATCGAAGGATTTTGTTTCCAAAAGAATGATTTGCAGAAGCATTTTGATTCGCATCTTCTTGAAATTAAAGGGAAAACCCTCGTGGCCACGTCACAAATAAAATTCCCTGACCTTGGTGGTTAGAATAATAAGGTGCTTTTTTACGCTCAAGTCTCGTATTAGCTTTCAATCTACTGTGACAAATTTGATAATAATATTTTGACTGGCTTGTGTTAAACAAGGAAAGCTTTGTTATTGATTTGCTTGGCCATGACGCTAAAAAAGACAAGACCAGTCTTGTGCTAGCATAATATATTTGCACAACAATTGTTTTTCCGAGACGGTCGTATCGACTTTCCACATCTCCCACATCTATGTTAATTTTTAGGGGTAGGACTTCAGTCTTTAACTAATGCACGAGGCCTAAGAATTAATCCGACAGTTTTTATTAGAAGCAAGATTTTTTTTTTCAAGTCAATCTTTATCAAGTAAGTTTAGGTTGTTTAATGACTTTAATCTCTTTAATACGTACGTCACATGTAAACAAAACCACCAAGTTTGCATAAACAACTAACTTGGAATTGCGAAACGCAGGCCAACAGGAGCTCCTGATAAAAATTTTATGCCCTTCTTATGATGTTCTCGTGATTCGAAACGGTAACTGTATTAATATCATGCGTGTGACAAGTTGTTTTTTAAGTTGTTTTTGAGCCGAGACCGCAAAGCGCAATACACTGAAATTATACAAATGATCACGCCAGATAGCTAGATTGTTGGTCTTTTTCTTTATGATTCTCCCTGTTCAAAAATTTCGTTTGCACGTTTGTAATGACAACAAAAAACGATAAACAGTACTATTTGGAGAAGAATCGGGTTTTGTCGATACTGAAACAGTACTATTTGGAGAAGAATCAGGTGCTGTCATGTTTCGATAAACAATCCGAGACATCAAAAATAGACTTTGCAATAATGAAAACAACAATCAATACTGAAATCTGAAGTCCATGCCAAAAAAACTTCTGAGCCTGCGATCACTTTGGAAAACGATAGAGATTAGCGACGCGTGCGCAATTCTCAAAAGAGAAAATCCAGTTTATTACTCCCCTTGATGCCTTGAACTCAGCGCTTCCCTTGTTATATGTATATAAGATCTAGTTATTGCAAAATACAACCGGGTTACGAGGGTCAGTAAGTGGCCCGTCCAATGCCTGTCGATGCAATACAATACAATACAATACAATGCAATACGATGTACTTAATTGATTAAAATGAATCTCTCCTCCTCAAAAATTGACACCGAAACATACCTTCTTCACAGCACGTTGAAGATGTTTTAGGGTCGTAGATGAAACTACCGTGTTTCGGTAGCTGTAATTAAATCATCTGAAAGCAATGGGTCACACGATACATCTCCGCGGTATGGCCATTATACCTTACGCGCGCGCACAGCCATGTCACCCTGGCAGTGGCAGCCATAGACAGCTGTTTCGTCCTTGTTAGAATTCATCAAATGATTTGTTTTCGAAAAAAAAAGACTTGCTATTGTATATCGTGTTCGAGCAGAAATTGATTAACTTTTATTTTTATTATTTATAGTATTTTCACAATATATATTTATAGGTTTAAGTATAATTATTTAACTCTGAAAAGCCTCATCAGGGATGAGTTAATAAAATGTGTATGTATGTATGTTTTTTTTTTCGTTTTTCAAATTGCCAGACGACAAATTAAATAAGTTAATCCATTGTCTTCCAAAATTAACACTTGGGAGGGGGTTATATTGCAAAACGGAATGACACATGTGAAAAAATAACTGAATAGTTAATTAATAGAATGGTCGGACCTTGTGATTATATTGACGGGTTCAAGGCGTTAGAGCCCTATTTTAATAACAAAAAAAAGTCAGACATTGTACGAGCACACGACTGAACACACTGTGCGCGCACGCCCTGCGATTTCAGTTGCTGACAACGGGTGTCAGAGGGTGCGTGCAAAGCCACAAAAACAACATTTAACTTAAATATTTTTAGGTAGTATTTAGTGTCCCCAGTTAGTGGTTGTATAACTGCTATTTTAGATTTGACACATGAATAAAGGTTGTTGTTGTTGTTGTTATAGCGTCTTACAGGACCTTACCGCGATCATGTTATTTTCCCGCAATTGGATCGCGAAAGTGTTGTCTTCCCTTGTGAAACTGAAAAGGGAAAAATAACTTGCTTTTGGAAGTTTACCAATTCAGTAAGGTTCAAGGATTCCTTTAATTTGTTAAAGTAATAGTTCCTGAACACGTACGTACTAAAGCAAAAAAAAGAAAACTGAAATTTGGCAGAGGACATTTTCAACAACAAAAATAACACAAGATCTCTCTTTCAAAATCACATTAGACCAATATTAACATGTCAGTGTATTTCTGAGTTTGCTGAAAACACTGAGATGATGGAAAAAATCCAATGACTGGATTTTCTAAAAATTAAACCATTGGTGCTGCCATGGCAACGGCAGTTAGAAAAGACAAGAAAGCTTAATTCCTGGGCGTGGTTAAGTGAGCTGGGAATTTAAAACCACGGTTTCAAAACTGAAGTGATTATCAGCAATTTATCACGTATGAATTTTAGCTAAGGCATCAATAATTACTCCAAAGAGGAGCCATGATCAACATTCTAGACTGAATATCCTAAATTTCCTTCACATATTGCAAAAACACACAGTATCATCAATACCTAACCAATAAAAATTACAAGTATCCCCCCCCCCCCCGGGGGGGACTCGGGTATATTTTGAGTGGGTATGTGCCGCCCTGGTCTCCAAATTTGGACCCCCGTTTTAGAAAGAATTTGCACTCAAAATGATACCCCATGCTAGAAATAGGTCAATTTTTAATACCCCCGTTCTAGAAAAAATGGCTGCTGATAATCTGAAGCTTTCGTGCGTTCGAAATATTATACCCCGTTCTAGGAAACGTCACTAAAATGGATACCCCATTCTAGATCAGGAGTCCCAAAATCACGACCCCGTTGGGCGGCACATACCCGTATAGGTATTTTGGGGGAGTACTGCAGGATAACATACATAGACTCAAAAGAGAACCACGTACACTTTGCACAGTATAATAAGCAACACCATAGGAAATATGCCTACGCAATTGTTTACATTTTAGAAATATTCACCCTTGAGGAGTTCCTACTCAGTCAAAAATTAGAACCACCTTGTATTGATGCCAACAAACAGCACCACATGAAAATGACCGCTCAATAACTTTCCGTTTGAACGGATCGCACTTTACGATTTCCGATAGTTGGAACCACCTTGTACAGCATAATAAATAGTACCACAGGAAAGTACCGCTCAAGAGCTTTCATTTGAATGGTCACACTTTAGGATTTCATCCACAGACTCTGCTGAAAGTCTTAGGTATATTGTTAGTTTTTTAGTTTCTAAAGTTTCTTAGATTGAATTTGTAGTTTTAGAGATAACTTTGTAAAGCGCCTCGAGCAACTTGAATAGTGAATGTGTGCGCTATATAAATGAACTATTATTATTATTAATTACATCATAATCAACAGCACCACAGCAAAATTACTGCTTAAGAATCACTTGAAAGTTAGACCGAACCACGTGATAATATCCAAGGTTAAACTTTGAGATTGTGTTTACATGATGTAAGTTTGGAAGTGGATGTCAGTAAACGTATTTTCCTGAAACACGTTCCATGCGAGAGATGATGATCATGTTAAGATTATAGTTTTCTGTACATGAAAGATGCCACCAAGAGCTCAAATAATAAAGTCAATAAAGTACGGGCAATCGATCTGTGTTGCGTCGTAAGGGGATTTACTGTACTGAAGAACGTAAAAATGGCCAAAATTTCAACCGTCGGCGAAACTGCCTTAAAAATAGCACGATCAGCTAGGAGGCAGTGAAAACTGGTCGAAGTTTTAGTATTCAGTTCTTTAGGCTAGATTAATTTGAACCAAAACATGTTCAACAACAACTGAACGGGAAGCCTTACCTATTTTCGTTGTAACAGGCTAGCGGAGTTGTAAGGAAGAAAGTTAATTGTTTTCGGATTGATAACGCAAAGAAGGATGCTCGCGGTCAGCTTCCGTTGTGGTCGAACTGCGCCCGGATGACTGAAATCTGATGGTTCCAACTGTTGTGGTCACTCTCGATTCTTTTCTCGTTCTCGTCGTCGCAATGTTTTATAAATTACACGGAGTCGAAAGTTCAACTTCATTCGATACTTTGTAACTATCGTGCGTGAATTTGGTCGATCGGACTTTGGTCCTGTTACAAAAAACAGAACAGTAAAAAGTACGTGCAGAACAATAAAAGGCCCTTGACGCTTTTTTAGAAAAGATTACATGTAATTTTTATCCTCGTGACTGAGGAATTAGGAGGCATTTATGCACGCTTTCTTGTCAGACGATTCCAAGAATCTTCAGTAAAAATAGGAAACGTAGTTTTGCTTTGTGGTTATATGACTCCAAGATAATTTAACTTTTTTTTCGAAACTGTTTACATTTAATGATAAAATGATGTTCGTGAATGATGCGACCTTGAAGCGCCTTGTCCCCGGATGTGTCTATAGGTAATTGTTATTTTTGGCCGATAAATGCATGTTTTGTCGTAAGCAAGGCGATGAAAGTAACTCAGGAAAAATGTACCCTTTAACCAAGAAGAATACGTCAAAGTTAACTTGAAAATTAGCGTGTACTAAACCTACTGCGTGGCTAAAGACTCAAGTGATTGGTAGTCAATTAATTAAGTAATCCATTCAAACATTCGAGGAGGGTAAATCATCTTGATTGACAATGAAAACAATTTCTAACTACGTAAAAAAAAAAACAATGAATGGTTACTGACCTTTTCTTCTGCTGTTTACAATTCTTCCGTCTGTGACTGAGATCTTGGTCTTTTCAACGGTCTAAATGCAGCGTAGAGTGAAGATACCAAAAATACTTAATTTACACGGGAAAATTCTCCCCACTTGGAAACCATGCAACAAGCAAATGCCACTTTTTTAGCCTTGTTCGCTCTCTTTTATCAAAGGAGTGAATATGAAACCATTATTATCAAATATGGACTTGCCGTGCGGATATCATGCCGTATGGCCTGAGAGTCACGAGGCGAACAAATAAGGTCACATTATTTGATATTTCGTACGCTCCACCTTTATACCCTGCTTAGTTTGGAATACAGTTTTAACTTTTTTTTTTGAAAATAGTCTCTTGTATTCAGTTTGCCTTAGCTTTTTCTTAAAGAAGGCCCTCAAGGCGTACAGGAAAAATTTTATTAGTCGATCGCGCATTTTTAAATGTAATGACACGCCGGCGCATAAACACTCTATGAAGAACTTCTATAAAATTCTCAACACTTTTTCAAAGTTAATCTGCTTAATTCGTTGTCAAGAGAACGCAAGTTCTAAACAAACAAACGAACAAAAACAGCAAAAGTAATAATGTTTAAAAATAACGGTAATTTGGTGTTAAGTATTTTTTCCACATGTAGATTTTTAAGTCAGATCTACCTTTTTAGTACGATACCTTCAAGGAACATAAGACATGTAACGGCATCTCAGGAAAGTACTGCTCAATAGCTTTCATTTGAATGGTCACTCTTAAGGATTTTATCCACAGACTCAAAAGTTAGAACCACCTTATCCTCAAAATAACAGCACCACAGAAAAGTACTTCTCAACAACTTTCATTTGAATGGTCACACTTTAGGATTTCATCCACAGACTGAAAAGTTCATAGAGCCCCGTTTCCTTTGTAAAAAGTCAAAATTCTTTGCAAATCATGAAAATACGACGGGGAGCGAACTCCCCGCAGAATACCCGCCGCAACTCCTGACCACTTCATTTGTCAGAATGCTTATACCCCATTCACACCAAAAGTTAAACATGTTAAATTGTTGTTTAATAGTTTAACTACGTTTTTAGCCTGTATCTTGAACGTTTTTAAATGTATATGACTCATACTACCTGGAATGGTAATAAAAGTCAATAAAGTTGCTTTTAGTAAAGATTTCACTCCAAATATTACGGCAGGTTTGGGGGTATTTTTCTAAACCTGTTTTAAACTAAACAACATTTAAACATGTTTAAGCGTTGGTGTGAACGAGGTATTAGTTGTAGAACGAGACACAACACAACAGGCGCTTTGCAAAAAAGTTGCGAGGTATTCTGCATTTTATAGACTAGAATGGTTTAATCAATCTCGTCGTTACATAACTGACTTGGTTGCAAAAATACAGAAAGAAATTTTAAGATAACATTGACGTCATTGACGTGAAGTACAAAGTGTCGCCTTACTTTTGTTCCCGTACTTTTGCCGTTTCTTGTGAAATTTTCCTCACCTATTCATATCACACGCACTCAGTCCATAAAAGCAGTGAGCCAGGAGCCAAGAGCCGTTTTATGTTTCTAAACATTCAGTCTTTCATGCGAACTCGACATCGTTCGTCCTTTATGAAAAGAAGAACAAAATGAACAATGCACAAGCGAAAACATGTTTACGATGCGCGAAATCCCAAAGCGGCTCAGAATTTTTGTTCTTTTATTTTGCGTCTCAGATATGCAGACAACACACATTTTTGCATATCCACTGAACAAAAGCCTTCGTCTACGATCGGCGTCTCAAAAGACGACGCCAATCACGTTTACAAAACGAGCTTACAACGTTAAAATACCCTTGAAAAAAGTGTGTCAACCTCATATGGAAAATAAGCCGGTTGTTTTTAGGTACCTCCGTGAATAAATCACATGACCTCTCGTTGCCTAAAAATAACCCCCATTTCCGCCAATTACTAGCGGAAACAATTTTGCTAGATGATCCAAATGATGGACTCTACGGTGAACATATATACATACATACATACATAAACTTTATTAAAGTGTCGAAATATTTAGCTGTAAGGCTAATTGAGGACACTATAACAAAATATATAATAATAACCTTCGGGAAGTGGATAAATTCTATGTTTCCTGCGTATTTCGCGATCGGTTTCGAGGAACGATTAGTCAACTGAACCAAAAAAGGGATTATGTGGCTGAAAAGAATACATGTAAAAATTTAGAAATTAAAGGAATCTGAGCTTGTTAGAGGAAAACACTAAGGGAAGTAGTCATAACAAGTGTACTTGACGAGGATTCGCCTTGTGTAGGGGTGCATGGGCGGGCTACGCAAGATATAACCTGATGACTCTAATGGACAAAATATATTGGCCTAAAATTTGAGATGAGACTTCAATATTCTGTGTGCATGAAGCTTGAATTGCCAGTGAAACGGCACAGGAAGATTTGAATCTTTTCTCAGTTTCTACTGATAGAGTGATTGCTATACCAACAAGTCACCATCTTTTTAGGTGGCTGAGGAGTACAGAAAGAGTCCGTCATTCTTTTTGTAAACTGATCGGTCCTCAGTGTCTGAGTACATTAGTTTCAACCATTTCCATAAGAGTAAAGAAGCTATCATTAACTATTATCATTTTATGAGGCTAACCGAAAACATTTTCTAATGTTGTTCAGGCCTGTCTAGACCTGTCTAATGTTAATAATATTGGTTAATAATAGTGCAATTCCTAAAAATATCTTTGTGCACCTGATGTTCACGTGTACAGTTCGTGACACATAAAAGAAACCACAAAACAGAAATGATGCCGATCACTTGACTGAAAAACAACTTGAAGCCGGTTAATAGTATCAATGATCAATTACAAGCAATTAGGGCACGTTCACCATCCTTCATGAAAAGACCCTGAAAAGGCATGCACTGGATAGGAAAAAAAGATGTACCCTATACAGTTCCTTTGTGATAGGTTATGAGCTCATATACTACTTTCATTTATTTCCCGTGTCTGCCACCAATATCATGATTTTAACTAAAGCTTTAAAATAATCTGTAACTCTATAGATCAGCTTCTGTATTGTTATATTGTCTTACCTTTATTATTTTCAATTACATTACTTTTCCCTGCCTCGAATAGCGTTTTTGCTAATTTGCAGGGCAACTGTATTTAAGTTTATATGTCTAATAAATTTTTGTTTGTTGTTGTTGTTGTTGTTGATGTTTGTTGTTGATAGCGAGGAACACCGATACGAGGGTCGCATTGTCAGACCAGAATATATGGTTTTCCCCTGTCTCTACCCACAATTTCAGAAGTAAACCTTGAATATATTTCCACCTTTTGAAAGCATAATGGTAAAAATGTATTAATACCGATTTTCAGAAAAAAATTGCCAAATTCTACACTGTAGAAGCAGAGACCAATAGACATTTTTTCAAATTATAAATTTATTTTCAGACCAAAATGGTTCGAAAGTGATACCTTTGTTGCCGCATAAAATCAACTGAAAATGGCAAATAGATAATTATAACTTACCGTGACTAAAAGGATAATATTCGCTTGACTTAAATTGCATGACTTTATTTGTTTACACGATTTGGCGTGAAAAGGCGTTTGTTATCGACATTTACCGTTGATTGAACTTCAATACCTTGGGATCTTTTGTTTTTATTAATGACCTTGAAAAATAACAATGAAAGCTTTTCTGGGCCACAAACAAGGTCTATTTATAACGGCTTTATAAGTGGTTTGTTTTGCAGTTTTTTCCATCTGTATTTCTTTGAGCGATTCCATGCTGCCAATAAAGCCAAAGGCGACCAATAAAAATTCATGGAAAACACCAAATTTCATTTTGTCATGTAAAATACTGAAAACAAACAGTCTTCTCAGTAGCTTTCGTTTGAAAGGTCACACTTTAGGATTTCATTCACAGACTCAAAAGTTAGAACCACCTTCAGTACAGCATATTACAGTATCACACAAAAGTACTGCTGACTAGATTTCATTTGAATGGTCACACTTTAGGGTTTCATCCACAGACTCAAAAGTTAAAACCACCTTGTAACAGCACCATGCACAGGAAAGTACTGCCCGGCAGTAGCTTTTATTTAAGCTGGGATCATGCACACTTCACGGATTTTATCCACAGACTAAAAAGTTGAGACCTCATTCTGGCACAGCTGAACGTATAACGTACTAGTACTTTGCCTGGCAGTTTAAACCTTTTAAAACGGAAAGAAGCACAAGTTCACATGGTATTTTTCGAGTTCACTGAAGTTAGAAGTAGTCAATAGACCAATTCCGATATATTAAAATTCATACTTGGCTCCGAGGCTTAGGGGAATAAAACAAAAGAAATAAATTATTCATACCTGAACCTCGATGTGATTTCTTTTGTTTTATTGCCCTAAGCCTCGGAGCCAAGTATGAATTTTAATATATCGGAATTGGTCTAATTACATCTTTCTGCGGAAACACATACCACCCCTTACTATATTTTACATGGGGTATGCATCCGGAGGGGAGCTACATACTATGTGATAATATGGTTGACCGAAGTGAAATTAAGGAATCGAAGGAAACGTGATCACCCGCACTACACCAGAAGCGAAACTGCGGAGATTGTTGGTAGAATAGCCAAACTATTTAGTTATTACGGCATCACTGAGATCACGAGGTTGTTCGCTCTTAGAATTGGTACCTCTAAGAGGTGAACATTAATATGACTGAGCCGCACTCACAAAACGGGTTTATGTTACTTTCTAGGGTACCTTTCAAAATTTCCGACAATCATCCCCGTCAATTTTATATGGGAGCCTCCATCCCCACTCCCCCCCCCCCCCCCCCCCCCCCCCCCCCCGCCCGGACCGGGGTAGGCATCCGAGAGTAGGAAAGTGACACGGTCATTGACGACTACTCGTTTCTTTTACACACAACCGGTAAAACAAGTATGCCTTATTTATACAAATGTATCTGAACTACATGTGGAAGCTACATGTTGGAATATCACAAGATATCCAAAATACAAACTGAATCATGTAATGTTATAAACTTAAAAATGCAAAGCACGACTAGGCAGAAATAATGGTCAATATTTCGACTCGGTATCGTTATGTCCGTTGTATTGGCGTTGCATTTTAAGTTGTTTAGTATATGAGTGACTTGGCATTTTTCTTGTTCCAGAAATAACGTTTACAAAGAGATCGAGAACCTTATTAATTTCACTTGGACTGATTTTATTGCACTTGAAATCAGATAATAACAGCATACGTTTTGAAAGTGTTTTTGAGCCATGAAAAGGTCTATTTATTGAATGTGTGTTTACAAATGAAAGATTGAAATGAAATGTCTGTTCTGGGATTATTTTGAAGTCGTTTCTTCGTTTGAAGATTGCTTCCAAAAACTACCACTAAGAGAAATAAAGTTTAAAACTGGCCGGCATATCCCATATCCCATATTACTTGTATATATGAATAATATGTAACGTCCATTTATGCGACCACCGTTGGGCTACAAAAAATGTGGTCATATTTATAACGGGTGGCTGTACGGCTGTTGGGCTCCATTGTTCCAAGTAAAACCCCTTGGTTCACGGCATAAAGAGACCGGAGCCATAAACATTGATTTTTACACGTCGTGTAATAACGACGAAGCTCGAACACAGAAAGTTTAACCAGACTTAGAAAATGCCATTTACAAGCTGCAAAAGGCGTATTTTTCCGAATACTTTACAACTGAGTAAAATGTTCGAAGTATAAACTCCATCATGTGACGCAAATTATTCATGACTTGACAATTTTTTGGCCCCAGAAATCACGGTTATTTTACGATTGTTTGTTATTTGTTCGACCTTGAACCAGGTCATATAATCGTGAATAATGAGAGCTTTTCTGAGCTATAAACGAGGTCATGTAATATTAGACTACATTATCGAATATTTAATAATAGTATTTAGCTTGGCAAAATGTATAATGGGTACAAGTAACTGTGGAGACTTTAAAAATGCGAGAGAAATAAGTTGAATATTGCACGACATATATTGCCCGACATGCCATACTTGAGATAAGGTGGTTCCCCAGAGTTTTACCAAACTCACATACACTATCACGAGTTACAAAATAAAACCTTATTTTCTTGTCTTGCAATTTTGATTTGTGAGATTAGCCAGTAAAAACGTCAACATATTTATGCTTATTTATCTGTTGTCACTCTTTCTGTAAAGGGCGTTGTCATGGCAACAGATCATCCAAGGGATGGCAAATATTGTGCAAGGCGGAAGCTCCTGGCAAGGATTGACCTTAATTCTTTAATATTTGGAGTTTCCTTCGGTAATTTTTTTTAAAATTTTGATATCTATCGGAAATGGTCAAGGTCATTACTTTTTGGAAGAAAAAACAAATATATAGGGTCGTTCAGAAGGTTTCCCAATTTCAGAATCTTTGTCATTGTTGACATTTTGATTCATTACAATACGAATTTACGCAGCAAAGGCACCGTACTAACTTCAAATTGACTTCAGAAGTTGAAAGAGCTTGTTGATATTAGTAATCTACGCATTTATTTCTAGCAGTTTTCATGTACGTAATGTTTAAAGAAATATCAGCTTTCAAAAGCTGCAAAATTGTTAGGTGGCAAAAGCGCTAATAATGAGCCTCACTGATTCTTTGTAAAATTATGAGTTTTTAAAACAGCATTGCACGAAAATGTATAGATTAAGTCAAAGTTTTGTCTCGATTAGAGAATGAGGCGAATATGCTGAAGAGGCAGTAATTGTAAACAACTGATTCACCTATATCACGCAATCTTGTATATTTACCATGTAACTATTTAACTGAATTGCTCCTATAGATTTTTTTCTGGTGAAAGAATAAGTAAAAGATAGCATTGGCATCTCAATTCTTGCACAATATTTGCCATTCTTTACATTCTTTGTTTCCTCTAAAAAGCAAGAATTGATATAAATAGTAGCATAACATGATGTTGGCCTCCTTTCTGGTAAATCTCGTGAACCAATATTGCAAGACAAGAAATGTTCTAGGCTTTAGTTTGTAACTCATGACAGGTTTTTGTTAAAACTCTAGGGAGCTACCTTAAAAAAGAAAATTGCAGGAGCTGGTTTCTATGGCCTTTTGGCAAGAGTAGAGATCTGTCAATTCTATTATAGCTTATTTTGTTCAAATAAGATTCGTTCAAATTGATGAATGGCGATATTCTCCAATCAACTTTGACATTAATTTTGTCAGGGATACTGACATTGTTTATAAATAATAAGTGACTATTTTTGGCTAAGAAATACTGAGCACAAAGATTTGCCTCGACGTGTTTTGTTTGGTTGTTTTTGTCAAAAACCAGTTGTATACAAATGACTTTGTGAGCCTGATTGTCACTTGCCTAAGCTATAACCTTTTACATGCCAAACCTCCCGGCAGGTCTATTCAAGTGTATCTTTAATCTTTAATTAAGACTGTGTAAGTGTAAGACTCGCACACGTTTTAGCTGTCACCTGTTTCAAGTCAAGGTCAGCCCTATGTACAACGTGTTTTTATCTCACGCGGCATGCGCTTACATGAGAAACGAATCTGGATGTAAGCTATCTTGTTTCGGTGTTGTTCAGATTGAATTAGAGTTTGTATAAAAATCTTATGTTAGATCACCTCTTTTTTCTTCCAAATCTCAAGATGGCCGGCAAAAGAGTAAATATAAGAAAGTTTGTATAATAGAAATGTAATTTAAACATGACTTATATTATGAATGCATTATTCGTCATGCATATGAGGACTCTTCCCTTAACCTCGGCCCCGGGCCTTCTCCGTTTTCAAAATGGCGGATCGGGCGTAAAATGCCATGGAAAGGGCTGGTAAACAGTACTCCAAGAATCGTGAAGTATTTTGTCACGTGACACACGATGGAACGGAGTTTCCGGAGATTATTTCCAGTAATTGGCAGTCGTATTTGTTTTCTACAAATTATTTGAAACCGCTGTTCAAAACGAAGCGAAGACGTTTCATCATGTCTTAACGCGGCTACAAAATACCCCAGGATTTTTTAAGAACGCCCGTCCCGCCATTTTGAAAACGGAGAACTGCCCTGGGGCAGTGAGATTGCTTTTCTCTTACCATGAAAGTGACATATTTGGAGCTTGCTGTTGTAGCCTGGTACCAGTCCTCTTAAAGTGCTCCAAGTTGCTTGTTTTGCTTCCTCGAAATTCCCCAGGTACTTGGTGTATCCCTGATCATAATGTATAGTACTTCATGTATCCCTTATTGTAATGTATTTAGATATATTGCAATGTAATTTAGGGTCGGATTATAGTATCTAGGGTTAAAGCACTGATTTTAGTATTTAGGGTTAAGCACTGATTCCAGTATTTCCAGTGTATCGAAAGGGTTAGTCCTTATATATGGTCTCCGTTAGCAGTATTTTATCATATATCCCTTAAAAATTACAGTTTCCGGCAGCTAGTCCTCGGTGGTGTAGTGGGTAGTGTGCGTGCAGCAGATCATACGTCCCGGGTTACATTCCCTATTCTACTGACCTCTACTGTTTTTTATCTTTATTTCTACTGAAATAAAAACTAAGTGTTTAAATACAAAATAATAAGGGATATACCAAGTACATACCCGAAATTCCACCCGCTAGCCGCTGGTCTAAAAGGACGCGGATGCTGAAATGAAATGGTGACTGGTTGTGCACACCGAGCCATTAGATTTGCCCTCACAGGCTACAAACGAATGTAATTGAAACATTTCGTACTGGAACATCAAAACATTCCCAACCGTAGCATTAGGGAACTGAAGCAACGACGACGGCAACGCCAAGAAACTGACGTCACTTGAAAGAAGAATTGGCACTATTTTAAAATACTTAGAAACATTTTAGTAAACATTTTGGTATTCCCTGCAAAACAATATCGCCAAATGATCAAAATATAGGTTTTGTGGAGAACGTAAACACACGACGGTTTTCCTTTCTGTATTTGAAATTGAAAGCCGTCTGTTGGCGTAAGCGAAGATAATTGACAGATCAGGAAAGTTAACCTGCACTAAACTATCTAGAGAGGTGGTTTGAAAAACCTAACTCGGTTGAAAAATCTATTGTTCTTTAATTAATTTTTATGGGAACCGCTAACACGGTTTAAATTCGGTGAATGCCAAAAATACGCGGCCGCATCAGGAATTTTGTTAAACCAGTTAATTTTAATTGATTAATTAATTAATTAATCGGAAATAACCCGGTTAACTACTCTAGGGCGGCCGCAGCCATTAACTGTTGATATGGCATTAGAATAAACCCGTAGACTGACCGAAAATATCAATTCGGTACAGGTGAATCTTTGCCGTCACTTAGCCAATGATTCGTTAACTCTACCAGTTGGAAGATAACAAATATTTTTAAAAGTACTTACTCTTATTACCGGAATCAATCATCGATCACTTAAAGTTACTGACTAAGTATTGGACATTTTACATGGTTCCTTCATTCGTTCCTTCGGCCTCCCGCTAGCTCTCAATTCGTGTTATCATTAAAACTAAGGCAGTCTGATCTAACAATTTCAGCGGTCGGGTCATTCTTAAAAACCAAGAACATAAAAGTGCTCACAACAGCCTCCCATAATCTTAATTTTAAAATGATTTATTATTAGCTATTTTTTTAGTCTTACGAAATCGACGAAAAATTATTCGAGTTATCCAAATTTGTATTTGTTCGCCATTCTCAAGCTAGTAATTAATCCACCTTTGTAACGGTAGAACGAAAATGGCCTTTAAACAGCTTGGAGTCTATGATCGACGGATTTCAGGACATCAACCATGCGGACATCTCTATAATACGGACATTTCTCCATTACGGATAGTTTACTTGTTCCCAAAGAGACCAAAACTGTTATAAACTCTTAATTTGTCGGTAATACGGACATCTCCATAATGCAGATTAATTTTTTTCTGTTCCTTTATCGTCCACTGTATTTACCTTCCAGGCCCCGGTTGTTCAAAAGGTGGATAGCGTTATCCACCGGATAAATCACTATCCAGTGGATAGGCATTAGCAAAATCAATTGTGTTATCCACTGGATAGTGATTTATCCGGTGGATAGCGCTATCCAACTTTTGAACAACCGGGGCCAGGCGGTTATCTTTCAGTAATAAACTTGAATATCAGGTCTCAGTGCTTAGGCGAGGAGGAACTTATATCAGTTTGAAAATTAATCTTTTGTTCACATTTTGCTGAGTTTAGCTTGGATTAGTAAACGTTTCTTTCATGAGAATACTACCCATGAGAGTTTTATTTGCCTGATAGATTGTCGGACAAGAAGCGGAAATCACGCGAGAGAGTGAAATGATGCATCGCGAGTGATCGATGCCAGACTGCTTATAGTTTGTCCGAATGAAAAATTACATTAAAAGTTTTTGGCTTTTTTTTTTTTTTTTTTTTTTGTTATCTTTTGTTATCTCTATTTTCTTGAAATTAATTTATTTCTTATGTCCTCTCAACCAAAGAGCGCTTATTTGCCAACTGATGAAAATATATGTCATGCGACGTGCAAAAGTAATAATGACATGCCTTTTATGGTGCATTTTCCATAGTTCAGCGAACGACTTGTACCTCCCGGCCCAGAGCTGTATTTTATAATCAAATTAATCTTCAGAATGATTATGTAGTTGGTAGCCCTCAAACCAGCCCGACTTGTTTCCTCAACTTAGAATTTAACTGCTTAGCTTTCAAAACCAACAAAATCTTAATCTTGAAATCTTTAAATGAAACTATTGCACGCATAAAATAGCTTCCGTGTCCGAGAAGTTCACCAGACTTTCGAGAAACAGGCCCTGAAACCTAAACGAATTCGCCTGTCCAGTTTACGATGATTGGTCTTTACTTTGACCGAAAAAAGATCAAAATACGAGATTTGCTTAGAGAATAAAAGCACCATAAAAATTTGTGTTTTCAGAACAAGGAAGTAATTGTCTTCTGTAAAACGTTTTTTTATTTACTTTTGCGACAAAGAGAAACATATTTTTGATGACCTTTGGAAGCTCAACCGAGTTTACTAAGCAAAATTCATTTTTTTTTTAAACAAATTCCTTCATCGCGGAGCGGAAGAGCCTTCACTTTATGTAGTTTTAATTCGTTTCGTTAATTTAATTTCAAAACAAAAAGGTGCATAGGTTGCATCGATTTTGCAGAGATTTTACCAGTTAATAAATGGTTAAAAATATTACGAAATTTTTCGATTTGATCTATCCCTCCTCGAATTTTTGTTCAAGAAAAGGGAATTCCAATCCAAGAAAATTATAGCTATTTCCGTTGAAAAGATGTTAATTTGCTCAAAAATGTTATTGGCATAAATTGCAGAGCTATTAGTGACTTCTTCAAAGACTACATAAAACTTTCTTGTTTTTTTCTTTTTAATATCATTAGATCGTCGGGCAGGAAGCGGGAAATCACGCAAGGAGAGCGATGCGCGCGTGAAATGATGTCTCAACGGAGTGATCTATAGCTGCTTATAGTCTGCCCGAATGCAAAATTG
This sequence comes from Dendrophyllia cribrosa, assembly GCA_024195265.1. Lineage (NCBI taxonomy): Eukaryota > Metazoa > Cnidaria > Anthozoa > Scleractinia > Dendrophylliidae > Dendrophyllia > Dendrophyllia cribrosa. Next base: position 6,729,713 of record JAJLRJ010000012.1, on the reverse strand, counting down.
CATAAAACTTTCTTGTTTTTTTTATTACTTTTTTAAATCATATTTTATCTCTTTTTATATTTTTAATGTCTTTGTCCTCAACCAAAGAGCACTTATTTGCCAAGTGAATATATTTGTCACGCGAAGTGAACAATTAATAATAGCATGCCATTTTTTGGTGCATTTTTGATAGTTCAGCAAACAACTTACGCGAAGACAAAAAAAACCATAACCTTAAACCTAAAATAATTCGCTTGAAAATTGTTCGTCTTTACTTTGACCGTAAAAAATCAAAACACCCGATTTCCTTTGAGTATATAAAAAAAAAATCAGATGTTTTTCAGAACAAGGAAGTAAGCGTCTTCCACAAAGCGTCATTTCATTTACTTTGTGACAAACGGAAACAGAATTTCACGACCTTTGGAAACTCAATCGAATTCACTTAGCAAAATTAAACTGTCTTTTCCGCAATTTCCTTCATCAAATAGCCTGTTTAGAGCTTAGGTTTAACGCAGTTTTATTAAATCCGTTCATTTTAGAGCTAAAAGGTGCATAGATTTTGATTTGGTAACATACTTTTACTTCCGCCAGTCAATAAATGGTAAAAATAATATAACAAATTTTTTCTAGTTGATCCTCATGCAAATTAACTTGTTGAAGTTATACTTTCCTCAACAGTGTGATCAAGAAAAGTTTAATTACAAAAAAAATCACGGCTCTTATCGTTGGAAAGATGTTAATTTGCGTATAAAAACTATTAACATTGACTTCTTTTTTCAGAGCTACTGGTAGAGCTACTGCAAAGGTATGTTTGGAAACTGCTTTTCAAAGTCGAAGTAGCTTGCATGCGATATGCCGAAATGCACTGCCCTTAGAAATCTTTACCAAGTCGCATTTATGCAACACTAGAATGTTACCAGTTAGTTCATCTTTGAAATGTTAACGGAGTTCAAATACAAAACAAATCCTAGGCAGACTTAAAAGAATCGGAAAATATTGAAATCAAGTGGACTATCGGTCATCTCGCAAGAAAGTAAGGTTACGTAATTGCTGTGTGTGTGTGTGTAGTCCACTCTTAGCTCTTCGCGTGCAATACTCTAGAGTTACTGTTCGCAAATTCAGAAATGTTTATCCCGTTAGAGTGCACAATTTCAGTTCCAAATGTTCGCTTAATTTACGGATAAATTTAAAAACTACTTTTAGTTAAACTCTAGGATTTCTTTCACAGCCTTTATGCAAAGTTAAACCCAACATTTACAGAAAATAAACAGCACCGCGCTAAACAACTTCTCGATTACGTTCGTTTCAATAGTCACATTTATTAAATTAAAAGTTATAATACCTTGTGCAACAAAATAAACGGGAACACAGTAAAAAATTATATACACGCAACGCATCGTGCAGCATAATTAACAATACATGAGGAAGTGCTATATGATATATGTTGAGTAGCTTTCTTTGAATTAAATATTCCCAGTAAAGGAAATTGAATTAAAGCCTTTCCACTTTTGAAGTCAGGTGAAGGTAAAGTTATTTGGAGCTTCAACAGGTACGGTCATCATATCGCAATAGCTAAGAAAAAGATTCTATCAGTAAAAAGTGATGGTTTACTCATTTTTTCCCATGGCAGCTCTGTTAACTTCCGCAATGAACTTTCAATGTTAATCTTGTTCGAGTTGCACGAAAAATGCCAACGGTTGATTAAAACTTCCTGAATTGAAATTCAAATGCAAAAACCTTAAACTTGCTGACTTGTAAAAAAAAAAGATATGCTTCAGAATATAAATAATTTGCGTGAACAGTTTTCATGTTTTACAACACAATAGCCAGACTTGCATAAAAGAAGCTGTATTTCTCGCAGTTGTATCATTCCCTCGAGGTTCTCAAGACTCAACGGAATACTATCAGGATGGCTCGCTTGATGCTGTTGTTTTTGGTGGTTGCACCGATGATCCTCTTCTCTAGCGCTGGACCAGCTCAAAAGGTAAGAATTACTTGCTACTCGAGACCATTTAATTTAACCCTATTCGGCCTGGGGGGGGGGGCACAAAGTGCCCGCGCTAACTTTCAACATTCATAACTTCTTTAATATTTATTCAAACGCCATGAAACTTTGTGACTTTTCCTAAAATTTATCTGGCAACAATTTCATATGACAATTTTTTGATCACGTGACTTGACGTTTCCATGGCAACAAGATTTTGACAGCCATGTTTTTGGAAATTTGCATATTTACACCTTTGAATGAAGAAAAACAATGATAATTGGTATAACTTTTGTATTTTTACATCATTTAGCGTTTATTTATTGGTTTTGATTAATTTTGCGTCAATTAGAACGGTTTTTAAGAGGTTTTAAAAAAATTCAGAAATCCAAGATGGCGGATCCAAGATGGCGGCCGAATAACTAATTACCTAATAACTACGTCATATGACGTCATCGTTCCATTGTGCGGACCGCAAGGGAGACAGTTTTGGACGTACTATGTACCCTGTAGGTTTCATTGTCATAGCCTTAATGTTCTTGAAGTTACGAAGGGGGGGGGGGCACAATGTGCCCCCCCCCCCCCCCCAGGCTCAGGAACTCAAAAAAAGCCCAGGCCGAATAGGGTTAATACTGAATATAAAAGCTCTGTTTCATAACATTCTGCAAGTTCATATATATTACCCAACCACAAAAACTTGTAACAATAGGGAAGGAAGAAAAAATCTACTCAGATACTTACTTTATTTCAAAAATATTATCAACATCTATATTACCGTTTTTGGTTTCTTGCAGGGCTTTATATTCAAGGTATCCAAAGATATTTACGAGCGAGTGAAAGTGGACACAAGGAAGAAGTCAGAAACGTTTAATCTGCAGCAAGCATCAACCGGCAAGGCTGTAGGAGATACTATTTTCGACTTCAAAAATGTAATTAACCGTCATGTGGTGATTTACACACATTCACAGTAAATTTGTGATGTTCACAATAGAGCGAGCCCAGTCCCCCTTCCCTTTACCCAGAAACAATAAACAGCAAAAACTGAAGTACTTTTTACTGATCAGTTCATGAAGAACTGAAAAATTCTCTGGATATTTCATAATGCAACCGAAATGTTTCTGAACGATAAAATGTTGATTAAATATCTTGAGTATTTTTTGAAGTCATTACGTTTAGGTTTCTGCATAAGCTTATATAGTCTGGAATTCAGGTTTAACTTTCAGCATTCTCTATTTCTAATAAACTAGCAGTAATCACAGATTATGGAGACGCGTTCGAAGGAATTTCCGGCGGAAATGAACCCCTGAAAAAAACCAATAGGGGCGGCCATTTGGAAGACCGTCTACCAAAAAATCTCAAATTTTACTGCACACAAACCACATGACAACCAACACGAAATTAGGATTGCGTTCTTCGAACGCGATAATAAATTTTGATATTTATTATTTAATTGCACGAGCTCACAAGTTGTACACTTTTAAACGTTTTGTTGTTGTTGTTCACAAGTTATTGTATTGTACTTTTTCAGAATTTGACGATGATCCGATTGCCAGAAGCAAGATCCTGCTTTTTGAAGGATTCAATTGGGGATATTCCTCGACCTGCTGCCTTACAAAAACTTTTACAACTGGTGAGTTAGTATTCATATCACGAGGTCTTATCATACAACAATCCGAGGGAGTGTCACAAAACTGAGACGACGACGACTCATATCATTATAATTCTTCATGCTTTCCCTTGAGAATCGAAAACTCGAATAATATTCCATCATTTCAGTTGAATTAAAGACTGAATTATACTAAACCCAGCGTTCCTGCCAGTACATCTGCTCATTAGAAAATGCACTCAAATCGTTTGATGTCAAATAGCATTTGCTTGTATGCTGCACAATTCACGCTTTATCAGCAGAACACATGACCCCAGTGGGGGCCTATTTTTCAAGTTGAAGCCAACGTTACTAGACCTGTAGGTCGCCTTTATTATCGTCTGATGTGACCGTCTTCGGCCAATATTCATAGAGAGGTGTCCGTCTTATAGAGAGTTTAGTTACAGTAAAATGGCCGAAAAACGGCAGGGACCAACACCAGATGTCCGTCAGTATAGGTGTCCGTTAAGAGAGAGTTGACTGTATAGTGGGAAAGAGCGTTGCGTGATGGCTGGCCTGCGTAGGAGAGTGTAATTGAACTATCCTATTCTATTTGAAGGGACACTGTACCGACTGATATATCGTGTTCATGATTATGACCAGGGGCTTGCTCTAAACTTGCTTTATTACTTTAAAATAGGAAGAGAAAATCGCCAAGAGTAATGAACGCAATGAAATATGAACTAAAATGACAAAATAACGATTAAAAAAACTCAAAAGTCCACCAGAAGGAAACTTTGATTTCTTGACCGCATAACTCGAAATCAAAATTGATGAACTGTAATCCACTTCGACCATCGTTGGAATCCTGGGCCGAGTTGTTCAAAGCCTGATTAGCACTAATCCTGACCGGATTAACTGCCAACAGAACATAATTATGAGTTGTCATGGTAATTAACCCTAGATTAGCCCTAATTGTCCTTCGAACAACCCGGCCCTGAGCTTTATCTCCAAACTACTGCGTTTTATCTGCTCTATAACATCTTTTTATCTAATTTAGTAAGCAAGATTTCATTTCGTTTCGACGAGACAGTGTCCAGCATCGGGGAAGACTTGGTTTCATGTTGATGATTTTATACACATTTATGCAGTTTTTGCGTCCTTTTTAATCTCTTAATAGGCAAGTAGGAGTGCCAATCAAGTGAAACTGACAAAGAGTTCTGTGGAACAGTTAAGGGTTGTCGGCAAACTCGATGACCGTTCGGTTCTGAGCAGCGAGATGGCAGATTTATGTGCAAATCTGCCAATTCATCAAGTGACTGAGGGAAATGTAAACCAGAATGACATGGACCAAATGGACGAGGAGGATGAAGAGTTGGACGTGGCTCAGGAACCTGCTAAACGTAAGTAAAATGATTTAGATTTAAACAGATTTTCTCGATCTTTTAAAAGGTCGGTCAGTTGGTTTGTTCCTCATCTCAGTTCCAGTGGACCCGGCTATACAGTTAGATTAAAAAACCGGCCTTATTAATCGGCCGATGAAGACTAGGCAAACGTATCGGTTCATTACTTATGATAGAAGCAATAAGATGACAAGAATATTTTTAATGTTGTCTGTTATTTTCATTTTAAAAGTTAATTTATAAAACTAACGTTGGGATGAATAAAGCACCTCGACACATGTCAAATATCTTTACACAGTGAGGTAACGGCACCAACTTTGGAAATGAAAAGGCATCGAGTTGTTCTAAATTTTGAGCGCATGGATGAAATCGTAAGCTTACCTTTTAAATGAAAAGTATTGAGTAGCGCTTCCTTGTATTACTGTTTGTTTTCCGACTGAGTTTTCTCTTTTACTTTCAAAAATCCTCATGTCGGAAACTTTATTCTTTTTCTAGGTGGCTTGCCGAATCCAGATAAAGAAATTGTTGACACGGTTAATAAGGAAACTAAGCGATCTATTTGCAGAAACGTCTGTTCAAACGTTTGCATCTCCGTCCCTAACGGTGCAAGTTGCGGTTGGGGCGGTTGCAGAGTACGCTATAGAAGAGTGTGTCGTCAAGTTTGCAGTCGCATTTGCACCGGATAGGTCTCACAATAACCCAAAAAAGTGGCAACGTAATATGAAGATGTAGATGAATATATATACTTTATACTCCGGAAACGATAACGTTAGTCCATAGCACTGCAATGTTACTACAAGGTTTGAGCTTAAAAGCAGATTAACAGGTTCCCTCGGGGTTTAAATTAAGAGCATTGTGCTGTAATCAACCTTAAAAAAGAAGTAAAGGTAAATAAAGCCACTTTTCCTACAACACCGTGGTCTATATTGTGTCTGTGGGTTATTTTGGTTCCTAGATTTAGTTTGAAACCTCTGTAAGTGGCCAGGGGTCCGTTTCTCAAAGGTCCCGATAACTTTTCGGGCCCGGAGCTATATTTCAAAATTAGAATCTATAGAATGGAAGTGTACTTTTTAGCCTACAAACCACCCCGACTTGTTCCGTCAACTCAAAGTTTTATTGCTTAGGCTTTCAGAATCAGCAAAATTTTAAACATTGCGCGCATAAACTAGCTTACCGGGCCCGAAAAGTTATCGGGACTTTCGAGAAACGGGCCCCAGCTGCTCTCAAACGTTTTGGGTTGAAAAGCTCGTGCTGTAATAAAAAACATCCAACAATTCGTTTCGGCGGAAAGCTGTTCGGAAAGTTGTTCGGAAAGCTGTTCGGAACACTGTTCGAAAAGCTGTTCGGAAAGCTGTTCACCAATCATCAACTTCTGAAGCCCAGCTCATGACAACAAAATGGCTGATCGAACTTTCATCCCGGGAAGACTGTTTTCATGGCATTTTTCGTCGGGTTTCATCACTTGGGATGACCGATGCTTAGACAGAGATAAAACTATTTCCTTTGTTGTGTTTAATTCAATGTATAGTTAGCTCTGTTCTTACTTCTTTTTTTTTTTCTTTATTGTTGTTGTATTGTAATTGAATAAGTGCGAATAAATAAACTTGAAACTTATACCGAAATGAACTCGTCCCGGGACAAAACCATGTAAACAACAAAAAGGAAATGACCAGATATCGAGACGAATTCAACTCTCATGGAAACCAACGCTCTTCTCAAGGGCAGAGGTAACTCAACTCTTTAACTCCCAAGAGTGCCAAAATTTAAAATTCAAGAAAAATCTCAAATTTCATTTTCTAAAACATTGAAAAACAAATGGTACCGTGTAAAAGTACTTCTAAAGAGGTTTCATTTGAATGGACACACCATAGGATTTCATCCACGGATTCAAAAGTTAGAACTTCACTCCATGTCCATGTTTTCATAATTGACTCTGGGAGGGAATTACGAAACTGCGATACTAGCCACCGCTAATTTCTAAATAGAATTCCCAACAGTAGAAAGATAAAGACAACAAATTATAGCAAAATATATTTTTTTAATGGGGAAAAACAACCGCATGGATGTACGTACAAAAGAAATGTTACAATAACAGCGAGCGAACCAGAAGATAAATAAATAAATTTGAATTACCAAAACAATTATTTACTGGATCGCTAAGTTATGATACAACTATGATATAATAATACAAATATTGCACACCATCTGCATTTTTTTTTGGAAATAGGTACAAAAATGTCATTTTTCCAAGGAAAAGAAATTTAAAACATCTTTTCCCTTGAGATAAAAACTACTTTTAAGAGTACTAAAATACAAACCAAAGCAGTTGAAATTAAATTTATACAAATTTTATCATGCAGACATTCACTTTTTGGCCTTTTAGGCAATTTTGTTTTGGTCACAAAATAAACTCGTTTAAAAATGGAACAGAGCTGGATTCACAGCTACACTATCTGTCGCCTACACGAAGTAGTTTTTCCTTAAAAGGGACATGTATTGTTTGGATGAGGCGGTCAGCGGACCGTACGAACCACTGTCGCCATCACTAAGGAGACTTGGCTTCAAATCGAGGTCTGACGTCACAGGAGCTGCAAAAAGAAAAGTGAATGCGTTAATGTGCGTCCTTGAGAAAACTCTTGAATGTCATTTGACTTGCCAAGAAATTTAAAAACAAACGGTTACACAAGGAAGTACTGATAAACAGTGGACAAACGATTGTTTTTATCCACAATCTTGAAAGTTAGAACCACCTTGTACGACATAATAAACAACACCACAGGAAAGTACTGCTCAGTAGCTTTCATTTGAATGGTTGCACTTTAGGATTTCATCCACAGACTCAAAAGATAGAACCACCTTGTACAGCATAATAAACAACACGACAGGAAAGGTTTGCTCAACAGCTTTCAATTGAATGGTCGCACTTCAGGATTTCATCCACAGACTCAAAAGTTAGAACCATCTTGTACAGCAAATAAACAGTACCACAGGAAAGTACTGTACAGCATTTTAAATAGTACCACCTGTAGAAAAGTACTGCGCAATATATAACGTTCATTTGTTTGATTGGTAACACTTGAGTCAAGATTTTATCCACAGACTCGAAAGTTAGAACCTGATTACACGATGCAAAGGTTGACTTCACAGGAAACTTACCACTCTCCAAATGACGCTTTATACTCTTGTTGAGTTCATTTTCTACAGCCTTCATTAACTGTCCATCTCCCTGTAAAATTAAAAAAAAAAAGACCTGTAAGCTAACAAACAAACAAACAAACAAACAAACAAACGAATTGCAAATTAAAAAATAAGTTTTAATAGAGTGCTTCTGCTAAGATTATTAGTTAGGTAGGTTCTCTGATGTTGCGGTTATGCTGTAAAAGCTGGCTGAAACGTTTCAGTCCGTGGATGAAATCCTAATGTGTGACTATTCAAACCACAGCTATCGAGCAGTACTTTTCTGTTGCGCTGTTTAGTAACTTGTATATAAAGTGGTTCTAATGTTTGAGTCTGTGGATGAAATCCTAATGTGTGACCATTCAAAGCAACCAAAAACCATTTACGTTTTATGAAGTTCGAAAATGCATATAATGGCGGATCCAGACGTCATCGTAAGGGGGAAGGGCGGAGTAAACAAGGAAAGGGGGGCGGATTGATGGAGTGGGGGATGGGGAGGGGAAGGGGTAGGAGGGACTGAAAATGGTAGAGACTGAAACATTGCGTCGCCCCTTGGCCCTCGCCAAATAAACATAGTATACCTTGGAGTACATTCTATCAGGACTGGTGTCAGGTGATCCATATATTCCACCCAGTGAGTCTGAAGCGAATGGATATGGAGATGTGCCGCGCTGTAATCCATCAACACTCCTCCGTGACCTTTCCAGGCTGTGGATGTAACACAACAAGGAATGAATAAAAGAGTTAGTTTCTAAACAAACGGTGCTGTGTCGGTGGGGAGTGAAACATGAAAATTTGGTACTATCAACTGTGTTGATACGGTAAATTGGCGACTAAAAGAGATTCGGTCTACTGTGGCCAAACGTTATCAACTCAGTTTCAAAAAAACAAATTTTTGTGTAACAAAACAATAGTCGTAAAGTTAAGTAGAAACGCCGCTAAGACCGGGAGAAAGGGGAGAAAGAAAAAAATTATACGTAGACCTTTCCCGAGTTGGAAGGTGTCGCCTCTTTTTTGAGGTGAATACGGTCCTGAAAAGAGTTTGGAATGCCGAATACGAGTTATCTACAATTTACAATTTTCTTTAGAACTTACTTGAGTAAGGCTTGCGATTCCGCCATCTTCTCATTTGCTTTGTACAAGCGGTTGGCCAGTTTGTCTTTAGATTTCAACTCACCCTCGTACAAATCCTAAAACGAAGTTATGATGACAATCCTTAGTTTTTTTTTTTACATAGACAACATTTTGTTATTTTAAAAAAGTAATGATGCAAAACTTAACCAAAAGTGTACGAGTAATTGAAAAAGTGCACAGTGGCTGATCCAGATATCCGGACTTCATTTTAGGGGGGAGAGGAGAGTGAATAAGAAAGTGCGGGGGGGGGGGGGGGGGGGGGGGGGAGGGGACATTTTCATGATTATGGCCAGGAGTTTGCCTCAATATTGCTTGATTGCCTTGAATAGCCTGCGTAGCTGGCGGTTTTTTTGTTGGCGCGCGCGATAAATTTCGTGAGTTTGCGAGCGCGCCAACAACAACAAAAAAAGAATTATCGCGCGCGCCAACAAAGAAACAGCCAGCTACGCAGGCTATGTCTACAAATACGAAAAAAAATTCGCCAGAAGTGATACAGCAAAGGCATGTTAACTACAGAGACATAACGGCTAAAAAAGGTAAAACTTCTACACGAATGGCAATTTTGATTTCTTAACCGCCTGTCACAAAATCAAATTTGATGAACTGAATCCACTTTCATCCTTGCAATCCTGCACTTTATAGCCAAACTACTGCTTTTGTTTTGCTCTATAACATCTTGTTATCCAATAAAGTTGTATATTTGGTGACATTTGGCGAATAAAACATAAAAATAAGGAAAGCGAAGTTTTGTCATTTCGGCAGGACAGTGCCCCTTTAACTATAGACAAAACAAAGAGGAAAAGCAGACAGATCAAACATCTCTTCTTGACAACTCATGAGACAATTGACCGCAGGTTTTATTTTGTCTCACCTTGTATCTTTTAGCTTCAGCATCAAACGTTTCTTTTTGCGTTTGGCTCTCATGAAATCCTGCGCGCATTTTAGCAACATCAGCCTAACAAGAGGTAATAGGAGCCGTTAGTGTCAGCTACACTACTTTAACCCTTTAACTCAAAATTCAAGAAAAACTCCAAATTTCATTTTGCTGAAAAACAAATGGTACCGTGCAAAAGTACTGCCGAAGAGGTTTCATTTGAATGGTCACACCATAGGATTTTGTCCACAGACTCGAAAGTTAGAACTACATTACATGTCTCCATAATTGACTCTGGGAGTGAAAGGGTCAAGAATGACAAGAAGGTGATAACAGCTTTGTTTTCAGGACAATGAGTTCTGTTGTTGGTTACACAGATCATTGGTAAAACTCGTGCAACCTACTTGAACCAATCAGAGCAGAGTTCTCGTCTTTACAGCCATTCAGGGGCGAGGCTAGAGCCAAGCATTAGTTGTGTCACGTGACGTTTCCCGCCCAAGGGCAGCGGATCATGTTAAATGTGTTTATTTAATTCGTATAGTGCTATTTACCATTGGAGGAAATTTTACTGATTTTGGTGTAGAGTGAGTCGCTTAATATTTTCATAAAAACTTAATTAGTTAAACTTGGTACGTTTCTATCCGGAGTCTGATTCGAGAATTATCCACCAGTGAAACATTACTGACCTTGAGGTCTGATATGGTCAACTCTAATTGCTTTCTCGTCTTGGATTCGTTTGTTTCGCGGATTTTGTCGAGTTTTTCTCGGGCAACGGCCTGCAGAAAAATAATAATAAACGAAATCAATAATTACAGTAAAAAGACTTACCTACTTGAACTTATAGAGCAGTTTTCAATTGAGTGTGAAAAGTAATTACACAATTGCTTTGGTTTTTCATTGCTACGCTTTGTGATTGGCTAAAAAATCTCGCGCCACTTTCTCGACTAATCAGAAGTAAAACCAAAACCAATCGTGACTTGCTCGCACGCGTTTTCCCGCGCTTGGCGCCGCCGACATGTAATTGCTTCGAGCTCTGATTGGTTCATTGGATTGTTTACGACTGCTGTAATTGGTCAGAGTAATTACTTTGGTTTTGGTTTACCACACTCCATTAAAAACTGCTCTAAAAACGCTCTTTAATTGGCTTTTGTAACCCCTTACTGATAAATTACAACAATTTTCGAACAAGGTATTTACATTTTGGCTGAATAGGTTTAAGAAACAGCCGAAATTTGAACTTTGATACTACGCTTTGTGATTGGCTAAAAAATCTCGTGCCACTTTCTCGACCAATCAAAAGTAAAACTAAACCAATCGTGACTTGCTTGCATGTGTTTTCCCGCGCTTGCTTCGAATTCTGATTGGTTCATTGGTTTGTCTGCGTCTCTCTGATTGGCTAGTCATTACTCGCTATGTCTCACCTGTTCTTCTAAATGTGCGTTGACTTCTTCTAATTTGCGGTTCAATTCAAAACGTGACTGTTGAAAAAATAAAATAACAAACGTCAACTAAACATTTAATGATCTACAACCCCGAACAACATCGGGACCAAACATTTGGTTCGTTATGTGCCCTGAAGGTGAAATCAAAGGCTCCTATAAGCCAACTCATGAATGCGTAACTTTCGGGCCGTCCCCAAGTATTGTAATGCAAGTGTACTGTGAGTTTTAATTTTGTAAGTGAAGATGTCTTCGATAAATAAATAAAAATGTCGGCAAAAAAAAAAAAAACCTTCGGGCCTTCCCCTCTCCAAGGCATCTTTTTCGACCGACCCCCACCCCCTGCGATCAACTCGTCACCCGCCCCTTCCTCCGACGCCGTCCCCATGGGCAAGGCAGGTGACCATTACATATCAAGGGCTCAATGTTCACCGACTGTCCCCTCACCTAAACGTTTTGTTTCACCGACCCCCACCCCCTGCGTCCAACTGCCTACTCTCCCCCTTCCTCCAACGCCGTCTCCATGGGCAAGGCGTGACCATAGGCCACTTCAAAAAATGCCATAATAATCTTTTATGTGCAGGCTCAGCCTCACCGGGGTGTAATTATTCAAGTTTCCTTTGTTAGAATGGCACAAAGGAATTCAGAGTACATGAAGGAACGCTAGGACGTAGCATTGTGTGTTCGTATACAAATGTGCACAGCACTGTAGGCAAATTGCCAAGAAGTTGAAGCATAGCACGTGCAGTTAGTGCTGAAAACAAAAGAAATTGGAGAAATCAGGCTAACATCAAGCACCACCCAAACCTGCACTTTAAGAAGTATTATGGTATTTTTCGAAGTGGCCTATTACTTATCGCAGGCAGCTATAACTCGCAGTGTGTATTGTGTAAAGGGAATCAAGGTTCTAAAAGATGTTTGTTTTGAAAAGGGATAAAAACTACTGTCCACAAACCTTAGCCTCGAGTTCTTGTTTATAAGATTCCAACTGTCCCTTTTCGACAAAATTGTTCTCGTAAAAAGCCTGAAACACCAAAAAATGCCAATGAGGATTAGGGTCACTCATTTTCTACACTGCTTACTAGCCTGCGGACAGGCTTCCAGTCGGACGGCGGGGTCATGCAAAGAAGGAAAGCTCCCCTTCGTTGTCGGCGCTTCGCGCCGGAAAATAGCGCCCCTCCGAACCAGGAGCCTGTTCGCAGGCTACACTGCTTACACACGACATTTTCTTTTAGAATCCTAGAGGTGTACGCTCATGCGAGGTTAAAAAAAAATAGTGTTTGTATCGGTGCCCGAGTGTCCGCTTCATAAACTGTCCGTTAGCGCATCTTCAACTGTACGGTACAGTATTGGTGGTGGTACAGTGGTGGTAGCGGTAGTGGTAGTGGTGTAAGACTGTACAGTTCGACTCACGGTACTCCCTAGCCTTCGTGCTATACCGAATCAATCTGTTAACCTAGGTTTATTTAAGAAAGAGGGGGATTGTGCTAAAATACATTCACTTACTTTCAGTCTGCCGACCTCTTCTTCCAGTTGTCTGTTCGTGTGCTCCAGACGTTCTTGTTCAAAGCGAAGACGCTAAAAACATCAAAACAGGGCAATAAAACCGTTTTAACCCACAGTTGATAAACTTCAACTCCTTACCTCTTTTAAAATATATGTATGTAGTAACTTTGAGATCCGTGTAAAATCCTTTTATCCTTAGCCGGCATTTTTAACCCCAAAATGTAGTACTTATTCGATTTTCTATTTGTTACTTCACTTCCTTTAATGTACTGTTTAATCTAAATAGAAAACACGAACCTTTTCTTCAGCTTTGGCCGCTGACAGCTCTAAAATGTAAAACAAAATCAAAGGTAGGAAATTAATTAATTACTGAATTAATTAATTCACTAATTACAACTCGTCTCGTTAACCCTTTCAGACTCCCAGAGCCACTTTAGAAACGAGAAGGAATATGGGCCGAGTGAATTTTCGCAACGACTTCTGGGACTGTTACTTGGGTCAGAGACAAAAGAAGCGTCCTGTAACGATCCCAGAAGTCGTTGCGAAAGTTCACTCGGCCCAGTTTCCTTCTCGTTTCTAAAGTGGCGAATGAAGAAATACATGTAGTGTACTTCTAACTTTTGAGTCTGTGGATGAAATCGTATGGTGTGACCATTGAAATGAAACCTTTTCAGCAGAACTTTTGAATTTGTATTTGTTTTTCAACATGTTGTAAATGAAATTTGGAATTATTCTTCAATTTCGATTTTGGCACTCTTGGGAGCAAAAGGGTTCAGGACGACTTAGATTACAGACATCAGTGATAAATTGAATTACCTTGTTGTTGCTGTTTGCTTGTTAGTTCTACTCGCGAGCGATTTTCTGCTTCTTGGTGGAGTCTCTCACTCATGTTATCCAACTGGTAAACAAACAAACAAGAGAAATACAATTAATGCACAAGTTAGACGGGGAAAATAACTGAGAACTTGGCTTGACACCTCTCTTGAGCGAAGTTCAGACGTAATCTTTGCTACATACAAATACTACAGGAGAAAGTTGAGATTTAATGTTCATCCCGGCTCGAGCGTAGGACAAGAGGGAAAAATTGAGTCCCCGACGAAAATCGAACCTATGTCCTTCCGTACACCGGTCGGATGCTCTAACCACTGAGCAACGAGAGATTTGTGGAAAGCTTTTTTCTCTTCCATAAGCGGACATCTCTCTTATAAGCAGCCATTTTAATGTTCCAAGGTAGTCCACTTACCGGGGGCTCGACTGTAAAGATTAAAAGACCTTACGTCACGGCTGAAATATCGTGTTTTCATGATAATGGCCAGGAGCTGGCTTAAGCTTCCTTTATTGTCTTGAAATATGAAGAAAAAATTGTCAAAAATGACGAAAGCAAATAAATATTACCTAAAGAGACGAAATAACGGCAAAGAAAATTCAAAATTCCACAAGAATGGCAATTGTGATTTCTTGACCGCCTGTCACGAAATCAAATTTGATGAACTGTAATCCAATTCCATCCTTGCAATCCTGCACTTTATCGCCAAACTACTGCTTCTGTTTTGCTCTATAGAATCTTTTTATCCAACTAAATTGTATATTTGGCGATATAACATGGAAATAAGACAAGAGAAATTTTGTTATTTCAGCAAGACAGTGGCACTAACAAGATCCATTGTACACAGCTCACCTGTCGTCGTAGCGAAGTAATATGTGACTCCATAGCTGCACGCTCCTTGTCAAATTCAACGCGAAGAGCGGGGATCCGGCTTTCTGAACTTTCATATTCCTTCAAAAATATTTCAAAAGTACCGTGTTAGTAATGGTTACCTTTTAACGAGGTCCAAATCGTTAAATGTTGAATTTGAGATAATTGATGAAGTAACAAAACCACATAAAAGTACTACTCAATAGCTTTCATTTGAATTGTCACACTTTGAATTTCACCCACTTACTCAAAAGTTAGAAACACCTTGTACAGTATATTAAATTGTACCACAGGAAAGTACTGCTCAATAGCTTTCATTTGAATGGTCACATTTTAGAATTTCATCCACAGACTGAAAAGTTAGAACCACCTTGTACAGTATATCAAATTGTACCACAAGAAAGTACTGCGCAATAGCTTTCATTTAAATGGTCACAGTTGTGTACAGCAGAATAAACAATACAGTAAATACCACATCAATGTTCTGCTCAGTAGCTTTCATTTGAATGGTCACACTTTAGGATCTCATCCACAGACTCAAAAGTTAGAACCACCTTGTACAGCATAATAAACAGCACTACAGGAAAGTACTGCTCAGTAGCTTTCATTTGAATGGTCACACTTTAGGATTTCATTCACAGACTCAAAAGTTAGAAACACCTTGTACAGCATAATAAACAGCACCACAGGAAAGCACTGCTCTGTAGCTTTCATTTGAATGGTCACACTTTAGGATTTCATCCACAGACTCAAAAGTTAGAACAACCTTGTACAGCATAAGAAACAGTACCACATGAAAGTACTGCTCAATAGCTTTCATCCACAGACTCAAAAACAAAAACTACACTGTACAGCACGGTAGACAGCAATACAGGTAAGAAAGAACTGCTCAGTAGCTTTCAACTGAATAATCATACTTCGAGGCTTCTTCCAAAAACTCAAAAGTTAGTACCACCTTGTGTTGTATTCTTACACATAACTACTGCATGTTGAACAACAGATCCTACCTTAAATCGCCGTTTGTAAGACTTGAGCTGCGTTTTGAGGGCAACGACTTCTTTTTGATGCTGTGTTGTTCTGAAAAGAACAGCTTGAAAAGTTAAAACCCGCGAAAAATTTGATTCTTCTTTTTACTGTCGGTTGCTAAATTCCCAGCCTTTAATGTTCATGGTAAGAAACACTTAAACATTTCTGCACTTAAAATCTATCTGGTCAAGTTAATTAGCATTTATGTTCATGGATAAATCTGTTGGAAAGACAGCCAGTTAGCAACCTTTCTTGATAATGTAGAAAGATAAACTCACTCACCTTTGGTCGCTGGCTTCCAACTTGGCTTCCAACACTTTCTTCATCTCTAACGCTTTGCGAGTTTTTCGTTTTTCCTACATTAGATAAGAGAACAATCAGCATAAAACACCTAAAACAAACTTCAAGAGTTTATAAATGAACGGGAAATGAATCCGCGATAGTTAGGAAAGAGAAACGTATTTGATAGAACGTATGCACAGCAGCCATGTTCATGCTTGCGCGAATTACGGTCACTTCGCTCCATAGCCGGTTCGCCCCCAAGAAAGTTAGATCGCTCCCTGCCAAAATCAATTGAAATGTTTGAAACATTGAGTCACTTGTTTTGGATGATATGTTCTAAGCTCAACGCAGCATAGCTTCTTTTCCAAAGCAAGTATTTGATTCCTTTGTATACGATACGATATACTATGACCACCGTTTTGTTTCCCACCATTCAGTTCGGCTTCTTGACTTCAACTTAAACTTTATTGAGTAGGTAAACCAATAGGCATCACACCACCTCAGTGTAGGTGGGTAGTGGTGGATATTTATATCCACCACTACCCACCTACACTGAGGTGAATAGTTGTTTTAGTATATACTGAAACAGTGAGATAATATAACGAAAATGATGCTTTTTAACTCATTTATTCCTGTCAACGATTACAATTTTCGCGCGCAAATTGCTGGGAGGTGAATAGCACTTGCTATTCCGAGTTTCAGTAGCCAATCAGAGCGCGCCAACAATGCTATCCACTGTTCCAGTATATACTAAAACTATATATACAATATATAATAAAATATGATTAAGATATGTACAACTATAAATAAAAAATAAATAACTATAAATTAATATGAACAATTACACAATAATAAATAAATAATAAAATAGAGATAAACAAATAAATAAGTAGGTAAAACTATTCAATTAAAATAATATCTTAATATTAAGTTAATCTAAATGTTTAGCAAGTTCTTCCTTAAATTTATTTGAGGGGATTGTAGCTATGTTTGACTGGGCGCCGCTGTGCAAATGCGGTCAAGTGTTCTATATATTTCCTAAATAATTAAATATACTTATGCTTATGCTTTTGTCCGAACCGTTTTCACTGGACAAAAGCGCTGTTATCAGTTATGCTTGCGTTTTAGCTTATGTCGCTGGTGAAAACCAGGCTTAAGAGGAAACCGATGTTTTTGAGATTTACCTCCTCTATATCTACCCGTGCTTCCTCCAATCTTTTCTCCATTTCTGCAATCTATAGAAAACAAAAATGAGGACGAAATTTTACAATTCTAAAACCAGTAAAATGGTCAAGGATAAACCTTAAGCGAACGATACACAGTTCAGCTTGACGCACAAGTTGTTGAATAAGTAGAAAACGCAATTAACATTTCAAGACGATTGACTGACGTACAATTTTCACCGTGCATGGTGGGGGAAGACGGACGGGGGAGGGGGGCGGTGGTTGGGCAAAGGTTTGATAAAAAATGGATGATATGGCCGAGGCTTCGTAAAACACACGAATCTTACCTTAGCTCCCAACTTTGTCCGTGAACGTATTTCGGCTTCCCACAAGTCTTTGTGTTCTTCCGCCTCTCTTTCATGTTGGGTTCGACTGAGAGACTCTGACTAAAAAGGAAAACGGAGACAATCACAGCCGGGTAGTGTCACATGACTCAATGTTTGACCCTCTGGGGGGTGGGGGGAGAGACCTACTGACCAAAGTAGAAAGGGCAAGCATAAACGACAAGACAAACACAATCATACCTGTAATCTGTTCTCCAGTTCTATAGAATCTCCCTTTACATTGGATAACAGTTTCTCCAAGCTCTGTCGCGCCTGTAGATAAGAAAAAGAGGAGTGATTGGATAACTACGGGATATTACATAGCCGTAATGGATATTTCCCCTGGGAAACTACAATTTCAATAGCCCAATTTCGATATATTAAAATTCAACTTGAAACAAGACATCACTACGAGGCTTAGGGGAATGATAGTAGGGATTTATATGGTTAATTCCCCTAAGCCTTGTAGTGATGTCTTGTGTTTCAAGTTGAATGTTAATATATCGAAATTGGGCTATTCCCAAACAATTCTTGCATCCATTTGTATCTCAGTTTGGCAAGGGCTGCAGTTGCGACAAAGACGAGAACCGCCGACTATCAGGTCGAACACGCAGTACGCGAAACCAATGACGAGACGAATTACTCGTTAAGCTTAGCAGCGCACTAGCAGAGATCAAACAATTGTGTGGCGTAAATTTGCTGGCGCCATACCCTGCGAAATGCAAAGTAATGGTCATGCATAGAAAGCGATTTATCGGACCTATGCAGGCATTGAAGCTTGGAGACAACATTATCAATTGCTCGAACACGAAACGACTCTTAGGACTGCAGATTGAAAATAAGTTAACATGGTCCGACCACGGTGTAGCCTGTTCTAGTTATTTAGATAGTGAAGAACGAAGGTCAGGCGACGCGCGAAGGAAAAATATTGCGAGGGTAGAGGGAGGGCCGAGGGAGGGCTGAGGAAGTGCCGAGGGATGGGCGCGAAAGAGAGCGAGACTTTTTCCTCCCCTCGCAATTTTTCTCTCGCTACGTTGCTCACCACAATATGAACGCCTGGAACAAGCTAACCAAGCTGCCAATGCGGCCAAGTCCTTCCCGTCCAAATTAACCCTTTCACTCCCAGAGTCAATTATGGAGACATGTAGTGTATTTCTAACTTTTGAGTCTGTGAACGAAATCCTATGGTGTGACCATTCAAATGAAACCTCTTCAGCAGTACTTTTGCATGGTACCATTTGTTCTAACTTTTGAGTCTGTTGATGAAATCCTATGGTGTGACCATTCAAATGAAACCTCTTCAGCAGTACTTTTGCATTGTACCATTTGTTCTAACTTTTGAGTCTGTGAACGAAATCCTATGGTGTGACCATTTAAATGAAACCTCTTCAGCAGCACTTTTGCATGGTACCATTTGTTTTAACTTGAGTCTGTGGACAAAATCCTATGGTGTGACCATTCAAATGAAACCTCTTCAGCAGTACTTTTGCATGGTACCATTTGTTTTTCAAGATAGCCACCTGCGGTTGTTGCACTTTAGTCATTTTTTTCACCTTTGAGTTACCGGTCGTCTTCACCGCAGTTGATGGCTACTGATGTCAGCCCTGGGGTGCTTAATATTTGCGGGAAAAAAAACACCCAGTTTGGTTGACAGTTGAAAAATGGCAAGAGTTTCTGTAAAATAAACATTCCAACCGAAACAGCCGAAAGAGATTTTGATTACCATTAACAATTCGTTTTCCGGTTTTTGTTTTCCTCTTGTTATAAGACTGGAACCGAGAGAAATGGTCAAATGGTAAAGGCCCGTTTAAACAGGCGATTTTTTGTGCAATTTTTGTCGCACTTGTCGATGCAATTTTTGTCGCGCGCTAGTTGCATCTTCAAATCGCATGTGTAAACGGGCGGCGATTTCAGTGCGATTTGGGCGCGATTTGTCGCGCAACTTGGCGGCAAATGTCGCACCCGAATCGCACAGAAAATCGCCGCTAGTTTACACTTGCGACAAAAGTTGCGACAAAAATCGCATGTGTAAACGGGCCTTAAGAGATGTTTAGGTTGGTTCGTTCCAACCGGAATTGCAGGACAGTTTCGAGTGAAGGTTGTTCACTAGTTTCAACCGAAATTCCCGGAAAATCAACCTTACCATTTGCTTTCTAACCGAAAATACCGGTTTTTTTTGGCTAAATGGTTAGCACCCTGATAGAGAGGCTAGAAAGAGTTAGGGCTGAACTCTAGTAGAGTCTTTCTGATTTGAACTTTCTGTAACTCGGACCTTTCGTTAATTTGAACCCCTGCTTCAGCTTGTTACAGAATTAAACCCTCGATTACTCCAACTCTTGACAACTTGAACAGTTCGAATTGTCGTGATTTTACTGTAATCTTACAAACGTAAATAAGATGTTAAGGACTAGAAAGCGATTGGACAAAGATAAATAAAAACTGGATAAATAAAACTGCTATCTCACAAACGTAAAGAAGATACCAAGAAAATCAAACATAACTACTAATAAAATAATTATTATACAGTACCTCGTGTTTGAATTTCGGCACAGAGTCGCGTTTTCTGAAACGAACTTTCCTTCGATCAGGTCCGCGACATAGGAACAGAACTACATTGTCATCGAATTTTTCAGGAATTTTGCCTGGTCCTTCGATTTTCTCAGACATTCTTTCATCAGCAATTTTCAACAATAATCCATTCACAAAACTGAAGTTTCGTTTCGTGTTTCCACAGAAAGCAGCGTCCGCTCAAAATATCGAAACAGAAAGAAAAATAATCATTTTCGCGTCTCGAACTGCTGTCAAATATAAGTATAAAACAAAAACCGCCGGTGATAATTTGAAATTAATAATAATAAGAAAAATTATCAGCAAAATGAAGTTAAATGATTGGTTTTAACTATTGCCGGCGCTGGTTATAATGCAAAATTGATATCGCACGACAATGATTTAAAACCGCGATTGAAAACCTAAAGGATTTTAGATGTTAATAATTAAAATTTATCTGTAAAACATTTTAATTTCAAAGTAGTCAAACATTGATTAAAACGTGTACTCCGAACAATGAAAAAATAAAACGCAACTTACCATATGCTCCATAGCAATAATCAGAATTTCAATTTTCTTCGACTTGACTGAATAACTTGAATTTAATCGAATCAAAGTTTATATTTTCTCTGAAAGCTCTAGTCTAATTCCAAACTGTGAACAAAAAGTATCAATCTTTTTAAATAACCGAAATCAAAATTTTTCTTTAGCCTAATTAACGAAAATAATTAAAAACAATGGAGACTATGGTGCGATGCGTACAAATTTGAAAGGATGTGACGTCATGAGAGTTGCCAAATGAAAATGGAACTTGATTAAAATATAAAAAACGTTCTCTTGTTAAAATGATTTTATGGAACTGTTTATATTTTCGCAATAAAAGCCTTGTCAGTTGGTTGATTAGCATACAGACTGCAGAAAAAAAAAACAGCATGGCATTGAGCTAATGACTACAGCGACAGTTTGAAAAACATTTTCCGTTGTAGAAAAATAATAGAAGTTTAAGGACGTTCGCGCGAAAATCTTCTAACATTGATTTTTTTATAAAACTTTTGCTGCAGCTAGGTAACGTGTTACTTGTGTCAGAAATGCAAAAAAAAATTGGGGTCACCGACTTCGTTTCGGAGATAAGATATCTGAAAGGCCACCCTAATTTTGAAATCGGTATTCCTAACTCGATTTAGCCCCAATGCATACATACTTTATTGTCTCCTCCCCAAAGGGGCTTTTCAGGAACAATCAATAAAAATTACTAATAACAATGCTTGACTTATTTTATTACAAATTATAATATTTAACTTAACTTATTACTTATTACAATACGTAAGCTAAGGAGCATTTACAATGACTGCTGTTAGTCTAAACATATTGCAAATGAATCTCTAGAATGGAACTTTCTATGCCAAATTTGACAGGATATATTAAGCAAATTATAAAATCAACTGGTGACGTCTGTTAAAGGAAACCTAATCTTTAAACGACAGCATTTGCAAACCCTGACAGCCACGCGTTGGCGGGATTCGATGTTGCGTGGGTAGAGTATGCCTTTGAACTTTTTATATTATGAATCATTATCTAGCTTAATGTATGACGTTAGAAATGGTTCAGCCCCAAAAAAACATCCTAAATTTATTTACAAATACTACACGATCCTCCACTTCTAATAACTTCTATATAAAAACTCGAGACTTGAAATACAAAGAAAAGCCTTTTCTAGAATTGGAGCAAAATTATGGAATGAGATACCATGCTTTCTGAGGGAACTACCAAAGAGTTCATTCAAAAACAAAATTAAGAATATACTTTTGACTATACTTAAAGAAGCAGATTCCTATATTAATATTGACGAGATTATCTCTAAAGTTAAATCAAAAAGTAATTAATTAATATTTTCACAATTCTCTTTCTTTTATTTTGATCACTTGTTTTTCCTTTTTCCTTCTTTTTTTTCTATTGTTTGATCCTTTCTTTTTATTTTAACAAATTAGTGTGTGTAGCGATTTCTAATCATGTAATTAATTTCACTGGCCTGCCTAGATTAGCATTTGCTACCTGCAGGCCAGTATTATGAACTCTATAATAACTAACTAATAAAGATTTTTGTTGTTGTTAAAAAAAAAAATTAAAAAAAGTATGAGACACACTCCGTTAGCATACATGATGTGCTATAAGAAGTTTTGCGGTTTATAATGCATTGTACATGAAGGGTGATTTCAAATCACGTGGCCTTTATTGAATTTTGTCGAATCGAGAGCTCCTTTTTACAGCAAAGTAAATCGTACAATCAGCATAAAAGACTCAAGAGAAATGATAAGACATTTTTGTGCTCGGACACCGTGATCGAGCAAAACGTAAAATTAGTATCTTAGTCAGACAATTTCCTATGACCGACTGTTATTTCCAACACTGCTGATAATCCCTCTCTTAAAATTGGTGTATATGTTCGAAAGTGTCTTCAAAGTTGTATTTGTACGATAAAGAGAGAGAACCAGCGAATTTTTAGCAAAAAGATGGGGGTAAGCTCCGATGGATAAGGACCTCTTCGATTTGCTTCTTCGCGATGAAACAAGAGTTCTTGAGATCAAGCCCAAATGGTTAACCTGTGTCCGAATGGTTTACCTGTGGCACGAATGGTTAACCTGTGGCCCAAATAGTTAACCTGTGGCCCAAATGGTCAACCTGTGGCACAAATGGTCGACCTGTGGCACAAATGGTCAACCTGATACCCGAATGGTCAACCTGATACCCGAATGGTTAACCTATGGTCCGAATAGTTAACCTGTGGTCCGAATGGTCCACCTGTGGCCCGAATGTGGAGAGGTGGCCGTTAGAAAAGGTTCGACTTTATCTTCTCTATTAGCAAAACACACTCTTACCTCGTTTGATTCCTTTACTTCCTTCAAAAGTAAGCCACACTTTGCCTCTTCTTCTCGTAAACACGATTCTAACTGAGCCTTCTCAACTTTTAGCCTTGTCACCATTTGTTCTAACTGAGCCTAGAATGTAGAAGAGAAAATCATTTAACAATCTAATCAGCCAAGAGTGCCAAAAATCAAAATTCGAGAAAATCCCAAATTTTATTTTGTAAATTATTGAAAAACAAATGGCAGTATGCAATAGTACTGCCGAAGAGGTTTCATTTAAATGGTTACACCATAGGATTTCGTCCACAGACTCAAAAGTTAGAACTACATTACATGTCTTCGTAATTTACTCGTCGGCTACGTATCCGGCGATATAGCGCTTCGCTTTCGCATTATAACTGTTAAATATTACGAACAATGACTACATGAGAGAGATCAATTAGTTTATGGGGAATACCCAACATTTTTGGGGGATAAAATTTTAAACGAATACGAATCAAACTTTAATCACACCCATTTCCTTTCTATCGTTAGCCTCCTATAGTTCATAATGGCTTTATGCTATGAAGCAAGAAATGTTTCACAAATTATCTTAATCCATTAAATCAGAATTCCTAGGAGCAAAATATATTTTGCTGCTAACAGTGAGAGTTTAAAACACATTAGAAATTAGAAACCTTGGCTTGTACCAAATTATTGTGATACATTTTCCCGATCTCCAATGTTATGTCCTGGCGTCAAATTGGTGTCTGTGAAGATGGATTTCCGAAGATCCAACTTTTAAATGAATTTAAAGGCGATAATCCAGCGATATTTTTAATGAACCTTGACAATCGCTTAAGCAAAATCGCAATAATCTTGATCGCAGAGATATTTTATCTTTATATATCAAAGATAATACGCCTTTTAACATGGCCATAAATGGTATACATTACAGCTTTGTAGATTAAAATGGAAATTACAATAACAAAGCCTTAATTTCTTCATAAAATCAAAGATATCGTATTCTTTTGTCAGCCGTTTTACGGAAGGGTGTAAAAACAAGAAAGCAATACGGATACGCTTTCTTTATTTTTGATGTCACAAAATGAGACAATCTTTCAATGCAACAATTCCCACTTGTTCCGATTTGTTTGTTATGTTTAATATGTTTGGCACCAGCGGTTCGTAAAAAATGGAATTATATTTACATTTTTAGGAAAACGGGAAAATAAAAAGAAAATATTTATGATTTTACACCTTTTCAGATACAGACATTGATCATTTGATAGCGCAAATCCAAATTTTCATAGACACCATTCAATGTTATTTAACTTTTACCGGAATCTCTCTAAATACCCGTTTTACATTTATATAGATATTTAAAAAAATTAAAGGAAATATCCCAGGTAAATAAACTGAGGTGTATATATATGTTAGCGATCATTTATAACGTTTATAGTTTTGACTTTTTGAGTGTCTCATTGTTCACATTTGCTGAAATTAACTGTTTGAAAACGATTGACAATTTACCGAAGTAAATGAAGACAATTGTGCCGCCAAAAACAACGGAAAAAGCTTGTCGTTATAAAAAGGCCTCCTTTAATTTAAATAGGTGACAGGTTAGCGGTTAAGGCCCGGTTTTCACAGCGCTATAAGCATAAGCATAAGCATAAGCATAAGCATAAGCATAAGCATAAGCATAAGAATTTGCGTCAAATGAAAACGAACATTGATTGATCCTTATGCTTGTGCTTGCGCTTATGCTTATGTTAGGCCCAATTTTAAGGGGACAAAAACGCTGTTGTGCTTCCGCTGATGCAAATGCTTTAATATGTCGCTAGAGAAAACCAAGTTACGTTTTTTTCCTTTACATTTAAAAAAAAAATTAAAATCAAGCTACGTTTTTTCCGTAACATTTAAAAAACCAAGTATAAAAAGCAATGATATTTTTCTTTATTTTTTAAGCCACAAAACGAGACAGTCTTTCAAATCAACAATTCCCACTTTTCACGATTTATTTCTTGTGTTTAATATTTTAGGCACCAGCGGTTCGAACGAGATAGAAAACGGGAAGTTTAAAAAGAAAATATTTATGGTTTTACACCTTTTTAGATACAGACAGTGGGCACTTTGATAACGCAAATCCAAATTTTCATGGCCACCATTCAATGTTATTTAATTTCAACCGGAATCTCTCTTCATACCCATTTTTTATTTATATATATTTTTTAAATTGACGGAAATATCCTGGCTAAATAAAGGTGTATCTATGTCAGCGATGTTATATAACGTTTATAGTTTTGACTTGTTGAGCGTTGTATTGTTTTGGACGTTTTAATTTAGCCGAAATGAACTCATTTGTAAACCGAATGAAAATTTACTGACATAAATGAAGACAATAAATATTGTGTTGCCAAAAACCACCGCAAAAGCTTGTCGTAAAAAAATCCTTCTCTAATTTAAAAAGTGACAGGTTAGAGGTTAAATCAAGTTACGTGCATTTTACGTTTTCTAGGTTTTCTTTTCTTTTCATTTATTCAGCTTTAGAGTCTTTAAATGAAATCTTAATGTATGACCATTAAAAAAAAATGCTATTTGGAAATTTTTGCTGACGTCATTGTTTAAATTTTACTTCGTTAGCACAGA
The DNA here is from genome assembly GCA_024195265.1 of Dendrophyllia cribrosa. Lineage (NCBI taxonomy): Eukaryota > Metazoa > Cnidaria > Anthozoa > Scleractinia > Dendrophylliidae > Dendrophyllia > Dendrophyllia cribrosa. Next base: position 6,704,043 of record JAJLRJ010000012.1, on the reverse strand, counting down.
GAGGCTTTCATTTGAGTGTCGTAAAACCAAAACCAAAGTAATTACTCTGACCAATCACAGCAGTCGTAAACAATCCAATGAACCAATCAGAGCTCGAAGCAAATACATGTCGGCGGCGCCAAGCGCGGGAAAACGCGTGCGAGCAAGTTACGATTAGTTTTGGTTTTATTTCTGATTGGTTGAGAAAGTGGCGCGAGATTTTTTAGCCAATCACAAACTGCGAAATTACTTTCGACACTCAATTGAAAATCGCTCTAAACCAAACAACAAGCTGCTAACAAATGGTCAGCATAACGAGACACTTTCCCGCCGAAATAGCAAAATTTCGCTCAGCTTATTTCCACGTTATATCGTCAAATGCACCAAATATATCTGTTGCAGTTAATTTTTTATTTCAGGTAATTTTTGTTTTCCCTTTGTTCCAAATTCTTTAGCATATATTACCATACTCAAAAACAATGGAAAAATAAAAATTACCTGAGGTAGAAAATTAACTACAACATATCCAACTATTCATTCTATTTGAATGGTCACCTTTTGGATTTCATCCACAGACTCAAAAGTTAGAACCACCTTGTACAACATAATAAACAACACGACAGGAAAACACTGGTCAGTAGCTTTCATTTGAATGAACGGTCACACCACAGATTTTAAATACAGACTTTTACAGTGAAGAGTTAATTTTACGCAGGGTACCTATATAACGGTTTATGATAGGAGGAGCTTATTTCCGTAGGGGCGTATTAAAGGGAACATGAGGATTTTGACAAGAATACTGTCTTCAATTGAAACTTGAAAGGTTCCGAACATATATTACAAGACATAACACAAGTCGCAAAATGTAAGACACAACTCTCTGAACAAACCGATATAAAACATGAAAGCGAAAACCGATTTGATTGAGAAACCAGGATAAATAAAAAGAGCGAGGCAGAAAAAAGGAAACCAGCGCGACTAAAGGGCGCATTTCTTTTGTATTATAAAAGGCCAAAGCTTACATCTGGTGTTATGTTGTTATATGATTATAGATTACATATTTGCATTAGAGGGGTTTCCAACTTGTGTCGAAAGTAATTTCGTAATTGCTTTGGTTTTTCACTGCTACGCGTTGTGATTGGATGAAAAATCTCGCACCAATCAAAAGCAAAATCAAAACCAATCGTGACTTGCTTGCACGCGTTTTCCCGCGCTTGGCGCCGGCGACATGTATTTGCTTCGCATTCTGATTGGTTCATTGGATTGCCTGCTGTTGTGATTGGGCAGAGTGCTTTTACTTTCACGACACTCGTTTGAAAACCGCTCAAGCTGACGTTGACAGCAGATCATTGAAATATTAACGTTAATAACACTTCTTAGGGAGCGCAAATCGTTTTTAGGTAAACTAAGTGAGAAAGTACAATTCAATGTCGCTGTGGATACGTTCTATTGACATAGAAGGTAAGTAGAAAGTTTATTTTGGTTAATGTTATAAAAAAGTTAGAAGAACGTGAAAATAAGCGTTCCGTGACGGTTCAATAAATGACCTCGAAAAAGGTTACATGACGGGCTTGCAATAAGTTTACTCTCCTATAGTAATGCAGTGGGATTAGTTTTTTAGAAAGCTGTTGCTCTGCGTTGGTCGGGAAGTGAGATATTAAAGTATGGGCTTTTATTTCGTGTACCGGATACACCTGACGTAAAACAAAAGGGAATCAAAATTCTATGACCCAAAAGCAATGGCCGAAAACAATGTTTTATATTCTATGTCCGGTTCAGGAAGTAAACGCCAAACTTTAGTATCAACGGAGTGGATCAAGTAAATTGGTTGCCATAAACAGATTCAAAATCTGACGTTTAGCCAGACATCAGAGCGAATCCACTTTGACGAAGAGACGTTCGACACGCCAACTTTTGAATCTCTTTAGCGCGGCCATTTTACCTTATCGACTCAGTTGATAGCACGTCTTAGGACGTAACGCAATAACAAGCGTTGCGTGACCATCACATCACGCAACATTTGCTATTTTGTGGATACCCCAAAATAACGTGGTGAAGTGAACATTATATGTTATGAGTTTAATATGAGTTGTTTATTTACCGGTTCTTTGTGGTCCTCTTCTTGGGACTGCGAGAAAGGAAGTTATTGTTTAAAGAAAAAGTCAACATTATTTATCATTTAACATCTTAGAAGCGTCAAAAAGGTAGTTTATCCTGTTAGTGTGGTTTTTAAATGCAAGATCTTTTTGTTATTAGTTCCATCGAGGCATTTCCGAGAAATTTCCTCTTCTCATTCCAAGACTACCTCCGTCTGTAAACAGAGGAAATCCCATGAGCTGCCCGTGTATGTCCCAAGGCACTTTTCCTCGGCGAAAGAGGCCATGGAAAACTCGTACCCAGATCTCCCACGGTCAGAGCCACTGTTAGGTGCATTATCGGACTGGACTTTACTTACTGTGGTTCACATTTTTATTTGGTTTGAACATTTTTAATCCAGTCAAACCAATTTAATTTTGATTTCCCTTTGCGTCAAATGCATTTATCATAATCTCATACGAAGGAAAACAAAAATCTAACTGGTTTGAAAATATTGGATTTCTTCATCACGGTTACATTTATTGGTTTGTTATTATCTGTTGTCATTCATGGTGGTTTATCATCTGTTATCTATTTTATCTATTCTTATTTTTAGCATGAGTTTATTACAGCCTGAAAACGCGGGCAAAAACAGCGAAGCGTAGTTTTAAGCAGAGTTCTGAAAATCTGGAATTTCAAGCTTTAAACGCATACACTGTTACACACCAAATTCAAAATGTGCAAAATTCTACAATCCTGGCCACATTGTCCACCTAAAATGTTTAGAAACGGCGAAGTGTCCCTAAACCATTTGGCCAGGATTCTAGGTAATGGGAAGCCCATTTTCTGCAAGTTACCACCCATCTATACCATTTCCCCAGAAAAGGTATACTCACCAGGGACCTGGTAACGGATTCTACGTCCGCGCTCCTTGAAACCAGCCGGTCAGTAGTCTCTCCTTGAACTCGTTTAGTGTGTTCCAGTTCCTCCTCAAGTTTCAAAGCATGCCCCGTTACCTCTCCCTTGGTGGCTTCAACTGATGCTACCTAAAAAGAAAGGGAATAAAGGGCGTTTCTGATTTAGTCACAAATTCCCGAAATTTCGATTCGGTGGTAAATGGTAAACTCTTCCTTGGTTCGCCAAACTGGAAAATTACCGAAAAAACGGAACTTCCTTAAAAAACAACATTTCCAAATTCCAATTCGACCTGTGAACAGTGCAAGTAAGAGCTTCTTTGTGGAATTCCACTTAAATTCCCATTTATTATTATTTTTATTATTTTTTATCAAAGGAGATTCAAAGAGATCTACGAAACGGACCAGGAGAGAACTGGACTTTCGAAAGAGTCTTGGTTTCGCTTTCCCAGTGCCCTCCTCATGGGCGCATGCGTCAGACCAGTTCGATCAGACCAGGTCGTCCCACATGGAGTAGCCTTGAAGTGGAAAAAGACTTGGGAAACGGAGGCGACTGCCTTTTTAACTGATGAGGGCTCTTGTGAGCCGAAATATATTTTTTAACTTGTAGATAAAGAAGAAAAGAACACAAGAACGAACACAAGCTAATTGCAGAAACAAGTGCGGAAAAAAGAGGCCAATCTAAACGTCATTTTTTAATCAGTCTTTGATAACACACTAGGATTTCATTGATGGGCAATTTATTGTCTGCATTTATTGTGTGCAATTGTATAAACAAACACTTCCTTTTTTCCGTTCCAACTGAAATAAATATTGTCCTTGATAAGTTCACATTTTGGGCTGAATTAACATTAAGCAAACGAATCGACTCACCGTGTTTTCTAGATTAATCAACTGGTTTCTCAACCGTGATCGCTCGTCTTCCAGCTCCTCGCGAAGCTAAAATAAAATAATAGAAAATTGTCGATGGGTTTTAGTAAATGGCTGCTAAATCTAATACGGTAAACTCTTGCGTTGCAGAGACCTCGCTATAACGGACACCCTGTTATTATGGACGGCAGAGTTCCCGGCGAATGAGATTTACTGTAAATAACACCCAACCACTACTGGTAATGATTTTTCTTACTTAGAAGGACATATATCCTTTCAAACCTCTACTTTGATCGGACATTTTAAAAAAATGGGTCGGACATTTTGGATTTTCCCTGGGACACAATCCGTTAGCATACATAACGTGCTATAAAAAGTTTTGTGGTTTGCCATGCATTATAGGGCGACTTCAAATCAAACGGCCTTTTGAATTTCTGTATTTTTTAGCATCTAGAGAGCATTGTACAGCAAAATAAACGATACAAACAGCACACAGCACTCGCCCCAACTATTACGGACATTACATAGTGGTACTGAAGGTGTCCGCATGTAGCGTACGTGCGAGCAAGTTATCGGGGGCGGGGACAGGGGTTGGTGGAGGCGATGGAGGCGGTGGAGGCAGAGGAGGGAAGGAGTGAGAGCTTGCAGCCATGTCTCAGGAATTTAAATGCCGCCCTCAATAACCCCCGCGGCTCCCCGCTGTCCGAACCGTCAGAATTTGACAAATCATCACAAAACCGGAATGAGTTTCAAAGTAAATAAACATAAAACAAGCACGTGAAAGGAAACGCTTCAAAAAACGGCAATGCATGCTGAGAAGAACTCCACACTTTCTGATCGAGTTTGTCCACCTTGTGCCCCCTAACCCTAACCCTAACCCTAACCCTACCCCTACTCCTCCAACATCTACACTCGAGCCCGAGAGCTTGCTGGCAGGCTTGCAAGGTTGACTGTTAGTATAAGGCGAAACTGAAGACGTACCTTCATTTGCATCTCCAAAGACGTTTCGGACTGCACAAGTTTCTTGGATGTCTCGTTTAGTTCCTGGAAGTTGAATTAAAACAAGGTATGGTGACACGAATTTACTAACGTTTTGGTCAAAGACTATTTTCTCATTAAAATACTAATGCAATTGTCAAGCAGACAGGTGTTTAGAAACATATAAACTGGGCAGTACGCAGCTCCTACAAGGTCTTCTCTGATTTGCTAAGAAAACAATAGAACAAACAACACAACAATGGACCCTAGCGCTGAAAACCATAGAGCTGCGTGATACCCAGGTCCAATGAAATGAGAGGTTGTTAAGAGCTGCGTGGTATCAAAAAACAGAGAACATCAACTTGAGGACATGTCTTAATGGAGACCAAGGTTAACTGTGACAGTGTCGTATCGCCTCATCCGTCTGCGGGTTGTGTTTGTTGTTGGTTCTTGCCTTACCACGGTCCTTTTAAGTGTCCCATGAGCTATTTTCCACCAAATACACGAGTAAACAAACAGACTAATAAACAAGCAAACAAACGAAGGATGCGCGAAGCGAGCAGTGCAGTTACCATACGTCATTGTCTGGTATAAATACCGGGTCAATTTCTGATCATGACATGATTCTACAGACTTTCAGTGAAGTCATACACGTAAAGTGGGTTGAATTGAAAATCATAAATTTCGTCATTGTTTTAAAAATATTTTGAGTGTGTTGCTCTTTAGATTTTTCGGTATTAAGACGGGTAAAGGACGGAAGAGCAAATGCTACGAGCAATATTTGATAAAACAGCTGCTCAATTTCTGTATACAGGTGTGACAAGCTGGTACATAGCCAACAGACCTTACTCAACTTTGCATTGAAACACTTAATGTACATCCGTAGCACTAACTAGTTGCGGGCTATGGGTTCAAGTAAGAATACCGCTTAAAATGATGTGTAAACTAATGAAAAAACGAGGACAGGTTACCTGTTGTAAATCCCTGATATGTGCTTTTTGTTGAGCGCTCTTTTCTTTGCCTCTATCAACGTCCGACTTAAGTTTGTTAACCGTCTCCAAAAGATTTTCTTGTTTCTCTGTCATTATATGTTTACTCTACGAAGAAAAAACAGCACTTACAAAAAATTCGCTGATGTAGAACTCCACTAATACATTCTCTATAAAAACCTGCTCTTCAAATGGCCCTTATCGTAGATGAGTACGCCACGCCAACATATCAGCGGTTTCTAGCTTTCTTGGCCCTATAGTCTCGTTTTGATGTTTACGAGAACCTCTGACGACGATGAGCGTAAACATCAAAACGAGACTATAGGGTCAAGAAAGCGAGAAACCGCTGATATGTTGGCGTGGCGTACTCATCTACGATAAGGGCTATTGGATTAAAACTGTGAATTTCATAACACCATTCACCAGTCAGATTAAAACAAGAAAAGGTCTGCAAACCTCCTTAATACGGACACAGAAGGGACAGACCTAAGTGCCCTCATTATAATAGTCTTTAGAAGTGTGCATATTATAGGGGTAGGATTTGTATGAATTTTGGTATTTTCAGAGAACTGTCTGTAATAGAGAGGTGTCGGTATTATAGAGGTACTGGTAGGGATTGTATGAATTTTGGCATTTTCGGGACCAGGAGAACTGTATGTAACTGGTAGGTGTCCGTATTATAGGGGTAGGATTTTTATATGAATTTTGGTATCTTCAGGACCCAGAGACCTGTCTGTCATACAGACGTGTCCGTGTTATAGAGGTAGAGAATGTGTGAATTTTGGTATCTTCGGGACCCAGAGAACTGTCCGTAATAGAGAGGTGTCTGTATTATAGGTGTCCATATTATAGAGATAGGAAATGCATGAATTTTGGAATCTTCGGGACCAGGAGAACTGTCCGTAATAGTGAGGTGTCCGCGAGGAGAGGTTAGACTGTTTTTTGATTGAATTGAAACTAATCATTCTGCTAAATAAATCAGTCACTGACGATGATTAAAACAAAGTGTACCTTTTCAAAATCAGCCCTCGATGAAGCAAGCATGGAGTTAAACTTTTCCTGTAAATAAGACAGATGTACTAAGAATAATGTACAAACAATGCTAAGTCCGGGAGGGGAGGGGCTGGGGAGATGTTGAGTATTTGCACTCTTTTGCTTTACACACCCTGGGGAATTTCAGTGAGGGTCTGGGCTCTATCGTGGGGATGTTTGACTTTTGGAAAAGAAGACTGGAGCGTAATGAGTTTTTCGTGGCAATCAAAGACTTTCAAACGTTGAAAATGGAAATTTGTTTTCTAATTTGTTCAGTTAAAAGTACATTCTATTTTATAGCAATCAGATTTCTTGTAAATACTATTATAAATAGACGCCATATTTCATTTTTGCACAAAATTGTGACCTTTCACTTTTTTGTTTAGTGACGATACACGATACAGTAAGACTGTACTTCAAAGGGACATTCCTCACCCAAGGAGGAGAGGGATGGGATATAACCCATATTTCTGGCCCCAGTAGTGACACTAGGGTCTTAAAGTGCCCCTGTGATCAAATGTTTGATTTTCATTTTTTTACATTTTCGTGTACAATTAGACTTTCTTACGCATCTTGCCAAATTTCAATTCATTACGAACATCAGAAGTCATTTTATTTTAACATTTATTTCCGAGAATTTGCGGCCGCCATTAATCAACCTTGTTCCAAGGCTTGGTTACGAATGGGAGAAAGTGACGTCAAAGACTCAAACATACCTCACGGGTTGAAATTATAATAACAATAAGTATTGAAAATCACGCGAAAAGCAACAAAAACTTTGGACTTGTTCTCCGTGCAATTTTCTATGCTGATTGTTATTATAATTTCAACCCGTGAGGTATGTTTGAGTCTTTGACGTCACTTTCTCCTATTCGCAACCAAGCCTTGGAACAAGGTTGATTAATGGCGGCCGTAAATTCTCGGAAATAAATGTTAAAATAAGATGACTTCTGATGTTCGTAATGAATTGAAATTTGGCAAGATGAGTAAGAAAGTCTAATTGTACACGAAAATGTAAAAAAATGAAAATCAAAAATTTGATCACAGGGGCACTTTAAAGCTTCTTCTGTAATTAATTCAAGTGCATTGTTAACCCTTTCACTCCCAGAGTCAATTATAGGGACATGTACATGATGTAGTGTGGTTCAAACTTTTGAATCTGTGGACGAAATCCTATGGTGTGACCATTCAAATGAAACCTTTTCGGCAGTACTTTTGCATGGTACCATTTGTTCTAACTTTTGAGTCTGTGGACGAAATTCTATGGTGTGACCATTCAAATGAAACCTCTTCAGCAGTACTTTTGCATGGTACCATTTGTTCTAACTTTTGAGTCTGTTGATGAAATCCTATAGTGTGACCATTCAAATGAAACCTCTTTAGCAGTACTTTTGCATGGTACCATTAGTTCTAACTTTTGAGTCTGTGGACGAAATCCTATGGTGTGACCATTCAAATGAAACCTTTTCGGTAGTACTTTTTCATGGTACCATTTGTTTTTCGATATTTTATAAAATGAAATTTGCGTTTCTTCTTGAATTTTGATGTTTGGCACTCTTAAGAGTTAAAGGGTCAATTAAATGCAGATAGTTTGTATTTTAAAACTGTAAGAGAAGTAAGGCGAGGACGAATATTTAATCATTGACCCACCTCTGATCTCAAGGCCGCTTCTTCTTGCTTTCTTAACTTTTCATTACTTTCCTCCAATCGCCGTCGTAACGAGTCACAATCACTGTGAAGACTAGAAATCCTGAAAAGAAAAAAAAAACCTTGCTTAACCATTTTATTTCCAGAGTTAAATCTTGAATCATATCAAGGCTGCTGCCTAAGATAAATTTAAAGGAGCTTACATTTAAATACAAAGCCAAAAGCTAAAAAGTAAGGAGTCCAACCTGTGAAATATTTTATTATTATAGGTGTCCAAAACAGCTCTTGGTCGACTGGGCTACCAGGCTCCTGCTAGGCAACAGCCTTGTATATATCAAGTTATCATGTTAGGTATCCCGGAGTGACCATTCAACTGTTCATTGACAAATGAAAACTATGGAGCAGTACGTTAAGACTGTGGAAGAAATCCCAAAGTGTGACCATTCAAATGAAAGCTGTTAGCAGCACTTTCCTGTGGTACTGTTTATTATGCTGTATAAAGTGGTTCTAAATTTTGAGTCTGTGGATGAAATCCTAAAGTGTGACCATTCAAATGAAAGCTATTGAGCAGCACTTTCCTGTGGTGCTGTTTATTATGCTGTATAAAGTGGTTCTAAATTTTGAGTCTGGATGAAATCCTAAAGTGTGACCATTCAAATGAAAGCTATTGAGCAGTACTTTCCTGTGGTACAGTTTATTATGCTGTACAAAGTGGTTCTACCTTTTGTGTCTGTGGATGAAATCCTAAAGTGTGACCCTTCAAATGAAAACTATTGAGCAGTACTTTCCTGTGGTACTGCTTATTATGCTGTATAAGGTGGTTCTAACTTTTGAGTCTGTGGATGAAATCCTAGAGTGTGACCATGCAAATGAAAGCTATTGAGCAGCACTTTCCTGTGATACTGTTTATTATGCTGTATAAGGTGGTTCTAACTTTTGAGTCTGTGAATGAATTCCTAAAGTGTGACCTTTCAAATGAACGCTACTGAGCATCACTTTCCTGTGGTACTGTTAATGATGCTGTACAAAGTCGCACATATTTTGCTCTTGCCGGTTTTATCCAAGTGGTAGCACCTTCCATTTTATTGTTGAACAAAAACTTAAAGAAAGGAAAAGTTTGATGAGTTTAAAAATGTTAAATGTTCTTATGTACCGGAAAACAAACAAACAAACTAGAAAACAAAGTTGGTCAAAAGAAAAAAGGTTGGTAAGGCCGGGAACTGGGTTAAACTCCAGAGTGGAACCTCAACCTGTAAAGAAAGATAGCAAGTGTAGCTATTGCGTAGGCAACCACAATTTAAATGGAAACGATTAAGGTATTAGCAAAAACGTAAACTGACAAAATTCCAGTCAAACGTTATTTAATGGAGCTCTAACCAGCTAATAAGTGAGTCAGTTTAAGTACATAAACACTCTTTTAGTCTGTTCTTTATGTTATCTTGACATTGTTTATGGATATATTTTATAATTCAGGTTGGCCAGATTGCAGTCCCTTGAAGTCTAAATTAATTGTTTTTCTTTAATACTTTTCGCACTTTATACGCCTACGAGCATTAGTAAACATTTATCGCTGTCACTACAGTTAGAGCGGTTTTCAATTGAGTTTCCAAAGCAATTTCGCAATTGCTTTGGTTTTGCATTGCTACGCCTTGTGAATGGCTAAGAAATCTCGCGCCAAAGTATCAACCAATCAGAAGTAAAATCAAAACCAATCGTGACTTGGTTGCCGTAAAAAGATTCAAATAGCTGACGTTTCGAGCGCTAGCCCTTCGTCGGAGCGAATCAAGGAATTATGGGTAGTGTGTGGTTTTATATAGTAAGCGGTGGAGCTACAATATTGGTGGAAATTTGGTGACGGAATCAACGAACGCTTTTCATTCAACTAATTTACATTTGTTTTTCACGTCACCAAATTTCCACCAATAGCGTAGCTCCACCGCTTACTATATAAAACCACACACTACCCATAATTCCTTGATTCGCTCCGACGAAGGGCTAGCGCTCGAAACGTCAGCTATTTGAATCTTTTTACGGTGGTCAATTTACCTTATCGACTCAGTCGATAAAACTAAATTCTCGTGTTTCATCCCCCCACCGACGCAGCACCACAGTTTCTCTAGAAACTAACCCCATTCATTCGTGACTTGGTTGCACGCGTTTTCCCGCGCATGGCGCGGGCTACATGTGTTTCCTTCGAATTGGTTTATTTGATTATCTGCATCCGTTGTGACTGGCCAGAGTGATTACTTTGCTGAGTGGCTCACGACACTCAATTAAACACCCCTCTATTACAAATGTGCAACTGTGATTACTATTTACTATGTCCTGATAAGTCAATATTCGCATTAGAATGTCAGTAAGCGTGTCTCTTGACAGCACAGATCTCGAACGGATGTGGCAAGAACGTGAGCCCTAGGATGGGTTCCAGCGTTGGCAGATCACATCCTGGTGAATTCTCAAACTTGAAGCTGTGCAGTAAGCGTGCCGAGACCAAGAAGAGCTCAATTCGTGCTAGCGTTTCTCCAAAACAACCGCGACGCCCAGCCGAAAACGGAAGGAAGTGATCAGCACTTGGGGGAACAAATTTACCATCCTTATCAAGAAATCTTTGGGGCTTGAAATCGTTGGGTGCAACCCAATGATCTGGGTCGTGGTGAAGGGACCATAAATTGATTAACACTGTAGTGTTTTTAGGAATGTGGTATTCCTGTAGAAGTGTGTCTACTGTGGTTTTGTGGATAGCAAAAGGGCCAGTAGACATGCGTAAAGTTTCAGTAATAGCTGCTTCCAGACACGGCAAGCTTCCCTTGTCTTTTAGCTCAGGTAAACGATTTTTCCCAATGACTTGATCCAGCTCTTTGTGCAACATCTCTTGGATTTTCGGATTGTGAATCAGGTACAACAGCATCCAGCATAAAGTACTTACAGTGTTCTCTGTTCCAGCAACAACCATCTCACCCATGGTCATAATAAGATGTTGATCAGTAAGGAATTCCTTAATGGACGTGTCCTCATCTTCAGCCTCCTTCTTTGTCTTCAACAGTGCGTCTGTCAGATCTCGAGGACAATCCACTCGATTGGCCCTCACGTGCTCGCGATAAATCTTACCAACCAGTTCGTCTCTTTCTTTGCAGATCTCTCTCAATTTCTGGATGGACTTGAATGGAAAGAACCTCAGCCACGGAAACACGTCGACCACGCTACCAGACGCAAGCATCTCAGCAATCCCGTCTAAGATTTTAACAATCTTCGAGAACTCAGGGTCATCCAGGTCATATCTTGAACCAAAAACCAAAGTGCAAATCACATTTGTTATCACCAGTCGAATATCGTTTACGATGGCATGAGGTTGTCCATTTGTGGAATGGAGTCGCTGTAAGAGCAGGTCCAACTCGCCATTTATAATCGGTCCTTGCTTTAGAACGCGGGTGGTGTACATTTTCAGCGCAGATACGACAATCTTGCGATGAACCCTCCATTCTGGAGAGTAATCTGCACAGGCAATTGCTTTTCCCTCTTGGGAGTAGACTTCCATAGTGTAAACACTCGGACGCCCACCGAATTCCGCCGACTTCGTAACAAGGACTTCTTTGACAACGTTTCGGCCACTTACGACAATCGCTAACTGACTACCAAGGTACAGTCGAAAGACATGACCATATTGTTTCTCCATTGTTGATAGGTCAACATGCCGTGAGCTGGAGAAAAATTGATGCACATTTCCAATAATTGGCAAAGGAAAGGGTCCGGGAGGCAGATTTTTAGTAGAAGAGAAGCGATTAACAATCATTGTAACTGCAATGATCGCCAAAATAAACCACACCAGTTCTTCGAACATGGCTATGCTTGCAACCTGGCAAGGAACAAAGTATGCGTGCGTAATGGTAGACTGCGTTTTAACGAAATACACCTTTGCATATTCAAGTGAGTAAGTTGAGTAAATAACAAACGTTGCGTGGTGACGCATCTTTTTACGGAAAAGCTACGGCTTAAACTGTGACAAATAAAAATTACCTTTGCCTAAAAGAACATTATTCGAAGAGCCAGTTTTAACAATTATAGAAAATATCAGAAAATGATAGAAAAAAATGTGGTAATCTTTAGGAAAAGTAACGAAGTGTAAGGTCAAATTAAAATACTGTGATACAATATCAGTCACTGAAATCATATGCAAAACAGTTTAGTTGAAACTCACTGTAGCGTTTCCAACAGCTACATTTGACTTTGCCTTAAGGTCAAACATGTTTGAAGAACTAGCGTGGCTTATTTTGGCAGTTATTCTAGTAACACTAATTGTCAACCGCTTTACTGAAAACAAGAATCTACCTCCTGGGCCTGTCCCTTTACCGATTATTGGAAATGCACACCAGTTCTCCGCAGATTCACGGCAGTGCTGGAAATAACAGTCGGTCATTAGACATTGTCCGACCAAAATCCGAAAATGTCCGACCAATTTTAATTTATGCTCGGACATGGTGACCGAGCACAAAAATTACTTAGCTTTTGCCTTGAAAGGCTTGTTAACTCATCGCGTTTGATTCCAAAAACACTACAATAAGAATTTACGCTGTTTGTACGATTTATTTTGCTGTAAACGGCTCTCTTGATTCGAGAAAATTCAGAAAAGGCCGTGTCATTTGAAATCGCCCTACAATGCATTGCAAAACTTCTTATAGCACGTCGTGTATCCTTACCGATTGTGTCTTAGGAAAAATCCAGAATAGCGGATGTCCGACCGATTTTGTAAAATGTCCGATCAAAAGGGAGGTTTGAAAGGACACATGTCCTTCTAAGCAAGAAAAATTATTTCCAGCACTGCACGGCATATTGACCTAACTGCAATGGCAACATTTTTCGGTTGTACCTTGGCAGCCACCTTGCGATCGTTGTTAGTGGTCACAGCGCTGTCAAAGAAGTCCTTATAACAAGGTCGGCCGAATTCGCTGGACGTCCGGGTATGTGAAAACTATCCAACGAGTTCAGTCCCCAAAGGTTCCTTGATGAGGATGGTAAATTTGTCTCCCCAGCTGCTGATCGTTTTCTTCCGTTTTCGGCTGGGCGTCGCGGTTGTTTAGGAGAATCTCTGGCAAGAATTTAATTTTTTTTGGTGTCGGCACGCTTGTTGCACAGCTTCAAGTTTGAGAATCCACCAGAATGCGATCTGCCGACTCTGGAGCCCATCTTAGGACTCGCGTTGATGCCACAGCCATTCAAGATCTGTGCTGTTAAGAGACATGTTCCTAGTAGCGCTCCTAATGGCGGGCTATTCGCAAATATTTGCTGACGTCGTTGTTTACATTTTATTTAGCTTACAAATTTAAGTTGAGAAGGCGTGGTACTTAATACGAATCGACTTAAAAAGTTAAAATAGCTTGTTAAAATTAGCAAATTCATGTATTTTTTAGTTATTTTCATATAATGGTTTAGGTAATATCATGTATCAAAAACTGCAAAATTGTTGGGCGGCAAGAGTGCTAATGAGTCATTCATTTTTAAAACAGCATCGCACAAAGAGTGGTTTGTATGTCAGGCTCAAATTTCCATAGAAAGTTAATTGTGCTATCCCCTTTCTATATTCGAAGTTGAAATATCTCTAGAAAGGAGTATTTTTGTAAGTTACTGAACATCATTGAACCGCAGTGTGTTTCTCAAAACTCACATTTTCGGATCCGAGATATACAATTTTTAATTCAGTTTCTACGGAATGAAGGTGTAGTTTTTTGCCCACATAAACTAGTTAAGGAGTATAGTGCCTGGCTATTATAATAAACAAAATTCGAATCTTTGCTGTTGAACATTCTATTCTGCATATTGTAGCTTTTAGGGCCTGGGGCGAGCGTTTCTCGAAACTCACAAAGACTTTTCGCGCCCGAAAGCTATTTTTTAAATGTAGTTTCTAACGAAAGGCGTTGACGTTTTCAGTCCACAAATCAGCTAAAGTTATGTAGTAAATGTAAGATTTTATTGCTTAGCTTTCAAAATCAACAAAAACCGAATCTTTATTGGTAAACATTCTGCACGTAACTCAGCTTTTCGGGTCCGAAAAGCTATTTTATTTGCAGGCTATTTACCAGAAAAGATTAAATTTTCGTTCGTTTTAAAAGCTAAGCAATAAAATCTTAAGTGAACGAGAAACTTTGCACTGGTTTCCGGGCTAAAAACTTCACCGCCACTTGAAAGAGATTGCATTTCAAAAGTCGCTTTCGGGCCCGAAAACGCACGGCTGCGGCACCGAAAAGAACTGTCCAATAGCTTTCATTGTCGAAATTATATACAAACATCACCTTTTATACGGAATGTAAAACCGTGTTGGTGCCCATTTACTAAAAACTTGTCTTTTGTTCAGATGTAATTATAATAGTGACATTGATTAACGCATTTTATATCTTCATGTTGTTTCACCTGTATTTCGATTGCATGTGCTCAAACAAAAAAAAAACGAAAATGTTGTAATCCCAATTGAATGCGAAAAATTAATTCCCAGCAAAAAAACAACAACGGTATATATTGCATAATAAACCTCACCACAGGAAAGTACTGTTCAATAGCTTTCATTTGAATGGTCACACTTTAGGATTTCATCCACAGACTCAAAAGTTAGAACCACCTTGTACAGCAAATAAACAGCACCACAGGAAAGTACTGCTCAGTAGCTTTCATTTGAATGGTCACACTTTAGGATTTCATCCACAGACTCAAAAGTTAGAACCACCTTGTACAGCGTAATAAACAACAAAGAAATGCTGAATAGCTTTCACTTGAAGTTTTGTTCGCAGACAAAAAAAAAAAAAGATAGGAACGAACTACAAGTAACAAAGGGAAGAGAGAATTGTTTCATTTATGACTTACTTGAGCTCGCAACCTTCTAACTTAGCAGAGAGTCTTGAATTTTGTTCCTGAAAAGGAAACAAATAAAAGCAAATTAAAAACATACAGTGGGAGCTCTTCATGCGACAACTCTCGCAAACGCCCCCCCCCCCGGCCCATAGCGAGCCCCCCCCCCCCCCCCCCCCCTTGAGCGACCAACCCTCACGTAATCCCGTTAAGCTTCTAAGTTAAACTGTGTAATTAAAAGCCCCCGTAAGCGATCACGACCATCTTTGAGAATTTTCTTTGTTTTTAAGCTCCTAAGAGACCCACAACTGTAAGGCTAAAATTCGTTCGCTTATTTATAATATATATATTATATATTATATATATATATAGATAGATAGATAGATAGATAGATAGGCTGAGCCTAACAGCGTAGCTCTCTAAACAGAAAGCTGATGATAAGGTTAACTAAAGTGAAAGGTCGGAAGAACAATAATTAAGATTGACGACCCGGCTATTTTTCAATTTTAGCAATTCTCCAAAACAGTATTACGCGACCGTCTGCACAGTACATTTAGACCGTACAAAAGTTCACAAAAAAAATATTCCGAATAAAATACACCTGTTGCGTATCAAAAATTGCAAAAAATACACAAACATATTTGCATTAGGCGACGCGAGTGAAGTTGGAACTATAAAATCCAAGTCTTGTTTTGTTTACATAAAATCGCTTTTCAACCTATGTAATGAATGAACAAACATAAAAATGGACAACACAATCTTCTTTCGAAAAATTTTATTCAAATCTCCTTTAGTTTATGTTTAAAAGCAAAACGCGTACCATTTATATCGCATCGAGGCCGAGCTGTCTTAAAAATACGACTGAATTTGAGCACGTTTTACAGCTGAAAGCTATAGCGGCTTCTGAGTATCCCTTAATTAGTATCCCTGTCTTGAGTAGCAAACCGCGAAAAAATGCAGTGAAATAACGACTTTAATTTGAAACAGTTTTCTCCGCTAAACACAGGAAACGGTGATCAAAAGTGTTTACCGAGCTGACGTGACATCTGCGGCCGTGTAGCTGTGCGAAAAACAAAGCCTCGCTTTGGTTTCAAAATTGCTAAGATCCCGGATGTTATGCGACGTCATACAGGCCCGCGAGATAGCCCTGTCCAACACTCGCTCGGACACACATGAACAGACGCCGCCCGCAAAACATTCTGCTAGTCATGACCATGAAAAATGACGGGCATAGGTTCTATGAGTATGGAGCTACGCGAGCGGGCCTTTGGCCCGCGAGAGCTCCGCTAAAAATAGGAGGCCTAGGATGCTGGAGTCACAATATTTTATGGAGCCTTCAACTGATCAGTTTCAACGGGTGGTAACTTTCTGATATTTTCAAATTCGTTTATGTTTCCGCTCTGATTCATCTATTTAAGTTTATACTCCGACCTATATCGATCATCTTGAGAAAATAAGAAAAATATAAACTCTTACAGGGAAAAGAAACTTTGGGAAAAAAACACAACTTTACGCTGATATGTTTTTATTTTACAAGATACCTGTATATATAAATAGAATACACAAATTTTGCGCACAAAACGGCGAATGCCAATTGCAAAACGAAGCAGTCGCTTCCAGTCGTGCCCTGATGGCTGAAATCATTTTTTTCTTTCCAAAAAGACCGGCTGGATTGTTAGCCGGCGCCGAACATTTTCATTTTTAAATGCTATTTCTCTTCAGAGGGCATCAGTTTATTTTCAATTGTCCAAACGTTCAACATGGTCAAGACAGCGAGCCAATTTTTCAATTCAACCAAGCAAGAATTCATACAGACCCTTTTACGACACATTGAACACACATGAAAACCCTATTAGGCATCTTTATTTTTAGCACAACTAGCTTTCAATTACTACCTAAAAGCGTTTTCACTTATATTGCATTTCATAACAGACGCCATCTTTGTCCTGCTTAACACTACTTACTGTAATTTTATGTGATACTGGAAGCTTCGCCTAAGATTCATCTAAACAGATCAGATGTCTTAAAATTTCAATGAACGTTTACATTTCTTATCACAAAACTGCTTAGTACAACCGCCGACTCTATCCTCTCTCCTCTCTGTCTGCGAGTAGATCAGTGCATTTGTTTTTACGTGCCAGTGTTTAAACCAAGCGAACTTAGAAATCTACTGACAAACTACTACAGTAAGTTATTTCAAAGGTTTCATCTTTGTAACTCAATTCAAGCAACAGCAAAACTGTTTCATCATGTCTTTCACTGCTTGTCTTACTTCTTTGATCTTCCAGCAGTACAGTAACGGATTCAACGAAGAGTTGAAGTAAACGAGAGTTACTGTAGTATTCCAAAAGATAGCCGTAGCCGTACCACTCCATCCATTAATCACTATTACTATACCACAAATATCAAACGGAATATAACATGCAACTAAAGCCAACTGCACCCAAGCTATGCTGGACACCGTCTTCTTGTATCTTGCTACGTTCAATGGCATTCCTCCTCCGTTCGGTTGTCCATGGACGTCAGCTTGTAGTTGAGCTTGTTGTTGTCGAAGCGTAAGGAAGATCTTCGTGTAAGAAAAGAGTGAAATGACAAGAGAAAGTACTGTCAAACTAAAAGCTACAGTAAACATGATGGAATATTCGAAATGCGAGTACATGTATATACCGCTCGAAACAGCAATTAACCTGAAGCAGGATATGACTGCACAAACTCGCTTTAATGTTACGAAGTGTCTGTATTTTAGTCCCAGCAACAGAGCGAGAAGTCTGTCCACGCTAATGGCGGTCGATGTGAAGATCGATACTGTACATAAGGTAAAGGATGAAGCATAACATACTTTTAAAGCAAAACTGTAAATATTCCAGTTTATCCCTGTAACTAAAACCAGTAGGATAATGGCAAAGAGTGGTTGCGAAATTAGACCAACGCCAAGATCAGTGACTGCCAGGCATCCAAACAGCAGTTTTGAGTGTGGATGAAGTGAAGACACTTTACGAAGAGCAATCAAGATCAGCGCATTGCCCAGAAATGCGGTGAATGAAAGAAAAATATTAATTGCGACCAAAAACACCCCAAATGCGCCTAGGCCTGCTGGTAAGATGCTTGTTTGGTTAAGCGTGCTGCTGGCGTTTCCATGTTCGGTAAAGTTCGCCATTTTTGTGTTACGACGTTTGGTTGTAGAGATATACTTGAGTCGACTGACTTCTCTTCAAATGGGTCGATAACACGCAAGGTGTTCTTTATAACTGTTCTTACGAGAATGCTGACATGGAGGCGCTTTCATCATTATACTATTAAATGTTGTATGTTTTGACATGTTTATAACCATGTGGTAAAATAATCTACAATTTAATCGACAAGTTTCAGACGTCATTGATAAGCTAAGAGGAATTTCCATCGTGACGTCGAAAATAGCGCTATATTTAAGTGAAAGTGATCGTTTGCATGTTATACGCCCACAAATTCATACTGTTTTTGGACACATTTTATCACGTCGGCAACCGTTATTGGACTACGAACTTCATTTAGTTATTCAAGCAAGTGAAGGTCTCGGTCAACCGCTTAGCAGCTGAAAAGGAAGTTG
Source organism: Dendrophyllia cribrosa (assembly GCA_024195265.1). Taxonomy (NCBI): domain Eukaryota; kingdom Metazoa; phylum Cnidaria; class Anthozoa; order Scleractinia; family Dendrophylliidae; genus Dendrophyllia; species Dendrophyllia cribrosa. Next base: position 6,685,138 of record JAJLRJ010000012.1, on the reverse strand, counting down.
TTATTAAATTGTTCTGAAAACGCTCAACAAACATTGCTTCCACAGCCCTAAAAAAATGAACATAATATTCTTGACTTATTGAGACCTGAACCATAGTTTTGTAACTTCTTTTTATAGTCACACTAAAAATAGTGACATAGCCTCTTTAAACTGGCACGCTACCAATTTTCGTATGCAATAGTCAATTTCAACAGTGCTCATGACACTCCGATCCCCGAAATGCCCGCGGTAGAGGGGTTGGGAGGGGGATGGGCATTGGAACTAAAATATCTCGCGCCACTTTTTCCGCGCTCGGCGCCGGCTACATGTATTTGCTTCGAGTTCTGATTGGTTCATTGAATTGTCTGCGCCTGTTGTGATTGGTCAGAGTAATTACTTTGGTTTTGGTTTCACGACCCTCCAGTAAAAACCGTTCTAAATACCTTTTCCAGTCGAATCTTTTCCTGCATACGATCATGTTGTGATTTCTGATGTTCCGTGTCACGCTGCACAAGGTTCAGTTGACTTCCTCGCTCCGTTAGCATCAAATTCGCAGTTTGCAGCTAAAATAAGGGAAAAGTCATAACTTCAGCTTGTAAATTCTATCACCCACAAACAACAAAATGCTTATTAGGCGAGCCGTAAACGGAAAACGTATTCAACTCAGAAATTTAAGAGTAAGACAAGTTAGCGAGTTGAAAGAGTTAATGATGTTTCTCTGGTAATTTTAAGTTAAAAACAACCGAAATGATTTACTCAATGTATTTCTATAAACTACGTTTAGAACATAAAAAAGACACTTTGAGTGGTGAACTTGGTTGGACACCATTGATTAAACTCTATAGATGGTTTTCACTCACGTGACCTTCAGTCCTGTGGGACTTAAATGACAAAGGCCATGGCGGCCATGTTGGTGTACATAACAAAAGAAGTTCATTAAAATTCTTTTGTAGTTGTGCACCAATATCGCCGCTGTGACGTAACGTGAAAACTAAAAACGCCCCGTCCTTGTCTCACAACATAACTGTACGGTATCACAAAGTATCCTCAGATACTTTTGCCGGCTTTTGAGACGTCAATATAAAGTTGTATTGCCGTCTCAAGAACCAGCCTGTGATTGGTTGAAAATTTCTCGCGACATTTTATTGGGTTCCTCGCGTACAAAACCAAAGGAAAGGGCAAAAAATGTTAATTACTTTGACAGGTTTGGCAGAAAAACCCCACACTCGTATTGGGCGGGTCGCAAGCCGTCAAAATAATTCAGTATTGCCGTCTAAAAATCGCTATCAGTTTATAATGTCTACAAATTAACAAATTCTGACCTACCTCGATATCAAGGTTGCTCGCTTTGTTCTCCGTCGTTTCCAACTTCATCATAAGACCCTTTTAACGAAAACAAAATGATAATGTCTTTGTCGTTATGTAAAACTGAGGTTTGAGTTGACACAAGCATCCCACAAACTTGCTCCAAGTCGCACGTATTTCTCTGCAAAGTTGGGTTTGTTTTGCTGGTCGAGGACGAAAAGTTAGGCCTGCACGCAAGTGGGAATAGAGTGATTTTCTTTAAACCATGGAATAGAGTGATTTTCTTTAAACCATGAAATAGTTACTAAGCCAGTAGGCACTAGTAGGCGCTATTATATTAGACGCTGATTCCATTGTTTTCTTTTATTTAGTTTTTACTAATTTTGGCTAATTTTGATTGATTGATAGATTCTTTTTCACGGTCAAAGTAAAATCACTCTATATGGAATATATACGAATCTGGGACCTGCTTCTTGAAAGTCCCGACAACTTTTTTCCGGAGTTATATTATAAAATCACAATCTATAGAATTGTGGTATAGTGTTCGCCCGCAAACCAGCCTGACTTGTTTCGTCAACTTAAAATTTTATTGCTTAGCTTTCAAAATCAAGAAAAGTTGAATATTTAATGTAAATACTCTCGCACATAAAATAACTTGCCCTGAATAGCTCGGAAACGAACCAGCCGCCATCTTGCTTAAGAGCCCGCGCGCGTCCTCGCTAACCAGCGGATTGAATAGCGAAACGAGCGACTTGGAGCATGTCTAGCATCCCTAATGTTATAACGAATCCATGAGCTCAACAAGACTGACAAGGAAGTTGTACGTTTTGCACGAGGTTGTCGGTAAATTTCTGAAGAGTTACCATTCAAACGACAGCTATGGAGCAGTAATTCGCGGTGTTGATGTTTATTATTCTGTACAAGGTGGTTGTAACTTTTGCGTTTGCAGATAAAGATACAAATGAAAGCTGCGGTGCTCTATGTTTCTTGATATTCAATTGCAAAATGAAATTTGGTAGTTTAGAAATTATCGGAAGTAAGGCATATGTATATTTTTTTTCGTATAGTGTTTTTCGCGCGCTCTGATTGGCTACTCAAAGACGGAACAGCCGGTATATGCTATTCACCTCCACTTCGGTGAATAATTGTTCAATATCCAGTAAAACATTGAAGAAAATAAAGCAACTACAACTTACCTTGTTAGCTTCCTTTAGTGAAGAGGTCTCTTTCTCGAGTCTAAGCTTCGCTTGGTAAAGTTCATCGCGTAAATTCTGCGCTTGTCTAGAAAATACAGCAAAATGATTTTAATGAATAAAAAATGATTTTATTTGCCCAGCCAAATAAAAGATATTAATTGGCAGGAAAAAAACTATCGTAGAGCACGTTATTTCTTTACGGGAGTTTTATTTTGCAAAGCAGCGGTTTTATTCATTTGCTTGTTTTTTTTTTTGGTATCTACTTTTTTTGCGGTTTTAAAAGATATACAGTATTAGCGTTTTTAAGTTTCTACATCACCAGTGTCCACGGTAATTGATAACTGATAAGTGATTATTAGGTGACTTTAATGACATGGAATAAGTGTTTCATCGGTTATCCAAACACCTTGAAGTTAGTTAAGTAATGCTTCACATAAGAACTATAGTAAACTTCATTGTTCTGCGGCATTGGATCTTTCCCACACAGAATATCTTTGATTTCAAGAATAGAGGAGAGGCTGGTGGTTTATAATTATATTTCATTACAAAAATACTGAAAATCCATTTGCGTCAAATATATTTTAGGAAATGTTCGTGCTTAACCAATCAGAATAGCAGAAGACAATAGCTACTAATTTTGCTTCTTTGATGAAGTTCCCCAAATACAATATCTTTGAAAAATTGCATGTTGTGCGATTGGATCTCAAAATACTTGAAACATTAAAAAAATTAGACTTAATGCACCTTGAACCTTAACGTTTTAGCGGTTTTTGAGTCTAGGCCAATGAGATCACTAGTTGTAACAATGAAAAAGGTTGACATTCCATCGTGCATTGCCGTTCAGCACTATCCTTCTTATGCGGATTATTACTTAAAGAAAAACCCGGCTGCGCCTCGCTTTTTCAACCCATTTCTCTGCGGTGTTTGGATATCCTGATGAAACACTCTTCCCCGTGTTTGATATATTACTTTCATAATCGTGTAAACCTTGTTAATGTCATACGGCAGGCTACGTAACTCACCTTTCAGCTTCCACTCTTCCAACACTGACTCTTTCTAATTCTTTATCGGACTTCTCCAACCGCGATCTTAATGACGAAATCTGAAAAAAAAAATAAGCTGGTCAAACAAAACAAACAGCTTATGAATCTCTTTACGGTGGCCAATTAACAAACTGTTCACCGAAGTGGAGGTGGCTACTGGCCGACGACACTGAGGTGAACAGTTGCTTTAGTATTTACTAAAACAGTGAGATAATATAGCACGGAAATGATGATTTTTAACTCATTTATTCCTGTCAACGAGTGCAATTTTCGCAGATACCACGCAGCTCTTTACAACCTCTAATTTAATTGGACCTGGATATCACGCAGCTCTATTGTTTTCAGGGCTAGGGTTCATTGTTCTGTCGTTTGTTCTATTGTTTTCTCAGCAAATCAGAGAAGACCTTGTAAGAGCTGCGTATTGCCCCAATTTTCGCGCGCAAATTGCTTGGAGGTGAATAGCACTTGCTATCCCGAGTTTCAGTAGCCAATCAGAGAGGGTCAACAACGCCATCCACTGTTTTAGTATTTACTAATTTACCTTATCAACTCAGGTGATAAAACCAGATTTTCGTGTTTAAAACCAGATTTTCTTGTTTAACTCCCCCATCGACGCAGCACCACAGTTTTTTTTAAATAACCACTTTATTTACTTGTTATTAAAGGTGGACAGCGCAGTCCGCTGGTTGAATATTCAGTGGATAGCACAATTGGTTTTCATTAGACAGCGCTATACACTCTTTGACCAGTCAAATTACAAAATGTATGAAGGGTTAACACATCAATGTTGCCAAACATCTGTGCATACACTGATACACATTACGTAAGATTATATGACGTACTTCAGACTCCAGTCGAGCCCGCGTTTGTGTCTCGCTTTCCAACTTGCTGCTGATCTGCGCATGCTCGTTTTTTCCGCTGGCCACATGCGAGTCGAACTCGGCGCGAGTTTGCTGAAGAGCTTCTTCGTGTTTGGCCTATAAGAATAAGGTAGCGAAATTAAAAAAGAATGATGGTATTTCACTTACCTTACTACAGAAAATGCTTGATATTTGAGAAAATTGTTTTTGCGATTTTGGACAATTTGTTATCTTCGTTTTGTTTAATAGCCGACTTGCTTTCTTTAAAGTGTCTATCACCCCTAGAGAGTTATTTTCAGAATCAACTCTATGTACATTGAATAGTCGAATGGTAAAATATTTCTTGTTTTGAACGTCGTGTTAGTGAGTTATAGAGATTTGAATTTACAAAATGCTAATTAGACGACGTCAACCCGGCAATCATTTATTATACAACTACTTGTTTTCACCTCCAAGTAATATTTTTTACGAATCAATCGACTATCCACAGTTTATTTTTAGTATTTATCAAATTAATTATCCTCAAGCTGTAAACTACGCATTGTAAATTGGCGTAGAAATAATGGCAAATTCCCGGGTTGACGTCATCTAATTAGCATTTTGTAAATTCAAATCTCTGTAACTCACAAACGTGACGCTCAAAACAAGAAATATTTTACCATTCAACTATTCAATTTACATGGAGTTGTTTCTGAGAATAACTTTCTAGGGGTGATAGGCACTTTAAGGTTACCGTGTACCTTCGGGGGTGTCTCCAGTATAACAGCTCTAAATTAATAAAATAAATTAAAGCTTATAGAGCTGGTTATCTAAATATGGAAACCATTCGGTAATAAAATGAATTGTCGAATTTTTTACGACGTCTAAATTCGAACGTCCGAATCAGCTTTAAAACGCTATAACTCAAAGCGATTATTGTATTTTGCTAATTTGATTTGTTCTCGGGTTTCCGGACACGAAGCGCTAAAAAAACGTGTCGGCGATTTCCCATATTTAATTGCAGTGAAAAGTTACAGAATATTTTCGAAAACGGGAGAAAAAAAATTGGAGTGATCGCACGGAAATGGCTCTTGACGAAAAAGTTTTCGGAAATAAGAAATTCGCCGACACGTTTTTGTTGATTATATGTTAGTCTAGCTTCTGTCTAAATTTGAGGAAAATCGAACAAATTCCCTTTGAGTTGTAGCTCTTTAAAGCGTCCACTACAAGCGAAAAATTAACTTTGAGAAAACAGCGGTTAAAAAAACATATCGCCTCATAAACAAACTCAGCCCGAAAAAGTTATACCGTCATTTCTCCGTCAATTTTCACTATTTTTCGATAATTTTTTTTTGTGAATGAAAGTTCATTCTGTAAACTTTATTTTGACGGCAAAAAAAAAAAAATCAATAAATTTTCGATCTGAAGGTACACGGTAACCTTAACTGTGTCACTAAATGTTTGAGTTTCTTAATCCCTAAACTCGAGAAAAATGCGACTTATTTTTGTATGTCGTCGCTGTCCCGTCGAAATAGAAAAAAATTTCGCTTAGCTTATTTCCACGTTATATCGTCAAATGCCACCAAATATACAAAACTTAGTTCGATAGAAAGATTCTATAGAGCAAAACAAAAACTGTAGTTTGGAGATAAAGTGCAGGATTACAAGGATTGCAGTGGATTACAGTTCATGAAATTAATTGTATTTAATGACAGGCGGTCAAGAAATCAAACTTGCCATTCTTGTGAAATTTTGACTTTCCTAGCCGTGATTTTGTCTGTTAAGTTCATATTTCTTTGTTTCTGTCACTTTTGGCGATGCCATAATCATGAAAACACAATGATTGAGCCTTTAAGCCTCGTTATCAAAGCCAGGCCTCGTGCAAAACCTTTTATATGAAAATGAGTTTTCATTGACATTCAAATAACACGCATTTTTACCTGAAAGGATGTGCACTACTGAGGCCTCGCTTTCATTGTGAGGCACAGAGCATCTCTGAAATGGCTTAATAGCCCATTTCCGAGTTGCTCTTAGCCTCCTTTTCAAACCGAGGCCAAGTGCAAAACCATTCATATGGATATGAGTTTTGTTTCACATGCAAATAAAACTTATATCCATATGAATGGTTTTGCACTTGGCGTCGGTTTGAAAAGAAGGCTAAGAGCAACTCGGAAATGGGCTATTGCCTTACCAACTCAGTAGCACAACCAAGTTTTACCGTGAAAGTTCTTTGGCTCTGTTTTAACCCAAAACGTCTCTCACTTTTAACTCTTGTGTATACTTACCATTTTGTCCGATTTTTTCTGCAGTTTCTCCTTCAAAAGCGCAATTTCCTTCCCCATGGATACTTTTGCAGCCTCTAATCGAGCCTTGGTATCGGCCAGCTCAATCTAACGATAAAAAAACACAGTCATCTGTCTCAAAGCGGACACCCCTGTTGGGCGGGCACCACAGGGGCACCTCACCTCGGGGCATCAGTGGCTGGCTCGTTCCGAATTCTCGAATTTCACTTTATTGTCTGTAACTAACTCTCTATAAGGCCGACACCTCTCTAACGCGGACAGCTAGAGCTTGCCCCGAGGGTGTGCGTCTGTTGATGAAATTCTAAACTGTAACCATTCAAATGAAAGCAACTAAGCAGTACTTTCCTGTTGTGCTGTTTATTATGCTGTACAAGGTGGTTCTAACTTTTGAGTCTGTGGATGAAATCCTCAAGTGTGACCATTCAAATGAAAGCTATTAAGCAGTACTTTCCTGAGGTACTGTTTAGTATGCTGTACAAGGTGGTTCTGACTTTTGAATCTTTGGATGAAATCTTAACGTGTGACCATTCAAATGAAAGCTACTGAGCAGTACTTTCCTGTGGTGCTGTTTATTATGCTGTACAAGGTGGTTTTAAGTTTTGAGTCTGTGGATAAAATAATAGAGTGTGATCATTCAAATGAAAGCTACTGAGTAGTACTTTACTGTGGTGCTGTTTATTATGCTGTACAACGTGGTTCTAACTTTTGAGTCTGTGGATGAAATCCTAAAGTGTGACCATTCAAATGAAAGTTACTGAGTAGTACTTTCATGTAGTGCTGTTTATTATGCTGTACAAGGTGGTTCTAACTTTTGACTATGTGGATGAAATCCTTAAGTGTGACCATTACAATGGAAGCTACTGAGCAGTACTTTCCAATGGTAATATTTGTCTTTCAATATTTTACAATTAGAAAAAAAAATTCGATTATAAACTTATCCACTTGATATAACAAATACTTACCTGAGCCGCTTTAAGTTCTTCCCTGAGTGAGCCACTGCTAGCCTCATAACTCTTCCGTGTCTGATCCACTGCCTCCAGTTGGTACAGCGCTTCAGTTTTCTGCAGGGAATGGTTACGTGTCTCCTCAACTAACACTTCATTCTTTTTCCGCTCGGCTTCTAAAAGCTCGTTTTGCACAGCGCACGCGTCCTGTTCTTCGGCTAAGGCTCTCTTTAGATCTCGTACATCAGACTCCAGCTGCTGCAGGCTGTTTCGCAGCGATTTATTTTCGATTCGTTGCTGGCGTTTCTCGACTTCCAAGTTTTGACGGTTTTCTAGTTCCCTAAAAACAAGAAACGAAGCTACCGTTAACAAATGTTTGTTGTTTAAGGGAAAGTACATCAAGGTGATTTTGATCTGTTTTGGTCAAAACTATGTTACAATGCTTTTAGAGCAGTTTTCAATTGAGTGTAGTAAAACCAAAACCAAAGTAATTACTCTGACCAATCACAGCAGTCGTAAACAATCCAATGAACCAATCAGAGCTCGAAGCAATTACATGTCGCAGGCGCCAAGCGCGGGAAAACGCGTGCGCGCAAGTCACGATTGGTTTTGGTTTTACTTCTGATTGGTCGAGAAAGTGGCGCGAGATTTTTCAGCCAATCACAAAGCGTAGCAATGCAAAACCAAAGCAATTGTGTAATTACTTTTGACACTCAATTGAAAACTGCTCTACAAAGTAACAATAAAACACCAAGAGTATGAAATCAACTAATTCTTGAAAGAGGAACAAATTGTGGTCTGTTCTGGCTCATATTGGAGACGAAAATGTGTGAACTTAAAAAAAGTTAGACTAATTTTTTTCAAGTTGCAATTCAATCAGACCAAGTCCGTATATGACTAGAAACTAGCAGTAATCGGAGATTATGGAGACGCGTTCGAAGGAACTTCCGGCGGAAATGAGCCCCTGAAAAAAACCAATAGGGGCGGCTATTTGGAAGACCGGCCACCAAAAAATGTCAAATTTTACTGCACATAAACCACAGGACAACCAACACGAAATTAGGATTGCGTTCTTTGAACGCGATAAAAAAAGACAATTTTGGTACATTTTTTGGTAATTTATCACACCACTGGACTATTATTGTTAAAAGCAGTTTTTGGTTTTTGAATTGACACCAGATGCCCGTGACACTCTTTCCCTTTAAGTTATAACATTGTACGCGCAACTTGCAACATTTTTTTTGCTAGAAAAGTCGCACGAAAAATTGTTAAGGCTGATTTAGACAGCACAACTTTTGCCTACAACTATCGCATGCAACCTGCTCACGCCATACATACGACACGAATCGCGTCGTCTAAATCAGCCTACAACTCGCTCACAACTGTTGCATGCAACACGAAAAAAGTTGTAGGATTTTGAAACATGTTTTAAAACCCTACGACAATCACAGCCACATACAATGTTGTATGATGCGAGTTGTATACAATTTTTGCCTGACGGAAGTAGCGCGCGCTACAAAAAATCGCATGCGACAAAGTTGTACTGTGTAAAACGGCCTTTACGTGTAACGGCATCTTAAGAGATTTCTAAATTTGACTAAGGCAATTCACAGGAAGAAGCCAGGTGAATCTTTAGACCTTCAAGACAACATTGATTGAGGGAAAGAGGAAGGTAACACTTCTGCGATATTCATAAGCAAGAGAACTATCAGAAAAATAAGTTAAAAAGTATCTTTATGTGAACATACTTGGCCATTTTCTCCTCTGATCTTGTGATTTGTTCCTTGAGCTGATTATGCAGGTCTTCTGATACTCGTCGAGCCTCGCTCTCCTGCTCGTATTTATACTGAAGCGTTCTATAACCAGCTTCCACTTCCAGCTTCAGTCGCTCAGACTCAGATTTTTCTTTGGTTAGAACTTCCACTCTCCTGATAAAACAGACACCAGACACTGTGACCTATTGCGCTTACCTTTAGCTAAAACTGCCAAATACCAGGGCAGTTTTAGACTCAATGGCGCGCGGGCATTCAATGCCTTGCCCCCTAAAATACGAAATGCAATCGACCTCAAGGAATTTAAGATCTTGGCGAAACTCTATCTTAAGCGCTCTATGTTAATACCTTAGCTTTGTGTATGTTTCATATTTATTCATTTCTATTTCAGTTCCGTAAATTTGAAAGTACCGTATTATCTAGTATCAGTTGTTTAAATTGTTAATTTAGTCAGGGCTCTGTTTAAACTAGCCGTGTATGCTAAATCAGATGCTCCTAAACAAATATTCAACAAAATAAAATAAATAAAAACAACAGTATATAACTGAAACTAGTATATACTAAAACAGTGGATAGCGTTGTTGGCGCGCTCTGATTGGCTACTGAAACTCAGGATAGCAAGTGCTATTCACCTCCAAGCAATTTGCGCGTGAAAATTGTAATCGTTGACAGGAATTAATGAGTTAAAAATCATCATTTTCGTGCAAAATTATTTCACTGTTGTTTTGTTCTCTCAACATCCCGCGTGGGTCCAATGCAAAATCAAAGCCAGGGAAAATATAGGCTATTGCTAAAAGGAAACACGAGAAACTATAACATTCTTACTCTTGCAGCTCAGCTAAGTCGCTCTCCATCTGTTTCCTGCTGGTCTCCAGCGCTACAATTCTTTCTCGCTGCTTATCCACTTGCCGCTTGGAATCACGAAGCGCTTCCTGGAGTCTAGCGAAACTTTGACTGTCTGAAACGAAAAGAAAATTACTATCAATACTGCGAAAGCTATAAAAAGCGACACAAAAAAATAGGATTCATCTTAAAGACAAAATTGTTGGAATGAATGCAAGAAGAAAGACGAATTCCTTGACTGGAAGACAACGATAAAGTTTCAAAGACGCTGCATGGAAAAGTTTACCATAAACTTTTTCGTTATGCATTGTGACGAAAAACTTGCATTATGACGCAAGACACTGCGCGCGCTGCAGTGGTTCTGCACGCGCGCGATAAATTTTGGACATCGCGAGAAAAATAAAAAAAAAATGAAGTATCAAGAAAATTGTCGTCAGATGCTTAAAAAAGTGATAAGATCGTTCAAAATAACACGACGGCGGTCCACTGCGCCTCCATTGCACTCTCGAGCTACGGCTATACGAGCGACGTTTTGCTTGTGCAAATGAGCTTGTGAGCGTTTTTGTGTTTCTAACGGTGATGTTACACGGGACGATTAGCAACGACGATTTTTAGCGCAACATGGGTGCGCGGACGATTATCTTCGCAATTTTTGCGTTGCGAAGTTTTTCAATCAGCTTCAGAAACTTGCAACACAAAAACACGAATTTTTGTTTCGTGTAACATACATGTCGTTAATTTCGTTGCGCTAAAAATCGTTGTTGCGAATCGTCCCGTGTAACATCACCTCAAAAAAGAGGTGCCTTCACACGACAAAGTTGGCAAACTCCAAATAGTTGTCTTTTCACCCAACTTCGTTGTCAGGAACCTCTGGTGAAGAGTGCAAAGGTTTTAACTGGTTGAAAGTGAACCTTTATACGTCAAATGCGAGATTATTAACTCAAAAGAGTTGGCGAAAACGTTACGAGAATAGAAACAAGTTTTATTTGTCGCCAACAGTTTGCCAACAAGTTTGCGAACTGTTGATGTTACGTTAGCACACGTCAACTTGACTTTGTCGTGTGAAGGCGGCTTAAGGTGGCTGAACACAGTTTGCGCGCGCTCTTCAATTTCAGCTGCTTACGTGAGTCAGCGCGCGCAGAGTTTTGAGAAAAACAAACGTGGCGCCTGTTCAGCGATCATTTTATTTTGCTCAGCGTGGATCGCGAAAGTGTTGTTTTTCGTCTTAAAATCAAACAATTTTTTGTTCGTAAAAATGTTTGTTGAATCAATAGATAATATATAGAACCATTGAAGAAATACACTGCCTTTTTGGTCGTTTTTGTCTTTGGATCGAGAACCCAGTCAAATGCAACGCATGCGCAGTTGACCAAAAAATTGTGACTGGATGTTTTAGCGACTTTTCTCGGAAACGTGCTGATTTCTACGAAACTACTCATTAGAATTTCACGAAATTTGGCACAATAATAGTTCCGAATATGCCGAACTCACCTGCCATCAAAAATTTGAAATCTAACAGAGGAGATTTTTACAAAACGCAAACATATTAAACCACAAATTACGGAAGATCCCTCTGTCAAAATTACATGAGACCAGTGTTAACATGCGAATATTTTTACGAGTTTACTGGAGACAAATGATGGACAAAATCTAATGACTAGATTTTCTGAAAATAAAAGAAACCAAATATTGCAGGCTGATTTTCAATCCACCGTGTTGCCATGGCAACACCCTAAAAGCTCAACAAAAATATCAAAATATATAGCTTGTTGCTTAATCGTATGCCTCGCCAATTTTGGGTGCTCAGACGTTAGTGGTTTTAAAATGACAAGGAATGACGCATAGGTACAGTGAAACTGTGCTCAGCCACCTTAAAACATCGCGTCCGCAGCAGGAGATAAAAAATTGCAAGTGTGGTCGTTCTTGACAAGGGAGGCGACGGACGAAAAGCCGTTAAATATAAGAGCAAGAAATGAAACGAGTTGAAGCTTCGATACAAAAGATGGCATCGCATGTGGATTAATGACTACACGAGTGGTTTTCCCTACGCGCTGGAGTCGCAACACTTTCAAACTGTCGCGTCAGCTGCGTTCATGTAGTCCGCGCTTCTAAACTTTATATTTTCTTAATCCTTAGAGACTGTCGCACGCAGATTTAATCAAGTTTGAGCAGTACTTACAGTGGACAGTCAGTTCTTTTAGCCGGGAGGGTCAACGTGAGTAGCACCAGACTTATACAGCAAGAATATCTAATTTTGTTTAGATCTGCTTAGTGACGGAAGACTCAAAACCAATTGCGTCATAATAGCGATGATAGTTTGTTGAATTCCAACGAGCGCGCTTCAGTAAGGGGCTAATGGTATGGTCAGGGTTGAGAAACTAATTGAAGTGTCAAATAATTAAATAAATACAAAGGTTTAGGGCTTTACCCTTCTTACTCTTGTCGCACAAGTGTCGCGCATCACACGAGCTTTGTCTTTTATTCTACTGGCGCTAATCGATTTATGCACCATTTTGAAAAACTGTTTCTAATAGTTTCTCAAAATGGCGCGCATTATTTTACGAACTAATCGGTTTAACTGATCAGTTCTAACAGATGGTAAATGCTTTGTCAACTTTAAGTTTGTTTGAAGGGTCAGACGCTTTTTCGCCCTACCCCCTGTGGGTGCCGGCGAGAGAGCGCGCGGGCGCCCACAGGGGGAATGGCGACAAAGCGTCCGACACTTCCTACTAACTTAGAACTGGTATATCCACTTTTATTTTAACTTATGCTGCGTTGTTTTTTAACCCTTTCGCTTCCAGAGTCAATAATAAAGACATACAATTGGGTTCTCACTTTTGAGTCTGTTGACGAAATCCTATGATGTGACTATTCAAAATAACCTCTTCGACAGTACTTTTGCATGGTAGCATGTGTTTTTCAATATTTTACAAAATGAAATTTGGGATTTTTCCCGCATTTTGATCTTTGACACTCTTGGAAGTTAAAGGGTGAAGACAATTTTGCAAATATTGTGGCTTACCTAGCCGCTACAGTTCTTTTTTTTTTCAGTTTTTTTTAAACGGCCCCGTTGTTGTTACATTTGGGACGGATGAGTTTATATTCTGAGTTTGCCGTGGTTCTGAAAAGTTCGTGATACATATTATTTCGCTCTATTCTTCTCATATGCCCACTTGAGGAAATATTGATAAAGTAAGGAGAAATTACATGTTGACCAAAGTTTCTTAGGGCTCACCTTGAAGCGCAAAAGAGCCGTTAAGTGAAGTGCCCAGGGCACCACCGGTTGTATTCACAGGAGTGGAAGATTTGACCAACGGGGACTGGGCCCGAGGGGGCGAGAAACTAGTCGGGGGTTTGGCGTTGGTGCCACTCATTGCCATGGCAACCAAAGAAGAGTAGCGACCTTGGTGATCTTCGTCGGATGACTCGGACCAATCTCCCTCGTCCACGTGCCCGTTCACGATTGGCTGAAAAAGAAGACAGAAATTTCATAGATAGGATTACAAAGTGACCTATTGTAAGTGATATCTTTACGAGAAAATTTTTGGACGATTTTTTAACGCAACACGCGCGGTGTAGCAGAGCGCGAGGACGATTTAGAACACATTATTTATTAACAGTCAATGTCATTGCATAAACATCCTTCCATGTTATATTAACCTTGTATGATGACAAACCCGGCTGTGCTAGAGCTAAGCAAATATCCGTTGAAACAACAGATAGCAAAACAACAAAAACAATAAAAACAACAACAAAGAGAAAAACAAAACAAAACAACATACCTGCCCTCCTTCAGGTTTATCTGTGTCTCTCATATTTTTCCCGGTGCCAGGATTCCTTTAAATAGATAAAGAAAAATGTATTTATCATGGGTCACGTAACCCTTTATTCGAGCTGTTACATGGTATCTATACACAATAGACCTCTTTAGCTTGTACGTTTTGTTTTCCCAATGTAGAGCATGCGATGTTACCCTAGCGAACTGTTTCTTTTAAATTTTGTTTTCTTCACGTGCATATGTATGCATAATTTATGAAAAGACAAAGGACAAATTCCGTTGAGAACATCACATGACCTACATTGGGAAAACAAAACATACAAACTAAAGAGGTCTACTGGTTCGATTCATCAGCGCGGGCGTTTGAGTATATACACAGCTTAGTTTGCATTGTTGTTCATTCACGTCCTTCGTCCGCCTCTTCGCCCTTAAAATTAAATACCCAATGACAAGGAAGATAGCTATTTTACTACATGTATTCAATGAATATTATACGATCTCGCGTTACAGTTTTTAGCTCTTATTTATAGCTGTTGTACCTAGGGGTCTGTAATTTTTCTATGACAGTGTTAGTTTTGTTTTCCACCTTGTATTACGCACTTATTGACTGAGTGGGAGGACCGAACGGGAAAATATTTGGCTCGAGGTCATGGCGTACGGACCGAGCGCAGCGTGGTCCTTGCGCCGTGACCGAGATCCAAATATTTTCCCGTCCGGCAAGACCTAACTCAGTCAATAAGTATTTTATAATATGAATAGAAAGTACAAGAATAGTCGTGCAGTGCGAGGTCGCTTGAACTCGAGCGGGCCGGACGGCTTTTTCCGGACCGGATCACGTCAACCCGTCCGGCCCCGCTCACGTCACCTTGCGATTCTATTTTCGGTAGGATTGCGTCAGCGGGGCCGTACGGTCATATTATAATATGAGTTATTAGATGCACGTACTGTTATACTGCGATCTTCATGTATCTTTATTGTGATGGATCAATAAAAAGGGCGCACGCGACTCATGTGGACACACCCCAATATGTGGTTGCTTATTACATGATAAAAGTTTTTTTTACTCGGTTGAGCGGGAAGCGAATTAGGATATAAAGTTAAACATTTGGCTGTCACTAACACAATCGCTTGACTACAGTCTCACTCTATGCAAATGAACGCGAAATTCGTGGAATTCCGCTCAGCTCACTTCAATGGCCCTTATCGTATATGAGTACGCCACGCCAACATATCAGCGGTTTCTCGCTTTCTTGACCCTATAGTCCCGTTTTGATGTTTACGAGAACCTCTGACGACGATGAGCGTAAACATCAAAACGAGACTATAGGGTCAAGAAAGCGAGAAACCGCTGATATGTTGGCGTGGCGTACTCATCAACGATAAGGGCCATTAAACGACAATCATGAAACAAAGTAACAGTGTATTACGTATTAGAATATACTGAAACAGTGGATAGCATTGTTGGCGCGCTCTGATTGGCTACTGAAACTCGGAATAGCAAGTGCTATTCACTTCCCAGCAATTTGCGCGCGAAAATTGTAATCGTTGACAGGAATAAATGAGTTAAAAAGCATCATTTTCGTTATATTATCTCACTGTTTCAGTATATACTAAAACAACTTTTCACCTCAGTGTAGGTGTATAGTGGTGGATTTATCCACCTCCACTTCGGTGAATAGTTGTTAAATATATCAAACATAAGACACAGTGTTTCATCAGATTTCCAAACACCGCAAAGTGGGTTGAAAACCGAGGCGCAGCCGAGTTTTTTTTCAACCCATTTTAACCCACAAAATGATTTTTGAGGAAGAAATTAAGGATGCAAAATTGAGGAGTGTTTCAACTGATTTCCAATAATTTTCCTCTGTAATTTCGTCGTGAATATTAACGAGTTTGAGAATGTTGCTTCAAACTTACGCTGACATCACGTTCTTTCAAACTGATCGTAATCAAACGTCTCTAGGAATCTCTACCATGGACATTTAAAGTGCCTATGAAATGAAATTTATTTTTTGATGTATCGAAAGTTTCACCTTTTTAGACCTTGGAATAAAAGGTTTAAAGTGTTAGGGACGATGCGAAATGCTTTTTTTATGGTCTCAAAGTTAGGTTGTTGGCGCTAAAAAGTGGCTCCAATTTGTGCGCGGCCAAAACTAGTGTCATATTACACTGTGACGTAAATAGTTGTACAAACTGCTGCGGGAATATAGAGAACAAGAGAGCTGACAAGAGACGTCGCTAGAGGTGGACCAATATTATGTGGCGAGCGGCCTCAAACATACGAGATATTAGAATTCCTCGATAACAGAGGGTGTAACAAAGCTTTATTTTGCTCCAGAGGAAAATAGGCCGGCGAAATACACGAAATTTGTTCGTCGACATCGGAAAGGGTACGTCAAGCGATGTTGTTTTCAATGAAAGCGCTTATTGTTAAGATTATTAAGATTATTGTTAAGATTATTTTGCAAAAGAAAATAACATTCCGGCCGGTGAGGCCGTTTAATCAAGCATAATTTTTCCAATCCATATCCTGTTTGGAAGTTCCTTCAAGCCTCGGCTCGACTGGAGAGCCGTCGAAGTCAGTGAGGCCTTCAAAAATATACTGACTCGATCGGCACTGACTGGCGAGTAATATAAATGTTTATACGGTATTCCGAATTATAAAATTCAAAGTGCAGCGACGCAAGTGTTCACTGGAAGGCGTCTATTCTACGGAACATCTATCAAAAATCTACACGTACAAATGCGTAAGACTATTCGAAACAAAATACATCGCTGAATCATTGCGTGTTCGATCAGATCAATTTTTATACAATGAAATATAAATCAGACATAAATGTAAACACGATACTTTGATCTCACTTACAAGCCGCCAAGTGGTTAAAATTTCCAGAAACGATCAATCGCTGGCAAGACACTGAACTAAGAAGCATAATTATTACGTATATGCTTGAGTTCAAACATTTTGAATAAATAAATTAAAAAATACGCTATCAAGGCACCTTGCCGCTAAAAATACACCATTCACATTCAATTCAGCAAGCCGCCTGAAAAACACCACCTCGGATATGCATAACATATCAGTATAATTTAGAAACTTTCAACTAGCAAGCCGCCAAGACATATCCTTCGCATTGAAAAAAGAACTTTAAGTAGACGAGCGAATTGCCAAGCCGATAAAATAAGTTCATAACCTCCACGCGCGATCAATGAACTTCAGAGAAGACCGGCCGAGTCGCTAATGCGCTAATATCATGATTGTTTGTACTACAAATATATCGTTCGCGTTCGATAAACGCTAGTCAACGAGCCACTAAAAAGAAATAACAAAAACGCCTCTGCGTTCAATAAGCTTACAACTCAACTGGCGAACCACTGAGACGCTGTGCTACTGAAATGTATACCTTTCACGTTCAATAATCTAAATGATCAAAGTCCGTCTTCTTCATGTTCACTTCCTTCGCTCAAGCAGCACGGTAGGTTCGTCTCGCTACGGCAAAACACGATCATTTCAGTTGATCAAGAGTGATCCGAAACTGATCCTCTTCACCTTCAGAGGACTGTAAAGAAACAAATTAGGCGCTGTCTGACATTTGTACAGCCAAAAACGTTGGCAAAATGACCATCACGCTAAAGGATTCCAAGGGAATTATAGCGTAAACAAACCAATGTGTCATACTATTTACGTAATTTACGTCATCACGCACGCCCACTCGCCCCCAGGCTCTCCAAAAATTGGAGCCACTTTTCAACTGAAGTGACGCATCTTCGAGGGGCTAAAAAACCGATTTTCTTTCTTTTCCTCGGGAAATGATTATTGTTTTCGTTCTTTAGACATAATAAACTAATGAAAAACGAAGAAAAAAAATTCATTTCATAGGCACTTTAAGGACAGAACTTAATGAACGCTGTCAGCAGCCTATACCCCGGAGCGTGCAACTTCCTTACTACTTATCAGCGTTTTTCGCAGACCTATTTATTTTTAGTTTAAATTTCCTGTGAGGTTGAATCCCTGCTGGACACTCGCAACCACTTCAGCGACGCTCATCCTAATTATGTAATTCACACAGCTGGAAATGTATCTTTTTTTATGCAGCAAAGCAGAGATAGAATTAGGAGTACATATGATGCCCGATTTAGGGTGTTAGCTCTATTGTACATTGTACACATTCATTGTATTAGGTAAAATTATGTATTCTAATATATTCTATGGTATTGTATTCTATTGTATTGTCGTTCTTTTGTGCTCTAATATTCTATTGTTTTAACAAAAGAATAAGTGTTACCCCTAAATCGCGCATGGTATATAGGAGTATCAACGATCAGGGTGTTGATTAAGACATCATTCTTCTGATCTTGAATTCCAATGGTCGCATTACTATGCTGATCGGAAATTTCGCGCGTAAAAGGAATCTAAAAATAATCCAGTCTGTAAAAACGCCGTGACAAGGATCAATCACAGTTGCATGCTCCGGGTTGTGGGTTTTTGACCCTGTAGAGAGGTTGCCGTCATGATAAGCTCAAAGAGCGGTTAAAATTGGCGTTACAAATATTTTAAAGGTGTTTAGAAGAGAAACTACTGAATAGGCCGACTGGTCCAGTAATACGAAATCTCTTGTAGACTATTGACTGAGCCTTCGGTTTTCGGCAATAATGTTGCTAAGCAACATAAAGTATCGAGGTAGCGCTCCATGAGCTGATTGGCCAAGAAACGCTCTTTCGGTAATTCCGCGACCGAAAACCCACACCTTGAAGACTTGCAACAAGGAATCCAGCTCCTTGCTCTGCCGTTACGCAATATTCTGCCGTTACCCAATATTCTCCTTTAACAACACTGATAAAGAACTTGCGTGACATAGATGCGTGTTACGTGACAGGGTATGTCTCGTCAAACAGAGCGTCCCAAAAGGAGAGCTTTGCTGATTCAGTGTTGTGTGGCTAAAGGGAATGATGTGTGTCACGAAAACAGAAGCATTACGTGACCCTTAGCCGTGTTGTGTGACAAAAATAAGGGTGTTGCGTTACAAAAGGAGCCCCAAAATATGTCACGCCATAGTCCTACCTGCCCTTTTCACCGTGGTCACGGTCGCTTCCCACACTGAGACGCTTATCCGGGGTGAGTATGGATACTTCAGGGGTCTGGTTCAGTTCCGTAGTCCTCTGTCTCGCCGCTTCAAACGAGGCACTTAGCTGGTCCCGTTCCTCGAGGATTTGACGTGATTTTTGTTCAAGTTCCGCCCGGCGTTGCCTGCATAACAAGCAGGAGAAACAAAGAGAAAGAAGTAAATGTGTAGTCTAAATTGTCAACTGCTTTCTCGCTGCTAACACTTCAGACTAGTATAGGTAAATGTGCGGCTCGGTTATGAAATATGTTAACTGTATTCACTTGGTCATGAGCATTGAGTACCCGACTCATGACTTTCCGCACGCTACAAGGATGCTCCAACCACTGAGCTACAGCAAGATGATAGTAAGCTGTAATCAGTTTGTCTCGAGTATACAGGACTTCAAAGATCAAATACAGGGAGATTCGTGTAGTGATAAAGATAGTGAATGTGTGAATATAAAGCTCGGTTATGCAATAAATGAACTATATCCAGTTAGTCACAAGCATGGAGATACAGGAGATGGTGGGAGAAGTTTGGCGAAAATAGATGAGTAGAGCTTACATCCTGGGCCCAATCTCTCTGAGGACACGTTGAGAGTCCGTAAGAATGCTTGAGAGTTGAGCAAACGAGTGCGAGAGTTTGAAATTGCATTTACTTAATGAAAAGCTACAGGCACGAGAGTCGCCGAAAGCGCACGAGGGTCGCCGATAGTACACGATGGTCGCCGATAGTGCACGAGGGACGCCGATAGCGCACGAGAGTTATCGATAGCGCACACGGGTCGCCGATAGCACACGTGGGTCACCAAAAGCGCATGAAAGTTTCCTGCCAAACAATTGCCACAGCTTCAACTCCAGTCGGCACTTGTCGTTCGCTCCAGGTTTAAGACAATTTCCATTTGACTGGTGGGCGAAACTAAAGGCGAGTTAAAATGAAATGATTTTCAGCGCAACATTGTTGCGTTAAAAATCACCACCACATAACAGGTCCTGGATGAGTTTTTACGAGACATCTTACTTTGCCAACATGTTACGAGGTTTTAAAAGACAGTTACAAAAACATGCTACATGTTACCATGACAAAATGTTGTGCAAAAAAAAAAATAATAAAATCGTCGTTAAAATTGTCAAGCATGTAATATCAGCTAAATGCAAAAACAAAGGAGACGAGATCGTAAACAATTTTATCGTCTATGCGCTCTCGTTGTTTCTCGTATGCTTTTATGGAATTAAAAACTACTAAACTGTTCTTGATAATCGCAGAAAGCATAATATTTCCCTGTAATTTTAGCGCCAACTCCGACGCAACTCTTTCGAATGTTATTTCCATGAACAAAAGCGTTTACCATTAAGCATCCTTAAAATAATACAAAATGGCCAACATAGACTAAGACAAGCCAAACCAACCTAACACAAGCTTGCTTTGATATTAATAACATTAATAACAGGTGTCGACTTACTAAAAGTAATGAATGCCCTCGTCAACTTTCGATGACTTCAGTTGGTTCTTCTCTGAATCCTTGTTAAAATACTAAAATTTCACCATATGAAGTCCGCCTGGGCAATAACATACCTAGGTAGCGCCTTTGAGTTATGGTTTACGCAACACTCTTAACGGCAGAATAAAAAATTACGAGGAAACAAACAAATTGCAGCGCGGTTATTCCGTTGCGCTATAAATCAACGGTAACACCTCAGCGCGCGCTTAACCTCGTGCGCGGAGCGATAACTGTTACGTCACAAACAGCACGCGTTTTGTTGCTCAGAAACTTTTTGGATGAAAACCGCGGGCTCAGCACCTTCGAACTCGTTTTCATGGAGCAGTGATGATCATCTTAAACTAATTTAAAATTAAAATTTAGCAACGGAAGCAAGTTCAAGGCAAGTTCAAGTACAACAATAACCGCACAAAAAATCGCATGTGTTAACTGGCCTTAAGAGGAAGACTTCTTTTTTTCGGAAAGGTTTTTTTACCTGTTGTTAAGCTCGGCCAGTTTAGCACTGGTTTCTTGATCCAAGCGGTTCCTTTGTGCTTCCAGCTCCTTCACCTGTTGATGTTCCAGTTCTATGGAAGATAAACATCAAAGATCAGCGCTGAAGTTCTCCTCAATGTTGAACATACAATCTCAATATTTCCCCATGGGTAAATTTGGTTTTCAAGACGTCAAGAAGCAAGGCAGGTGTCGGAAACCGGGAAAATAATCCATTTTTCCGTATTACACAAAGATCAAGACCTTTTAGCGAATTCGAGCAACAATATCAAAGAAACTAAACATTGCTGGTCTTAATTAAAGGCTCCTCAGAGCCAACCCGTGAATAAGAAATATTCAACGCAATATTTTGGTAAGCTTATGTTTTCACAGACACGGTTCTTTTTTTTAAATAACCGTAAGGAAATCGCTTTCATAATGTCCAGTTCGAGGACAAAAAAAGAAAAGTCACGGGCGTGAATTGATCCCGGGCTCCCAAGTACAACTCCGGCGCCTTAGCCCACGAGACCATCGAGGAACACATACTAAGTTAAGACTAAATTTTGTTATTTAAAGGTAGATACGCTTAAAAACGCGTGTCTCAATTAGAAAAACCTTTTAGATCGATTTTATGTCGCATTAAAGACTCCAAATGCGAAACATCTTTAAGCTTATTGTTGTTTATATTCGTTTACAACAAATTAGTTGTTATCGCTGGATTCATGCTGTTCTTGTTACGAAACGCATTCGTAACGAAGCATCACGTCAATACGTTTACAGCTGATGGGAGGAGTGAGTGAGTGAATGAATTAGCCACCGCTACCGATAACCCTTTCATTACGCTTGCGCGTATTCACGGGTTAAAAGGTTAAGATCTTTGGCTTTTTGGTCTAAAATGTAAAACACACAGACTCAAACGATAGAGCCACCATCAGCGGCATGTCCAAAATAATAAAAAACATGAAAGGAAAATCATCTTGTACAGCATAATAAACAGCAACAGAGGATACCACTGCCCAGCAGCTCTCAGTTAAATGATCACACATTAGGATTTCATCCAGATTCGAATGGAACCACCATGTATAATAGCATAATAAACCGCCGGCGGTACCACTGGAAAATACTGTTTTCATTTGAATGGGCACACGATCATGTTAGGGCGCTTACCATTTGCCAGAACTGCCCGGCCGGACCGCTCAATTCGTAAATATTATTCCATTATTTGCCAGAACTGGTGGGCCAGACTGGTAAATTTGGAAATAGTATGCACCCTTTTGATGGACTGTAGGAACAAGACTTCTGACAAATGGTAAGCGCCCTCGGGTTGAGAAGGTACACTCCCAGAGTCAGTTATGGAGATATGTATTGTAGATCTAACTTTTGAGTCTGTGGACGAAATCCTCAGTATGGTGTGACCATTCAAATGAAACCTCTTTGGCAGTACTTTGCATGGTACCATTTGTTCTAACTTTTGAGTCTGTGGACAAAATCCTATGGTGTGACCATTCAAATGAAACCTCTTTGGCAGTACTTTTGCATGGTACCATTTGTTTATTAATACTTTACAAAATGAAATTTGGGATTTTTCTTGAGTTTTGACTTTTGGCACTCTTGGGAGTGAAAGGGTTAATAAACGACATAGAAAAAAACAGCACCAGGCGAAACTCAAAGTCAGTCGAAACTCTCTTATACGGGCACCTAAGGGCGTAGCCAAGTGTGTTGCACTGAGAGGTGTCCGTATTATATAGAGGTAGTTAGAGGTCATGGATGCGACTTTATTTTAAAGGCCGCAGTTTACTTCCAAACATCCAAACTCGTCATTTATTTACTGTGGTATTAACGTTTGTTTTGCTTAACAGAAATTGCTTAAAATTGCTTAAAATGCAATTTTTCTCGTAGCCTTACTCTTGCGTTAACCTGTTGCTATTGATTTCAGTGTTGTCTTATCAGTTTTTATCAATAACAGGCCCACAGTAATTGGCTTCACGCTGTTGCGGTTCACCCTGCCCTTGTTTGCTGTCTATTCGTATGCCCTGAATTATTGTAACAGTCCTTTAATCTTATACTAGTAGTAACATCGTGTAAGTAATCTCGTGGCGAAGCTAATAAAAAATATGTGCATCTATTGTGATCATTGGAGTGTATTGAAAATTATTCGAAGATAAAGCAGTCGGTGACAATTCATAACAATGTGTTAATGTATTATATAAAATACGTACAGCTTTCAATCGAGCAAAAACTGGGACAATTGGTTAACTTTGGTCTCTTAGCACAAAAAAAGAACACAATCCGAAGTAACAATCATTAATTTTTAAAATTGAAAATGGTATTTTACCGTCTTAAGAAATGTTAACGCAGGATACTTCTTTAAAATTTCTCCGCTTTGCCTCAAAAGCTCTTAGGATTTGTTGTGATTTGTTGTGCCAAGATCTCGCATTATTCTTAATTTATGCTGGTGCTGGTCGGTAGTGAAAAATTAAAATGTATTTTGCGAAACATTCAAAAGCAAACATCGCTACATGAAAGTACTACTCAATAGCTTTCTGGCCACACTCTAGCATCCCCCTCACAGAATTGCACATTTTAAGACATTTTAAAATTGTTCGCTCACCTTAACTTACAAAAGCTGTACATTTTGGACGACAGCTTTGGAAAGACCGGCTGACCACGAATTCTTTGCGTCAATATAGCCTTCCAGGACAAATTTATCAGACTAACTTTATAGCAGACGTCTTCTACACTTTTAAAAACTTGAGAGAAATGGTTTACGCTCGTTTAAGTTCATCTACTACGTTGATTTATGCGATGTTTAAAAGCGTTAACGCCAAAATTTCTTCATCCGTGAAATTCGTAAACAAGTTATAGAGATGTAAATTTATTTAAATGAACGCGTCGCTAAAGGCACAAAGCAAGCCAAGCGTCATGCCTAGTGCAAACAATGCAAAGATAGCTGATAGCTTCATATCACTTTATTTATTTATTTATTTATTTATTTATTTAAAATTTGAGAAGATTGCGACGATTACATGGTTCAAAATATTGGACTATGAATCCGGGAATTTTTTTGCACTGCGAAAGAGATGCCGTCGATATAGTCTACACCTTTTCGCCTAATATGGTTACCTTTATGGGGCATATTCATGCTAACTGAAGTGATTTTTTCGCACGTGCGTTGATAATGACAACTAATGAATCTCTTTGTAATGGTTTGAGACGATACAAAATCACAAGGGAACTTAAAAGGCAGAAGAAGGGAAGGAAGGCATCATCAATCAATCAGTCAGTCAGTCAGACAATCAGTCAGTCAGTTCGTCAGTCAGTCAGTCAGTTAGTCAGTCAGTCAGTCATTCAATCAGACAATCAGTCAACCAGTCAGTTAGTCAGTTAACCAGTCAATCAGTCAGTCAGTCAGTCATTCAATCAGACAATCAGTCAGTCAGTCAGTCAGACAATCAGTCAGTCAGTTCGTCAGTCAGTCAGTCACTTAGTCAGTCAGTCAGTCAGTCAGTCATTCAATCAGACAATCAGTCAACCAGTCAGTCAGTCAGTCAGTCATTCAATCAGACAATCAGTCAGTCAGTCAGTCAGTCAGACAATCAGTCAGTCAGTTCGTCAGTCAGTCAGTCACTTAGTCAGTCAGTCAGTCAGTCATTCAATCAGACAATCAGTCAACCAGTCAGTCAGTCAATCAGTCAGTCAGTCGGTTAGTCACTTAGTCAGTCAGTGAGTGCGTGTGTGAGTCAATCAGCCCAGACTGTCAACGATCAATCAGTCATTCAATCAGCCCAGACTGTCAACGATCAATCAGTCATTCAATCAGCCCAGACTGTCAACGATCAATCAGTCATTCAATCAGCCCAGACTGTCAACGATCAATCAGTCATTCAATCAGCCCAGACTGTCAACGATCAATCAGTCATTCAATCAGCCCAGACTGTCAACGATCAATCAGTTAGTCAGTCAGTCAGTCAGTTAGTCATTCAGTAAATTAGTCAGTCTGAGTCAGTCCATGGTAAATCGACAGTCGGCCAGTAAGTTACCGGTAGCCAATCATTCAGTTAAGCAAGTCAGACAGACAGTCAGTCATCCACACAATCCACTGCAAGCCAGTCAGGTCATTCGGTCAATAAAATAATCAATCAATCAGTCACGACAACCACGTAAAAAAAATTTTCGATCATTTAATCACTTTGTTAGTCATTTCTTCAACTGATCTGTCGATTGGTCAAAACAGTCAGTAAGTGAGATCGATCATTCGGTCAGTCAAGTCAATTAATACTGAATCACTCCGCCTACCTTTCTTGGTGTTCACAGCCTGTTCTTCTACTTCCAGCCTCTGCAATTTCTTCTCCGCTTCCTTCAGCTCCTCTCCCTGCCGCCGGTGCCGCAATGCTCCCTCGATCCGCGTCAAGCCTTCTTCTTGCTGAATCTGCCGCAGTTTTAAGGCAGCTTCTTCAGCTTTCTGCTCTTCTTCCTTCCTCTTTTTAACGGCTTCTTCCAACGCTGTTTTCTCCTTGTCCACATTCATCTCATACATTTTCTTCCACTCCTCTAGTTCAGCCTGACAATCACATGGTACAATTAATGTTGCGCCAGCAACAACAACAACAACAACAAAAACAACTTTATTTAGAGTGGTTTTCAATTGAGTGTTCAAAGTCATGTCGCGATTGCTTTGATTGGCTAAAAAATTTCGCGCCAAATTCCAATTTCTTAACCAATTGGAAGAAACACCGAAACCAACTGTGACTAACTCGCTCGCGTTTTCCCGCGCTTGGCGTTGGGAAAGAGGAAACTATCCGCAATCCAAGCGAGTTAAATCTAAGAAACTTGACACAACGGCTACCAGCCGTTTACGTGTTTCGATTTCTTCCTTGGCGCGCGTGCTAGTGCATGACGTAGCATGGCGTTGCGACACTCATGAATTGCGTGCACAGTAAGATTGCGCAAAAACAATTAGTGTCTGTAGAGCGGGTTTGCACTGTAATGCAGAACCTGTAAGAAGCCATGATTTGGTACCCACCTGTTCTTTAGAGCCCTCCATAGGTAGAGAGGAGTATGACTGGCTTTTCTGCACAACTGTCACCACCTCTTGAACCGGAATTCTCTCGGGCTCTGGGCGTTTTGTTCTCTCTTCGAGTTCTCGTTCACGCTGCGCCATTTCCTCTTCAAAACGACGCTCCTTTTCTAACAGCTCCTCTTGTTTACGTCGATAAGCGTGCAACAGCTGTTCAGCTTCTTCATCAGCTGTTCTCTGCTTCTGAAGGCGATCATCCTCCTCCTTAGCGCGTTGTTCCTCCATCGCGATCCGTTCGCGCTCCAGTCTATCTTCATACTCTCGCTTCTGTCGCTCCATCTCCTCCTCTTTAAACCTCATCTGCCTCTCAAGTTCTCGCTCTTTTTCACGCTCCAAAGCTCGCATCTCTTCCTCCTGTACCTCTTTAAGCCTCTCTATTTCTTCTTCTCGCTTTCGGCGTTCCTCGTCTTGTTCTCGCTCAAGCTGAAGTCTTTCTTCTTCTCTTTGTCGCAACTGACGATCTAGTTCTTCCTCTTTCTCTCGTTCTTCTCTTTCTTTCTCGCGCCTTTCTTCTTCCCTTTTCCTTCGCTCATTTTCTTCATCTTGTTTCCGTCTTTTTTCGTTTTCCTCCTCTTCTTCTTCCTTCCTCCTTCTTTCATCTTCTTCACGTTCTTTCCTCTCCATCTCCATCTCCAATTCCAGTTCTGCTTGCAGTTCTCTGGCAAGAGCATCTTCCTTCTCTTTTTCTTCCTTTTCCCACTGCAGCATTCTCCGTTTTTCTTTCTCCTTGATTTTAAGAACAAAATATATTAAAAAATACAGTGACCAAATTTCAAGTTTAACACCAGAAAAATGAAATTCCAAATTCCACCCTTCCTCCCCCAAAGGTATGATTTCTAGTTTTGAGCGCTTATCGTGTCAGGTCTAGCTATCCGCGGTGCTGTACTGAATAGTCTAAGAATTTCATCCACAGACACAAAAGTAAGAACCACAAAGCATGAACCAAGAATGAATTCATTTAACCCTTTCATTCCCAGAGTCAATTATGAAGACATGTACAGTCAACCCTCTCTTAACGACCACTCTCTTAAGCGACCACTTCCCGTTGTATTTCAGTCAAATACTGTTTCAAATTGACAGTAGTGTAGTTCTAACTTTTGCGTCTGTTGACAAAATCATATGGTGTGACTATCGAAATGAAACTTCTTCGGCAGTACTTTCGCATGGTTCCATTTGTTTTTCAATATTTTCAGTACAAAATGAAATTTGGAATTTTTCTTAAAATTTAATTTTTAGCACTGTTGGAAGTTCAAGGTTAAACAACTCACCTTCTCTCGCTCTTCTTCATCTTTTTGTGCCTTTTTGCGCGCCCTTTCCTTCTCCCACTCGCTCTCCGATTCTGTGACTTCGGAATCACTCTCGTTAGCACCGGACTTTCTCGGAGATGCAACCGACGGTTTCGCAGCCTTGGCATCTCTTGCTGTATTGCTGGGCAGCGGACTTCTCGTACCAAACAAGCTACTGCCTCGGGTGGTGTCGGGGCCATCTGATGGCAGAATATCCTGTATAAAATAAAACGAGGAGTTCATCAATATACAGAAAATATCATTATTTCCTGGGGGCAATATGGCTGAGTATTTACATTCTTGTGGAGTTAGAATAACTTATCAAAATAACCGTGTTGAAAATTTTGAGTGTCGTAAATCCCAACCAAAGTAATTACTCTGACATTATGCAGACAATCCAATGAACCAATCAGAACTCGAAGGAGATACATGTAGCCGGCGCCAAGCGCGGGAAAATGCGTGCGAGCAAGTTGTGATTAATATTGGTTTTACTTCTGATTGGTTGAGAAAGTGGCGCGAGATTTTTAAACCAATCGCAAATGTAGCAATGCAAAACAAAAGCAATTGCGTCAGTGCGTCAGTCAGTCAGTCGAAATATTAATAATAAAAAGACGGTCACTTACCGCATCTGAGCTATCCCAAGCAGACTCCTCTGTATAATGACAAAGAAAAAAAACGCCAAATTATTGAGAGATTGATACTTGCCAAAACGTTTATTCCGCCTCATGCTGGTATTCCGCTAATTTTAAGTCACTCAAAAGACAAAACTGACATCAATCAAACCCTCCATTAAATTATTGCAGCTAGCCTACGTAGCAACATAGCAGCCGTTTCCTTTCCGAGAGCGCCAGAGACACGTAAAGGCATGAGGCGCGAAAAGCAATTTTTTCGCTCCTTTTCACGCTCCATGCCTTCACGCGTCTTCCACGCTCTCGGAAAGAAAACAACTGCTAGGTTAGATTGCAGCTTGAAAAAATTGGATAAAGAGGTTAGTTTTAAAAAAATTGTGGTGCTACGTCGGCGGGAGAGTAAAACACTAAAATATAGTTTTATGAACTGAGTCGATAGCAAGGTAAATTGGCCACCGTGAAGATATTTTTACCATTCCTAGTTTAGGAACCAAGAACAGAATTAAGGGGCTATTCACATGATACCGGAATGACTTTTATTCTGGAACGAGTTCATTCCATCTCCATATATTTCTCTGTATCTGTTTACATGATACCGAGACGAAGTTTTGCTCCCGTACAGGTCATTCCGGAATGAGTTCACTCCGGTTTTCAATCCGAATGAAATTCTCGTTCAGGTATGGCATTTCATTCTGGTATCATGTAAACTGAAAACGAACTTCGTTCCAGGATGAAAACCACAAACCGTGTAGTCTGGGGCAAGTGGCGCATGCGTATTGTTTTCTGATCTGGCGCGAAAACCACACAAGCGAGAACGCCTTAGGCTGAGCCGGTCGATTTTGTCATGTCAATACAGTACATACTTCATTTTGGAACGAAACTCATTCCGGAATGAAACTCATTCCGGTATCATGTATATAGCCCCTAACTTTTACCTTCACTTTGACTTTCGTCATCAGGTTTGACAGGTTCATCCGGTTTAGCGGATTTGCGCTGACCGTCTTTCGTCGCGGGCTTTTTATCTGACATTCCACTAATGTCAGGATCTGAGACAGAACTGACAGAGCTGCCGAGATCGACATCCTGCTTTGGAGGAACTAAAAAGGAAAGAAACACATATTAAACAAATTGGAAATAAAGACAAGAAAAGGTTTTACAGAAACTGTACATGCGTTGTTGCTTTGGCAGGTAAGTTGGAATATTTGGTTAACTTTCAAATAATTACTCTTTGTCGGATAAAACCACTGAAATAGTCGGTAAGGTAAACCTTGTTTGATCTCACCAATTTCTTTCTTTTCTGTCGGGTTTTTATCGTCGGTTTGTCCCCGCGGTTTTTGCGTGGATGTCAGCGGTTGCGGCGTGGGAGTAAATCCAGAGCTTGGCCTGGTCAGCGGTTCATCGTCCTCGTCATCAAGTGGAGGCTCGCTGAAGGACAAATCCTCGTCATCATTCCCCTCTCCGCCACTTGATAAGCTGAAGTCTAGGTTGTGCGCTGTTGATTAGATATGTCAATCAATCAATCAATCAATCAATCAATCAATCAACCAATCGGACAGTCAATCAATCAACTGCTCCGTTCAGAGATCTGTTCGTTACATTATTCATTAGCAACTTCGTTCATGGGGTTAGCTTCAAAAGAACCTGTGGTGCGGTGTCGGTGGGAAAGTAAAACATGAAAATTTCGTTTTATCAACAGAGTCGATAAGGTAAATTAGCCACCGTAAAGACATTTAAGGTCGCTCCATATAGTTTTTTGGCGCGCGAGGCATCGGCACGAAAATGGCGCAGCGCGTGTTTGTTTATTTTGATGACGTCACGAAAATAGAGGTTTTTACGGCAGCTAAAACGTTAATTGCGCGCGTTCCACACGGTAATTTTTTACAAAAATTGGCAAATTGATAGGATTTTCTTGGTTCGCGATCACAAAGAAAAGACAACAATTTTAGTTCATACACAAATGCAATATAAAACGTAAAAAACGAAGTGGGTAAATTGCCGAAAATTATGTACCGATTGTTTTATGACTTTGTCATATGAGACTTACTGAATGTTTATACTGTTTCGCCAAAAATCGTGAATATTTATCGTGTAAAAACCGAGAAAAGCCGTCGAAAGGTTTCCTAGCCTTGAACAACAAGCCCAACAACTCAATCAGTGGTTGCCATAGTAACGAGACAAGACTGCAAAATTAGACTTCTCTGTAAAGGAGAAAGCCTAATCTACGTGTATGTGTATATTATGCCTAGTATCGCGAAACAAACCTCTCGAAAGACAGCAATAAGATCATGCATATTTTATTTGGAAGACTGGCCAATAGCTATATGGAGCCACCTTAAGAGCGAGGTTTCGAGCGCTAGCCCTTCATCAGCTTTTCAATCTCTTTACCTTATCAACTCAGTTGACAACTAAAAAAAAAACAATTTCATTTTGTAAAGTCGCGTTCGATTGACCGTATTCCGGAATAAGAATAACTTCACCATCACATGAAAGACTGGTTGAACTGTAAAAATCGCTTTCGGGCCCGTGAGAATTGTTTGTTCAGGCACACTTGCAGCAATACGTGTGAATCTGGCAAAACATGCTTACATCGGGCAATAGGAGATGTTTAATTTTCCAGTAGTTCCCAAATCCCGATTTTTGTGACCATTCTTATTTTTTTATTCCGGAATACGTTCAATCGAACGCACCCTAAATAGACTACATGTACTTTCGTTCAATCAGTACTGAGTTTGTTAGTCGGTTCATCCGTTGTGCTAATCGCTTGTTCATCTGTTCATTCGTTGGTTAATTTGTTACTTTAGAAAAATCCCTACCATTCTGTGGCGGCTTCAAGCCAGCTGTTGGTTTTGGCAACTGAAAGAAATAACCTCAAACTCAATATTACATGCAATCATCAAATATCCATCTGCTAATTCCAGTTAATACATGATACAGTACTCGTAAGTATTCACATAAGTTATGTCGTTTGACGCAAAAACCTAGCCTTGAAACTGGCTCTTCTAAGTGAGCATGGAGAAGAAGCGCATGTTACACATTTGCTCCCTGCTCGCTCGTTGCTTGTCCTTCAAGCTCAAGCACCGCACAAATGCCTGTTTCAAAGCACAAAAATAATGTCTTGTTTCACAGCAATGTCTCTCTGTCGTGAAAACTGTGGAAGTGCACACAGACATATTACTGCAGCTGCTTTTCTACAAGAAATCAATTGACTAACCTTGGTGTTTCCCCCACTTAGAGCTGCAAGCACATCTGTATCAGATATAGCACCCTGTAAAAGAAAAGTAATTAAACATCTCACTCTGTTACAGGTTAACATTTTACTGTCTTTCTCTCGTCTATAGTGCATATAATGTGGTTCTAACACTCTGGTTTTGAAAAACATTCTCAAGTGTGACCATTCAAATGAAAGCTACCGAGCAGTACTTTCCTGTAGTACTGTTTATTATGCTGTACAAGGTGGTTATAACTTATGGGTCTGTGGATGAAATCCTATTCTAAAGTGTGACATTCAAATGAAAGCTACTGAGCAGTACATGTACTTTCCTGTGGTGCTGTTTGTTATGCTGTACAAGGTGGTTCTAACTACATGTATGTCTTCTTAGTCTGCAGGTGAAATCCTAAAGCGTGACCATTCAAATGGATGCTAATGAGAAGTACTTTCCTGTGGTAAGCACTGTTTATTATGCTATGCAAGGTGGTTCTGACGTTTGAGTCTGGATGAAATCCCAAAGTGTGGCCATTCAAATGAAAGCTACTGAGCAGTAATTTCCTGTGGTGCTGTTAATAATATTACACTGTAATCACACTTTTGAGTTTGTGGATGTGATGCAGCCTTTGTTTGAGAAAAGGAAACTTTCCGACACATTATTTGCCAATCTTGAGCAATCTTGAAAGTAAACGTGTTCAAAAACAGAAAAACTACCAACCTCAGAATCTTGATCGGCAGTCAGCTCCCAAGGCCTTGACTGAGGTTTACTCTCCTCTGTCCTGGTTTGTGTGGGTTCCTTGACAACCTGTCCCACTCCCCCAGGGATGGGCAGTTTCCGTTTGGTGGGTGTACCGTGAGGAGAGTTGGTAGGACTGTTCTTTGAACTGGCACCACCTGCTATGAGCTTTTTGGCTGGAGAGGGGGACTGGGTCTCAGCTGAGCAGACAGGGATGCGTGATTGGCTGCTGGTTTCAGGAACAGAGGGCTTGTGTTCTAGGAGATAAACATTATAATCCTTCATTCTATAAGGCACAACTCCACAACAGTACTGTAATATTAAATAGCAC
Organism: Dendrophyllia cribrosa; assembly: GCA_024195265.1. NCBI lineage: Eukaryota > Metazoa > Cnidaria > Anthozoa > Scleractinia > Dendrophylliidae > Dendrophyllia > Dendrophyllia cribrosa. Next base: position 6,652,795 of record JAJLRJ010000012.1, on the reverse strand, counting down.
AAGTGGAATGTATTTTACAGTAGAAACACAAATCTCTTTGTGTGGTACATGGGGGGAGACTTACATTGTATCAGAAGGGGGGAACTTATTTAATATTTTTAGCCCTCAGGGAGGCTAGTGCTAATTTGAATGGGGATGCTTTTTTGAAGCTGGGCACTAATTCGAGCATTTACAGTACAGGGTTAGTATTCCCGTAAATACTCTATTATGACCCCTCTCTATTGAGACCCCTCTCTAACTCCCTTTTGGAAGTCAAAATTTGTAATGGAGCCACCTCCTCCCACCTTCGCATTCAGTTTGTTAGAACTAAACATGGTCTGAAATGTCACTTGAATGATTTCCAAGCCAATACAAATACTGTAAAATCCTGGTTATTGATCAGTAAATATTTGCAACTTACGGCCGCAAGTACACAGTGACATTTTCAGGTGTAGGGGAGCAGCGTTATACATAAATTTACCTTGAATGGGCTCTGACTTGGCAACAGTTGTCTTGATGGGAATTCGACTACCAGCTGGTGAAAATAGAGCAAATCATATTAATATAATTTCACCATTTCAGTATTTTAAAAAGCACAGTCATATTTTTAATTGGTAATTTTAATCCCAGAAGAAAAATGTATTAAAACATTAACAGTTTGTATTATAACTAAGATACCATCTGAATAAATATATAGATAAATAAATAAATAAAATAAATAAATAAATAAATAGCTGTTAAATATGTAAATAGAATAAGTTATAAATAATGCAATCTATCACATGCATTAATATTAAATACATTTTACAACAACAACTTTAAAGAGCCTATAAAATGAAATTTTTGACCCATTTTTTATACTAAAAAATTTAAGTCCATGTTCCACTGATTCATAATTTTTCAATTTAAGTTAATTGCTCAAGTGCGCAATCTATTTTTTTTTGTTATCTCAAAGTTGGCCTATTTGAGCCAAAAATATAGAAATAATTTCATTTCATAGGCACTTTAATAGTCAACTCTAACAACTTTACAACAAAACTTTAATGAATAAAGTTGTTGTTGTTGTTTTTTACAGAGACTAAATAATTACAGTATCTGCACTTGCATCTACAGTATCAGTATCACTTGCAGCTACATGTAGTCAAAGTCAAATGTTCCACCGACAGTTGTCTGTCAATTTTCATTTGCTTTTGTCACTAAAATTGCACATTCCTCGAGTGTATATATTAATAATGCATACCTAGTGGTTGTACTGGTCAATAAGTAGTAGATAAAATATGAGCGGGAGATCTGTATGGGTGTTTACAATGGCGAGCCGAAGGCGAGCCATTGTAAACGCCCATACAGATCGGACGCGAATATTTTATCGTATTTATGAAATGAAACAATGAGTAGAGATCTGTATGAAAAGTTAATGCATACTAATTAGCTGAGCAGATGTCTGTATCAAAAGTTAATGCTACTGTTTAATAATTCATCAACTCGGTTGATTTGTATTGGGGTTTACAAACCTTCATTAAATTTTCATTTCTTTTGTACTTTCCTTATGAATTATTACTGAATTTTATAAGGGAAATTAAAGTACAACATATAGCTTGCTTAAAAAAAATGTTACACGTAACTTCAAATAAGACACTCACATTTCGCACTTTGAGTAGAGACATCTGAGCCTGTTCTAGTGACTTGTTTGGGTGATTTATTGAGTGCTGCTAACAAACTTGGCTTAGCTGATGATGTCTATTAAACATAACACCAAAAAAAAACAATTTTTAAATAATTATTTGTAACTCAACAAACTGAAGATTAGCCCTGTTCGTCTAAATTTCAAACCTTGTCATTTTGCAATTTCGCGAGGTTCGTGTGTCACTGTCAGGAGTTTAGTGAACTACCACACTGCAACTTCACAATTTCACGGAATGTTCTCTTAGGAATTTACCCTAGCAGGGCCACATTATTTGAGGCCTCCTTTCTCTACATCGATCTGTTAAGGTAAGGGATCAATGCAGCATATTAACAATTATATGTATAACCAATTTGGCAACATTTCCTTGATATTTCTGACTGCTTCTTGATTTGGGGAAGTGCAAGGATCATGTGGTACTTAATTAACCCTTTGGAAAATATAAGTACCATAAAAATTCAAATATTAAGCCCTCCTGAAAAATAAAGGTATTAATAACAAACCTTTGTCTTTGATCCAAACATGTTATCATCCTCATCCCCAGAAGAATGCCACGAATATCCTCCCGCTGAATGGCTAAAATAATATACATGTAAACAAGAAATTTTATTATTAAATATAATTTAGAAAATAAAAACCTCAGAAGGAAGTTGTGACTACTGTGATCAGTAGTTGTTGTGGTTCAAATTTTTCTCTGGGTTTAAAATTTTCAAACCAGTTTGTTTTCCTTTGTCTCGAGCATTATAGTTAGTAATCTGAGAAAAGAGGGCATAAAAATTAAAACCAAACCAAAGAAAAAATTGAACCCAACATAGGATGTCATCAATACTATACATCTACTGACAACAAATTATTAGCTCAGTTGATAATTTAAATATAAATTTGTTCGCAGACATTTACTCGATCCCTCAAGATAAGGGTCTTGAGGTTTTTAAATAATTATCATAGATTACAGACTGGCAAGGCTTAACCAGCTACTATTAGCTGTATAATAACACCGGGTCTATAGCTGACAGTACAATTTTTTAACTCTACCACCTAGTATACTTTAATTTATATTTAAATAACATTTGATAAATGCTCATAATTATGGTGCTTCTGTGTGCAATAAAAGCAACATGTGATATTACAGAACTAAATATTTTCATGTTTTACACATCAACATGTTTAGTCCTGAACTCACAGAATTAACTCAGTGTCTCATCATTCACACAAACACGACAACATGGTTCAATCAGATTTATTGTGCATGCAAATAATGTAGTTGGTTTCAACTCACAAACACATGCAATAGCAAATGGAAAAGCAACATTTGTTATTACAGGACTAAATATTTCATGTTTCACACAACATGTTTAGTCCTGAAGCACAGACTTATAATACACTCAAACTGTCCATAATTATTCACACAAACACAACAACATAATTGTTTCAGCTATATCACTCCTAAGTACATGCACATGTACCATAGTCAAGGTTTCAATGCACAAACACATGCAATAACAAATGGAACTACATGTAGCAGTTAAACTTGCATAATACATGTTCCTACAGTAAAATATCAATTTTTTTTATAAAATTACATGTGCATGTAATTAGAGAAATGTAAAACCTTACTTTGTCTGTAATTTGTAAAACTGTGCTGGAGTTAGTGAGTCAGTTTTGCTGTTTTAAAAAAACACTGATAATTTCATTCACTGAAAGAATAAACTTAGAGACATGACACCTGCCTTTTAAAGACTGAATATTAAATTAATTATGAGGTTAACATGAATTAATTAGCATTGCCTGAAACCCAAACAATAAATAAATTAAAGCAAAAGGTAATAAAGTAAGTAATTTACTTACTGACTGACTGAATCATCTTCCTTGGCAGATGTACTGTTATAACCTGCCAAAAAAAGATAAACTAAGAGGAATCTAGCACACAACAATTTATTTTGTTTTAAATTGAAGAGGTGAAAATGTTCCTAGGCTAACTTAAACCTGCCAACTTTTTCCGAGTGATACATGTAGGCATGAGAATTTTTTCATGGGAGTGCCAGGATTTCCGAAGGCGATCCGACCAAATCTGAAGATAACCCGATCTATTCCGAAGATGTCCGAATTATTATGTTCCGAAGAATTCGGAAGTTTCTATGGGTGAGGGGGGGCGCATTTAAATGAGACAAACAGGGGTTTAAGTATATATTAAATGAAATCCTGCATTCTATTAAAGATAAAATATAAGTACAGTATTATTAACTTGTACTCTTTGCCAATTTATAAATATTTCTTGGCCTTATCATATATGCTGTAAGGAAAGGTATGTCATTTGCAAAGAGAATACTGGATATTTTGATCACATGCAATTGTGTACAGTCACCTCCTTCATCGGCCACAGGGGCTCCAAATGAAAAATCCACTTCATTGGTAACTGTTCCAGACCCTGTTAATCCAGGAAACTCTGATCGCTTCTTGCTTGGTGTTGACTGGTTTGATTTTGCAGCCCTAGCTTCATTCCTTGCTTGTTCCTGCTGCTCCTCATACTCTTCAATAATGTTGGAAACACTGCAAAATATTTGAAAAACCATGATATAAACGACCACCAAAAATGCAAACTTAAGGCAATGGTGCATGGCTTATCCATGGGAGGTCTTATAACCACTTTGAATCACATGAACCTGAAGAAAATTTTATGTAAAATTTAAAGCACCTACAGAGCATTACACATGATATAATCAGTGCAATATATTGTATCATAAAATATAGAAGTTTTGATCCAAGGGCCAAAATTGCCATTTTTATGGAGTTGAACTGTAACATATTCAATTTGAGTCTGTACATGTATGTATTTGTTTGTATACAGTAATAACACTGGGTGTGTGGTTGCATGCTTACCAGAAGTAAGAAACAATAGAAAAATTATAAGCTGTTGACTCACTTAAAAGATCAGGTGGTTGCTTACAAGAGGCAGGGTTGCCAAAAAAGCCAGCTGCTGGAAAAATATTAATCACCACCCGTTTGTCAATAATTAGTGGCCGGCTTCTTTGCTTGCTAGTTTAGAGGAGATGGCATTTTAAAAAAAATCCACTGCAGTTACTTTCCAAGTTTTGCCTGAGTAATACAGAACTATTTTTTGACGAATGGGGGGCTGCAGCCCCCCTGCCCACCCCCGCACCCCTGTATTTACTTTGAACTTTTCTGATGACCTTGAAGTGGTTGCTTAGGAGAGGTGGTCGTACATGGATGCTCAACTGTATTTTTATCACACGACTCTGGAAGTTTTGATATAGTAAGCAAACCCTGTACAAATTCTGTATGTAAAACAGTGATTGTACATTAATTTAAGTTATAAAAAGGTAATATTAAATTTTTAAAAGAAATAATTCCTTGCGAAGTGAGGTTTTAATTTGTCGCACGTGGATCACTTTACTGTCTCATGGAACCTTGGGTTACCTTTACATGTAAGATATATCCGGTTGGTGTCCTAGCAACAAAACTGCAACAAAGCTTCAATTGACGCCTTCCAGTGTGACGAGCAACTGGAAATGAGAATGTCTCAACTTCTGGGCCATTGTGGACATGAATGCAACCCAACCTCTCCAGTTAAATCAGAAATCTCATCTCTCCCTTCCCCATCCCTAAAATTTTGCGGTGCACCCTCCCCCGAGCTTTGCAAGGTTCTGTGAGAGATGGAGTTTCTGGTTCTAGTATTTTTATTTAACAATATTAGAAGTGGGATCCCTGTGTACTTGCTGACCTGTGGTGTCCATGAATGACGGCATGATCTGAAGCCTTCCAACCCTGTGAATCCTTAAGTTCCGTGTTGGCTTTGTGCTGGAGAAATAGTCTGACTATTCCAATATGTCCCTCACTAGCAGCCGTCATTAGTGGTGTCCTGTATTTATTTAACAAAACGATGGTCAGAAAAGCAACTAATAAGACCTAGTACTATTAGTTCGTCCATATTGCTCTATTTTATTTTATTTGGCTAATCTACCTTTAGTTCTGTGAGGAAACCTGATCTATACAAGCCCTATGGTTTCTTTCAGGTTTCCTCGCCATCTAAAAAAAAATTGTAAATTTGTAATTATTCTAAGTTATGTCATGCAATTGTGTGAAATGGTGAAATCAATAAATTATCAAAATTATCAAGTACATGATTTAACTGTCAGTAATGATTCAATTTTAAGGGCTTTCCATCCATCATGCAATAGGATTTTGGCATAAAATGTTCCTTCACTAGTTACAGTGTATTAAGGAAAATCCAGGGTCAGTTTAATGAAGAGATTCGAGAAAGATCTGGCACAAGGACAATTATTGGTTAACAAGTAAATAAAGATAGTCAATGGAAAGGGTTTAACAAAGGTGTGAGTTATGGCGCGTGAGTTAGGGTGGTGTAATATTGAAAATTCAAGATTCTGTATGTCAAATATTGAAATTTCAAGATTCTGCATGTCAAATATTGAAATTTTAAGATTCTGCATGTCAAATATTTAAATTTCCAGATTCTGCATGCCAAATATTGAAATTTCAAGATTCTGCATGCTTCTGCATGATTTGGCATGCAGAATCTTGAATTTCAATATGTGGCATGCAAAATCTTGAAATTTCAATATTCTGCATGCAGAATCTTGATGGCATACAGAATCTTGAAATTTCAATATTTGACGTGCCAAATATTGAAATTTCTAGATTCTGCATGCAGAATATTGAAATTTTAAGATTCTGTATGTCAAATATTGAAATTTCAATATTTGGTAACTCACATTTAATTAACTCACCATGATAACTCACGATACGTAACTCACGATATTGGCGGACCCCAGTGGAAATGGTTAACTAGGTCATGTTTTAAGAATGTCACCTGACAAGAACCCAAGGATGGCACTAACGTGGATACCCGAAGGCAAGCGTAAATGTAGGAGGGGATGCCCAAGAAAGATGTAACAGAGAACCGTTGATAAAGACAGGATTTAGAACCTGGAGAGAAGCAGAAACTGCAGCTACATGTAGAGACAGAACAACTTGGTGGAGGAGGATTGATGTCCCTTTTCGCCATGAAGAAAGAGAGGAATAGAAGATGATGTAACAATATTAGGTGTTTTTTTTGTTGTTGTTGTTTTTGGAGGGTTTCCATTAAATTTAATAGCAGTGGCATTAGATACTAATTAATGGGGTTTTTCTGTATAAATAAAGGCCGGTCTGTCTGTCTGTGCATCCAATAAACCCTTATTGCATGTAGGTAAGGTTAATAATTTACAAGGTAAGGTTTAAGTTTTTCTTTGGTATATAAAAAATTTTCAATGAAACCAGTTTCTCTTTTTGTTTTCTTTTGTCTTAGATTCATTATCATATTAAACTCTGTGACAGAGTAAAACAAAAATTAAACTGGTTTCAAAATTTTCAAACCAAAGAAAATTTTGAACTTAAAGTTCAATATTATACATTGTAGTACACTGCACCTGCCATGAGCATCTACAGCATCAACTGTTGCTCCTTCATTGATCAGAAAATTCACAAAATCCAAGTTTCCAAGAGATGATGCTACATGTAGAGGAGAAAAACCTTCCTGTAAAGGATAATCACAAAATAGAAAAATAAGTATAAAATATATATTTCAATAGTACTCAATCGTGTAGAAATGATGCAAAATTACAGAACCTTGGTTCTGTAACTACATGTACATGTATGTATGATTTCTACACCCTATCCCAGACTAAACTGCTTGAAGATTTGAAGATGATAAAATCCTCCACAGTGGTACAAATACCCATCATACACATGTTAAAGTACTGTAGCTTATAAGCTTAAAAACAAGAGTACCCCCTCCCCCGCCCAGGGTTCTCACTAAGTTTTAGAGTAGACGGTTGAGATATAAATGTAATAGCAGGCGGCTTCATTCAGGTTTGTTTAACACATGTTAAGCCTTTTCACTGAAAAGTAGGCGGCTCAAAATTCAAAGTAGCCGGTTTTTTAGCCGGGTTGCCGGCACTTAATGAGAACCCTGCCCACCCCCCACCCCACCTACACTGTACTAGTACCCAGGGATGCCTGTTACAATAATTTTTATAATAATAATAACATTCTTACACTGTATATGGCACATTACCTAAGCTCGTGGTATTGAAAGTTTACAGTACAACTACATACATTGAAATAACTAAATATATAATTTATGATGATGATGATGGTAACTTTATTTCAACTCGGGTTGATGAGGCTGATTAGGCCTCTTGCAAGATTATGCTCATTTACCGAGAAAAATAATATTATAATAGTACAATAAAAAAAAATAAATAAATTTTATAAAACATTACGGTACCACAAAAAAAAAATACTAACTAATTCTAATTTACATTTTGTATATATTAAACAATAGATTTAACAGCATTCTTAAAATTATTTACTAGTGACTTCATTGTACATGTACGTGGTGTATCCGGAAATGAATTCCAAGCTTTTGACGCAGTGAAGACCACTGACTTAGTCCCATAACAAGTGGTGTTTACTTTTGGGATGACAAGCTTGTTAGTGCCTCTAAGATTCTTAATGTTCTCACGAATAGTAAACAAGTCTTTTAAATATGTAGGAAGAAGATTGTTGACAATTTTAATAAAGCTTTAACCGAGCGGTTAAATGCAGTTAATGGAACGTGACGCCCTATGGGTAGCTGGTCACGCAAACACTGCCCAGTGAGTAAACAATAAGCAAAGCCTCCATTCATTATGAATGCGTTCTATTCACTATCTTGAAATGAATGGTATTCATGTCTAAAAAACAATCAGATATGTGGATATATAGTCTAGAAATATATCTTAGCTTTACCTCGATTGGTTGTCGTTTTCAAAAGCTCTATTCATGGCTCGTAGTTAGCCACGTTGTGTATTTTTACTTTATAGTACAAATGTAGTCATTGGTCGCACTCAAAGACACTGTCTCGATATAAAAGCAGTAGTACACAATCCCAGGTCATTATCCTGGCAGCATTGCACGAAGCAGTAACAGCTTATAAATTGTTTTTCTACATCATGGCACGCCCGCGACATCAGCCTGCGAAGCCAGTAAAAGAGAATCTCACGAAGCTTTCCGTAGAAGTTCTTCGTCTTCGACTGCAGAACTTGAACCTGCCCATAAACGGTTCCAAAGCCCGCTTGGTCGAAAGGTTACGTGCCACGACCACTGGACACGCCGCCGGGCATGGCCGTCCCAAAGGTGTGCAGCACGATCGCCCGAGAACTGCGAAAAAGCAGCCTTACTCAAAGAATCGGACTGCTCGTCAACAAAGAGCAACTGACCTTGCCAGCAACGATGCCGCGGCATCCAGAAATGCCCGACGCGAGCCAGACGTTGAACTCGATTCCCTCTCCGAGGCTGGTTCGTCCGTAGAAGACCTTTTGGGCGCTGCCTCTGAAGAAGACGAACCCGCCGAACAGCTCGCCCACGACACATTGTTTACACCCGCACAGCTATCGGCCATTCAGGACACCGTGTCGACGTCAGTACAAGCGGCCCTAAAATCCCTACAAGGCCACGACGTCCCGCGAGATTTTGCCACTCCTCGCACGCTCAGCACTCGCCCGTCCACTGTGGCTACTCCTATGGGCTTAAACCGGCCTTTGGACAAGAGTCTTGAGGACAAAATACTCCGTGGTGAGTACATCGATTTTGCTCTATTGCTCCCCGATTCCTTGTATCGGTCCCAGACCCCCGAAGTGCAGTTGCGTTACGAAGACTCTTCCCCAGGCTCCCAGGGCTCCCCGTTAACCCTGATCAAACGAAAGAAAACCATCATAGACACTTTTCACAAGTGGCTAGACGCCTTCACTGCATACATGCTGGTGATAGTGGGAAACTACCCTAGGCGGTCCCTCGAATTAATTAAGTACCAGCAAATCATCAGCAGGGCAGTCACAAAGTTCAAGGGTCTAGCCTGGCTCTCATACGACGAGCAATTCTGTCGCCGCGCCGCTTACGATTTAAGCATAGCCTGGGACACAATTGACCTTGAACTTTGGACCGTCACCTTCTCTGGTCTTGCTAAGCCACACTGTTCTGTGTGCTCTAGCCCGTACCACCAGCCGGATGACTGCCCCAACCAGGACGCCAGCAGAAAGCCCCGCCGACCAGGCCCTGTTTGCTTCGACTTCAACAAATCCTCCGGTTGCAACCGCCGCTCGTGCTACTTCCCACACAACTGCCGTCACTGTGGTTCCACCAGCCATGCCTTGTTCAGCTGCCCTAGTTCCAGACAGTCAACCAGCAGCACGAAATCAGCTTCCTCCAGCGACCGCGGCAAAAAATAAGGTGGAACAACGCCAGAACAGCCAGAGGCCCCACGTATCCACTCCACTTAATGTAGATATCTTAGCCTTAGAATTAATTAACCACCCTGATCGTTATTTTGTAAATAATTTAATTAATTCCCTCCGGTATGGTGCTCGCATTGGTTACACTGGCCCTCAAAAAGCCCGGGTATCACGTAACCTCATTTCAGCTTCTCAGCACCCTGAGGTCGTCTCGGCCAACCTGTCCAAAGAAATACAGTTGGGTCGGGTCGCAGGCCCCTTCCCTTCAGCGCCCCTCCCACATCTTCAGTGCCATCCCATAGGCGTGGTCCCAAAAAAACACTCTACGGAGTGGCGTACCATTTATCACCTCTCGTACCCCGGAGGGGACAGTATCAATGATCATATCCCTAAGGACCCCTATTCACTTCAGTATGTCCGCGTCGATGACGCGATCAACATACTGTGTAATCTTGGCCGCGGCGCATTTATGGCCAAAACAGACCTCAAGTCTGCATTTCGCCTCATGCCAATCCACCCCGAGGACTGGAATCTCCTGGGCATCTTTTGGCAGTCACAATATTACATTGACCTTTACCTCCCCTTTGGCCTACGCAGTGCCCCCTATCTTTTCAATCAAATTTCTGAGGCGTTGGAATGGATCCTTAAACAAAACTATGGCCTGCGTCATGTTATTCACATTTTGGATGATTTTTTCATTGCTGAACACAGTAAACTAGATTGCTTGGGAAGTTTTAGTACCCTCCTAAAATTGTTCATGTCTCTTCGGGTCCCCACGGTAGCTTCCAAAACCCTGGGTCCCTCCCAAGTTTTAGAGTTCATGGGTATTGTGCTAGACAGTAAGCGCATGGAGGCACGTCTGCCTGACGACAAACTTGCCAGGATAAGACAGTTGCTTGATTCTTTTACCAGTCGTCACTCTGCCCGCTTAGTCGATCTACAATCCCTTATTGGCACTCTGCAATTTGCATGCAAAGTAGTAGTCCCTGGCAGGACGTTCCTACAACGCATGATCAATCTTACTCGGGGGGTCTCCAACCGCTTTCACCATATCCGCCTCAACAGGGAATTCACCCGCGATATAAAAATGTGGAAAGCTTTCCTAACCCACTGGAATGGGCGCTCCTTTTTCTTGGATGCCGTCTTTACTTCTACCCCCGATATCGAGCTTTATACCGATGCAGCCAGCACGGTGGGTTTTGGGGGATACTTCAATGGTAAATGGTTTCAAGGGCGATGGCCCCCACAGTTACTCATTGACAAACGCAAAGGGATTAGCATAGAATGGCAGGAACTTTTCCCCATTGTCATTGCTTGTGCTCTATGGTACCCACAATTCGCAGGCAAACGCCTTCAGTTTTGGTGCGATAATGAAAGTGTTGTCGCCATCATTAATTCGGGTCACTCCAAGGCGCCCAGAATCATGGACCTCGTACGGTTTTTAGTGTTAATTTCCATGAAACATAACTTTTTAGTACGGGCCCGCCATGTCCCAGGGGTTTCCAACGAAATAGCTGATGCCCTCTCCCGCTTTCAGGACCAACGCTTCAGAGAGCTCGCTCCCCACGCCGACCAGAGCCCCTGTACCATCCCGCCTTCCTTCATGACCCTCTGAAGGACGAAGTTCTCATGTATGCTAACTGGGCCTTATCCTGGAACACGAATCGTACCTATAGCTCCGGGGAGAAGCGTTTTATTCAGTTCTGCCTCATGAATAGGCTACTGACTCCAGCAGGTGACATTATTCCAGCCTCGGAAGGGACACTTGTTTATTTTGCCTCTTATTTAGCTCGTACTGTGCGTCATAGTACTATTAAAATATATCTAGCGGCCGTCCGCAATCTGCATATTGCTTCAGGATATGGGGATCCTCTGCAGGGCCGGCTACTCCTAAAAAAGATTTTGCGGGGAATCCTCCGCTACCAGGGTTCCCCTCGCATTCGTCGTCAACCGGTTACCCCCCGGGTTTTGTTAGCCATTCGCCCCATCCTACAAAGTTGGCTGGGGGTCGGGGATTTTTCTATGATTTGGGCCGCATTCACACTTGCCTTCTTTGCCTTCCTTCGGTGTAGCGAGTTCACCTATCCGGGGGTACATAGTTTTAACTCTAAGTTTAACCTTACCACTGATTGCATTACCTTTTATCCCAGTCTGGAATGCCCGCAGCGCCTGCATGTCACTCTTAAGTCGTCAAAAACCGACAGTTTTAGGCAAGGGCACTCCCTTGTCATCGCTCGGTGCTCCTCCTTGCTGTGCCCGGTCTCAGCTATGTCCCAGTATTTCTTACTTGCTCAGCCACAAACTGGGCCACTTTTCTCCTTTCGTTCGGGTCGCTTGCTTACTCGGTCGTCCGTCTCGCACCTGTTGCGGGACTCTGCCCGCAGTGCCGGACTCCCTTATCAAAGCCTTAAGGGTCATAGTTTTCGCATAGGTGCGGCTTCCACTGCGGCTGCCGCAGGCTTACCAGACTGGCTAATTAAGGTCTTAGGTCGCTGGTCGTCAGACTGTTATCAACTATATATACGCACTCCTGAATCAGTGCTACTTTCTGCAGTGCCTAAGATGGCTAACGTGTCAAGTAATTTTCAGCTTAACTAGGGGTTTGCTTGGGGGGATGCATGCCTTGCACGCATCTGTGGCGGCTAAGTCTGCGTAGCGACTTCCCCCAAGCTCTTGGCATTCCTTGTGTGTTGCCATGGTTTTACCTTTGCCTTCATCTTGTTCGTGATCCAGCCCGGGCGGTGCTGGGGAGATAAGGAAGGCTTTGCCAATACTCTTGTCCTATCCCCAAGTTGCGGGGAGATAAGTGAGGTTTACGTTGTGCGCATAACCCGAAGTCGCGAATTACCTGCCACAGGGCTGTGTCCCCCCTATTACGCCACATTGTTGTTGTTTTATTGCGTCTCAACATGTTTGTTTGGGTTTGGTTACATCTAATAAGTCCAAATAGCAACATAGGAACAGTGACATTAATAAAGCTTTAACCGAGCGGTTAAATGCAGTTAATGGAACGTGACGCCCTATGGGTAGCTGGTCACGCAAACACTGCCCAGTGAGTAAACAATAAGCAAAGCCTCCATTCATTATGAATGCGTTCTATTCACTATCTTGAAATGAATGGTATTCATGTCTAAAAAACAATCAGATATGTGGATATATAGTCTAGAAATATATCTTAGCTTTACCTCGATTGGTTGTCGTTTTCAAAAGCTCTATTCATGGCTCGTAGTTAGCCACGTTGTGTATTTTTACTTTATAGTACAAATGTAGTCATTGGTCGCACTCAAAGACACTGTCTCGATATAAAAGCAGTAGTACACAATCCCAGGTCATTATCCTGGCAGCATTGCACGAAGCAGTAACAGCTTATAAATTGTTTCCCACCCTCCCTCCCTTTGGAGATGGGTTGTTTTGTTTACTTTATTAAACTAGGGGTCACTCCTTGTGGTTTGGCTAAGTCTGCGTAGCGACTTCCCCCAAGCTCTTGGCATTCCTTGTGTGTTGCCATGGTTTTACCTTTGCCTTCATCTTGTTCGTGATCCAGCCCGGGCGGTGCTGGGGAGATAAGGAAGGCTCTGCCAATACTCTTGTCCTATCCCCAAGTTGCGGGGAGATAAGTGAGGCTTACGTTGTGCGCATAACCCGAAGTCGCGAATTACCTGCCACAGGGCTGTGTCCCCCCTATTACGCCACATTGTTGTTGTTTTATTGCGTCTCAACATGTTTGTTTGGGTTTGGTTATGTCTAATAAGTCCAAATAGCAACATAGGAACAGTGACATTAATTTTTGTAGACTGATAATCCCTACCTTGTCTTGCGCATCCACATGAGCTTCTCTTTCTAGCAGCAGCACAGCAATATCAACATCACCATTAGCTGCCGCAAGATGAAGCGATGTACTATTATTAATGTCTACAACATTTGCCTGGGCTCCTTGATCAAGCAAAATTTTTGCACACTCCTGAAACTGGCATTCAACCACCTAATGTTTATGAATGGACAAAACAAACTACATGTAAGCAAAGACAATAAATATATTTCAAATTTTATATTTAAGGTAATTCCCTCGAAAAGGATCTTATACTGAACTTTTTTTCAAACTTGGTGCAATTGAAAACCATGCTTAGAACATTCAAAATATGCAATAAAAAGAAAGGGTCACCGTGTTTGTTTTTACACTGCACGCCCGTTATTTATAGCGACTTTTTATAATTGCGCGAGGAATGTTCGAAACTCGAACGTTGAGAAAGGGATTGTTATTACCAGCTGCAGAAAACTTTGATTACTATTGAAATTTTAACATTATTTATTCGATTATGCAACATTCTTTCAGGGAAGTCATTTCAAATTGCCCGGTCTTACAAATTTTGCAAGGAAATTGGACTGCTTCAGCTTCACCACATACTCCTCATTGGCTCCAAATACAGAGTTTCACGCGATTTACACAGAATTAATACAAGTTCTACCACTAAACTTTTTTTCTGCTTAAAATATGTTTTTTATAGTCTTACAACGAGTAAATTACATTAATAAAAAATAGGGGTCATCGTGCTCGTTTAGGAGAAAACAATCTCTTATTCATTTTGCCAACTCATCCTCAAAGCAAACCTTCTTGGTTCGGACAGTGCTCGCGCTAATGACGCAAGAAATTATGCGCAGTACATGATGCACCATGCAATACTAAGGAATGACCTTAACTGTGTACAACAGCTTAATTAATAGTGTGATATTATAAACAGTAAATAGTAAATACATGTACAGACAGAAATTTAAAAGTGATAAATTTCCTGGATCTATATGTTCACATGTGCAATTCTTTTGTTTCTGAAAAAGTAATGATCAGTTACCACTGAGTTAGACCAGTCCTACGTGTACAGTATTAAAGACAGTATACATGTACAGTTTATCAGTGGTAGATCTAGAGGTGCCAGTGGTTACAACCCCCCCCCCCCCCCCCCGCCCCCCCCTCTTATCTTAGAAAATTAACAAGGTCAGATGAGCCGTTAGTACTTATCATTTTTGCGTGAGAGGTCACATATAACATTATACTTGTTGGCTTACCTTCATGAGGGGTGTTCGACCAAAGTTGTCACAAAGATTTGTCTTGGCATTGTTTGCCAGGAGAAATTTTATAATTTCTTCTTTCCCTTGAGCACAGGCAAGATGAAGTGCAGTTCTAGAAGGGAAAAATGATTTTTTAGATTTTGTGTACTTTCTGTAATCTTAGGGCACTTGACATTTGTCAGAACTGGCTGGCCAGACTGGACAATTGGTACACATGTACATGTACATGTACCAATACTGTAGCATAAAGCCATATCCCATTATATTTGTCAGAACTGGCATGCTGGATTAGACTGTTCACAGCCTCTCTATTTCCTCAGAGTCTGTCGAGTACGAGAACTGCCGGCGAGCGAAGCGAGCGGACTGGAATTGAGCCCGAGCGCAGAGCGCAAGGGGGTGGGGGCGGGGAAGGAGAAAAATAGAGAGACTGTAGACATCTTTGGAAAAAAGTGAATTTCCCGTTTCTCCAACAACGGCCAATTCCCATTGGCTGAAATGCGTCAAAACTCTCATCACCTTGACAACGGCAAGTCCCAATTCTCCCAACTGGATTCGAGAAGAGTTTAGTTTATCAGCTATTTGTAACGGCAAAGGAACTGCAAACAGAGAACATTGTTGTTTTGGTCGTATCGCTATTGAAAAGTACAGTGGAATCCCGATTTTTCAAACCTCCAAGGGAAACAGAAATTGGTTCGAAAAATTGGGAGTTCGAAAAAACGAAGGTGGTATTGACTGAAATAAAATCCAAGGGAAACAAGCTTTTGCTCAAATAATCGGGATCGCCCACTGTATTATGAACGACCAGGTTGAAGAAAGGAAAGAGCTGGGAATTTCTGCTGTTGTTTTGTCAATGGACGACGTCGTTCTAGAATGTATATTGCTTAAGGCAAACATCAGTTGGGGTATGGGTCCGCAGAAGACTTTTTAGATCCCAAATTCCAAAATCTTTTCAAGAAGGAAGATTCACCGCTACATAATTGTGTCTCACTGATCGTAGTAGACGAGTGGTAAAATTGAATTTCTTCAACGTATAGCAATGAGTATTCGGTATACGGAGGTAAATCTCTTAACATATCGCTTTAAGTTCTTATCTGTTTCATGCTGTTTAAACCTGAAGATACATTTTTTTGGAGTCAGACGACATACTTCAACACGCGACCTCGAGTATTATGTTTTGCAAAGTGATACTTGATACTTGTGGTCAATTAGACGTCAAGCAATTAACCTCTCGATTTCTTATTGGTCCAATTTAATTAATAAGTCAAGGGGCGGAGCTGTTGGGGACAAGGCGCTGAAAGGGGGAGGAGTCTTAAATAAGCGTACTTTTTTCCAAATATGTCTACAGTCTCTCTATTTTTCTCCTTCCCCTCACCCCACCCCCACCCCCTTGCGTTCCGCGCTCGTGCACCGCGCTCGCTTTGCTCGCCGGCAGTTCTCGTACGCGACGGACTCTGAGAAAATAGAGAGGAGTGTGAACAGTCTATGCTGGATCAGTCAACCTATCTATCATAATATGGACTTATGAATACATGCATTAAAAGATCTTCAAACAGGTGAATCCTATTTATAAAAATAATAACTGGCCTGTGGCTTGTTTCTCGAAAGTCCCGATAACTTTTGGGTCTGGAAAGCTATTTTATATCTACAATGTTTACATTAAAGATTTGAAATTTTGTTGATTTTGAACTTTACCTACACATACACGTCACTGTAAGCAATAAAACTTGAAGTTGACAAAACAAGTCTTTAATTTTTACTCTCAGATTTCCAAGGCTTTCTGTACAGAAAATCAGTCACACTGAATGCAGTAGAAATTATATTTCCAAACAGCACAAAACCCCCCAGTTGATTTGAAAGGATGTCACCATTTAGAATGTTGATTGGTATTTTACAAATCATTGAGCAAAGCATTTTCAGTTTCGAATTACTGTCAGTTATGGAAAATTTGCATTTGTATGTACACCGTGAGTATCGTGCAATGGAAGTAAAGTAATTTTAAAGAAGGCAGTATCCGTTGCGTAGACGATTTTGATCAGACTTATTTTTGGTTTCGCATTTCCCAAGCGAAATTAAAAAAGAGCCTGATTGCAGTCTTAGCCATTGGAAGTGTCTGTATTTTAGCTCTAGGTGTTTGTCAGTGGTTCTAATTTTTCTTTCGTTGAAAATAAATTATTCATTTGAACCAGTTTTATTTTTATTTTTCTTTGTCCCGACAGATTATGATAATGAATCTCAGACAAAGGAAAATACAAATTAATAAAACTGGTTTAAAAATTTTTTAAACTAAAGTAAAGTTGAACCACAATATACAACATGTAGTCATAACAGAATTAGAATTTATATGAAGTTTGGTCTCTTGAGGTCCAATTGCATTTTGTGCAAGTCAGCTGTCCATGATTGACAGGACGGTCTGCATAATTATGGAGATGTCTGTAAAAAGAGGTTTCACTGTAATCTAAGAAGAGAAGAAGTTCGATGAAGAAGAAGAAGAGAAAGAGGTTTGGTTTGAAGAAGAGGTTTGACTGTAATTTATTTCACTATATTTAGTTGTTTGTTTTAACCAGTTTAATAAAAGCTATTGAATGGAGCCAATAATATGTACTTTTATTTGTTTTGAACACTAAAAAAAAATATAATTTAAATTTCGTTGAAAATAGACATAAAAACGCAATAATTCAAACAAATAAGATTGTTATTATTAATATATACAGTGAATATTATGTAAACACGACCAGACAGACTGATTTAATTTCATAAAGATTGCAATATTATGTTTGCGATCTAATCCTATTTCAACAACATACGCGAACAATATTGAACATTCACGATTCGCGAAGTCACGAAGCTTATTGTGTAAGAATATTGAGCCAATAAATTGAAAATTTAATCTGCCATAATGGTCGTTAAGTTACACGGTGACGATCGCGAAGAAATATTCTAATTATCTAATAAAGAGAATGACAAATGAAGTTGAAAATAATATAACAAGGTAAAGTCATTATTAATGTTGAATGCTCGTATTTGTAAATAAAATTTTACATAAGCATAAGCTTAAAAAACTTACGAGAAAGCTGAACGCAATTAGATTTTTGCTTTTGGCGAGATAAAATAAAAGAAAATATAGAAGCATTGCATAAACCCTTAAAGACGTTTAATCTGTTAAACGAGGTTTGGAAATTTTTTAAACGATAATTTACATAATATGGGTCGAGAAGCTAAGGACGCTAAGTGAGTTACCGAGAAACGCGTAGCGAAGCTTGAATAAAGGTACCCATGCAAGAGTACATTTTGATCGCTGATTATGAAGCGGTTCTTACCCTCCAACTTACCTGTTCTCTCTGTCGAGTTGGTTAATGTCTCCCTTCTTAGCAAGCTGTTTTACTTTAGTCAAATCCCCGCTCCAAACAGCTTTGTGAAGCTTCGGCAAATCTTTGTCTTTGGCGATCGAATAACCTGCAGCAGACGCCATGCTCCCAGCATCGCTGAGGTCCTCCGTGGACAAGGCATTCTTCGCGCCTTGACTCTTCTTCTTGAAAAGCTTCTTAAAGCCCGACATTGTGGCAAGAGCTTCTTAATTTGTCATCTACGGTGGTTTTTAGCGTCTACAAAAAGCATCTCTTGTTCTTAGTGTGGAATTTTAATAGCGGCAGTTGAGTCGAATGTAAACTCAGGACCAGATTTTTCTCGATCCAACATTCTTTTTCCCAAGAGCCAGTTCGCGTGTTGTTGCGACATTTCGACCACAGGCACCCCATGCATACTATTTACCTCCACATCGTTGCCTCGCGCTCTATTTTTTCCTGGTTAATTTGCCTTGAAAGGCAGGGGCCAAGTTCACCAAAGGCTTTAGCCAGCGAGTAAGCTCTCGGGCTCGGGCTTGCAGGCTACAAAGGCTTTAGAAAGTCATGTTGATGTTTCTTTTGACCATTCAATGCATTTTATTTAATTTTCGATTTGTTCGGCCGGGCTGTTCGGATGCCTTAGCTGAAATTCAAGAGGCTGAAGGTATCAGGAACAAAATCTTTTTCTCCGAAAAACTTAGCTCAAGCTAGTATGAATTAAACTCAAACTATTTTTAAGGTAGCTATTTGCCTCCTGAAATTTTTTCTTGGACTCAGTTCAGTAAGAACAAAAAATAGCACTTTTTATCCTCTCAAAAACACCAGGTGTGATTTTAATTGGGTCCAAAACGACAATTTACATTTCCGGTTTGAGAACCTTTACTTTCCATCCAATTGTAATCCGAAAATCATGGGCACCACGAACAGCTATTTGCCGAAACAGTTCGTTGGCTGGGCATGTTAAGGGTATTTTTTTGCAGCGTTTTTCGACGTTATTTGTTTGGTGCCGTGGCTGTTCATCGCTGTCGGATTGTTGCCCAAAAGATGTAGCCTTTTCCAGGGATTAAGAATGTGGAAAGCAGAGAAAAAGCGGCGCGCGATGAGAAATATTTTGAGCGCAAATAATGACGGGGAGGCTATGGAGAAGGAGCGAAGTAAAAATGAGCACAGGTTCTCTCTCGCGATATGTTGCACGATATTGCAAGGAAACCAGATAAGCACAAGGCTGATAGGCCAATAGGCTTACACGAAAATCTCTACCTATTCAGCCAGTGCACTCATGCCTCCTCATGCCATGATTTTAACACTGTAGGTGGAGCTCACGTCATAAAACATGTTTCTTGGCGCGTGTTTGTTGGCGACGGACTGCATCACAGCCATCACACGATGTTTTGTCCCTTGTGTTCGTTTGGTGATCTTTATTGGACCCTTTTTACTATATGATAACCAAACTAGTAGTAGTGGTCCCTTCTGGCTACAGCAACCCAAACACTAACATATACCCCAGTTTTCTACAGGTTTATACCGTTATTTTAAATTGACTTGAAATCACGGTGTTGTTTTTTCAGAGGGTTTTCTAATTAACGTGACGGAATATGGCAGCGGAAAGATCAAGATAACTGACGACAAAAACTGCGCATTTGAAATAAGAATCTTTTTATTAGCTTTTAGGGGAATTTTTACGGGAACTAAAACCAACGCTTATCCTTTCCACTTGAAACAAAACGCAACATTTTTTGTTTTCTGGGACACGGTGTGGCCAGTGCACAGGAAAATACAAACGAATTGGTTAGCCCACGAGCAAAGAGATCTACACAATGATATTGGGTCGTCAAAACCTTTTTAATCATCGTTTAAGCATACATCTCCATGTTTTCTTATTACCCTTCACCGCTTTAATTCACATCAAGATGAAACAAAGGAGGAAGCGTCCACCACTGTGCGTTGGCTTGAACTATTGACATTATTGCTGCGGCGGAGGGACCTCCTCGATCATAATACGGGCTTCGGAGTTCCATCCAGTATACGCGTTAAAACCAGATTTCGTCCCAGGGCAGTCGCCGACACGGAATCCCACTCGGACTGTTCCCCTGGCAATCCCTTCGCAATATCCTCCAATCTGACCAGTGCGATGAAAGTTGAAATCAGTATGGCCGTGGTTGGCTTGCAGGTGCATAATACCAGCAATGGGGACGGGCTTGCGACATTCAACGCCATTGAAGGTAAAATACCAGCGCTTACAGCAAACTAAACAGTAAGCAATTCGGAAGTCGCCATTGTATTCCACTTTCAAGGCTGTGTTTTGGGAATGTTTGGAAAAAACACATTCCTAAAATTAAATTAAAAGTATAAATGAGTTAATCAAATACCCAAAGCTCACTAGATCACCAACAACCAGATTTAATCAGCAAAATTTACTACCCATTAAAAAGGCATTACGTAATGCTCCACATAAGAACTATAGTAAACTTCATTGTTCTGCAGCATTGGCTCTTTCCCACATGGCGGAATATCTTTGGTTTCAAGAATAGAGGAGGAGCTGATGGTTCATAATTATATTTCATAATAAAAATAAAGAAAATCTATTTGCGTCAAATAAATTTTAGGAAATGTTCGTGCTTAACCAATCAGAATAGCAGAAGACAATAGCTAATAATTGCTTCTTTGATGAAGTTCACAAAATACAATATCTTTTAAAACTTGCACGTTGTGCGATTGGGTCTCAACTTACTTAAAACCTTAAAAAAATTAGACAAAATGCACCTTGAACCTTAACTTTTTAGCAATTTTTAAGTCTAGGCCAATGAGATCACTAGTTGTAACAATGTTCCTTTTGTTTTTTATCTCCCGCAAGCGGACATGCCACCCGAAAGGAAATCCGTTATTCTCTGAATCTTATTTTAATCAATCAACTTCACATCGCTGTTTGTCACAATGATTTTGCACGTTGTGCGATTGGGTCTCAACTTACTTAAAACCTTAAAAAATTTAGACAAAATGCACCTTGAACCTTAACTTTTTGGCAATTTTTAAGTCTAGGCCAATGAGATCACTAGTTGTAACAATGTTCCTTTTGCTTTTTATCTCCCGCATGCGGACATGCCACCCGAAAGGAAATCCGTTAGTCTCTGAATCTTATTTTAATCAATCAACTTCACATCGCTGTTCGTCACAATGATTTTACAGTTCGTTGACTACATTGCCATATTTCGGTGTTTGTTTTGTCGTCATACACATTTTGTATGCTTGTGACTGGAAGTACAACATCGTCAACACAACAGTCAGTTGCCAGCCATGGCAGAGACATTTTAGTGTCCCAATAAAAAAAATGTACTGGTAAGGAATTTCTTGATGGACTTGCACCTTAAATCTTTGAATTCTTTGAAGCAGTCTTCCATCCGCTGTTACCTATCGTGATGCGCATTGCTGTAGATTGGGGCCTGACCATGAAAGGTACAGTACTCAAACATTTGTAAACTGTATCACTGAATTTTGTTGCAGGGAGACTGTTAATGTTGGTTGCAATTATGATTTGTTCTTTGAAGAGACACTATCCCGCCTAAATAGCAAAATTTCGCTAAGCTTATTTCCACGTTATATCGCTAAATGCCACCAAATATACAACTTAGTTGGATAAAAAGATTCTATAGAGCAAAACAAAAGCAGCAGTTTGGAGATAAAGTGGAGGATTGCAAGCGTAGGATTGAAATAGATTACAGTTCATGAAATTTGATTAAAAAAAATCAAACTTGCCATTCTTGTGAAATTTTGACTTTTCTCGCCGTTGTTTTGTCTCTATCACTTTTGGCGATAGTCTCAGTGGGGAGGAGCGTTGCGTGACGAGACTATTTTGGCGATAGTCTCAGTGGGGAGGAGCGTTGCGTGACGAGACTATTTTGGCGATAGTCTCAGTGGGGAGGAGCGTTGCGTGACGAGACTATTTTGGCGATAGTCTCAGTGGGGAGGAGCGTTGCGTGACGAGACTATTTTGGCGATAGTCTCAGTGGGGAGGAGCGTTGCGTGACGAGACTATTTTGGCGATAGTTTCTTCCAATTTCAAGATAATAAACCAAGCTCCTGGCCATAATCATGAAAACACGATATTTCAGCCGGGACAGTGTCCCTTTAATCACTAGTACTGCACTATGCAGGACTGTATACAGTTATCGCCATTATCGTGGCATTGCATAAAGCAATGAAATAAAGTCATTTAATACAGGGGGTATTTTTTTTCTTTTTTTGCATTCCCGGCAATGTTTATTGTTAGCTGGGGAAGCTCCCGTAAGCGGCCATCTATCCCTTACACCCGGCCGCTTAAAAGAACCATTCTCGTAAGCGGACAGCTTCAGTTACGGTCACCTTTTTCGCGTCCCGAGGGCGTCCGCTTACGAGAGCTTCCACTGCATTAAAAACCTTTATTGCAACGTCATGACCCCCAGTCACGGTGCATCAATTTTCCTTGCTTGCCTCACCTTAATCTGTCCATAGTCCCTATCATCAGCAAGTGACCTCCAGGCGCATTGTTTCCAGTTTTTCTGCAGCCCCGGTGTAATCTGCTCACCTTTGGCTCCCTTGTCTCCTTGGGCACCCCGAATTCCTTGGCCCCCTTGGGTCCCTGAGGACCTTTACGGCCCATTTTTCCGGGTGGTCCTGCTTGTCCTTGGTCTCCCTTGGGTCCATTCCGTCCGTTGTGCCCAGGCATCCCAGGAACTCCTGGCACACAGTTGGCCGAACAACACGAAGCCACCGGACACTTGCTTTTCACCTTATGAGGATAAAGAAAGTAAAAAAAGTAAATTAATAAAACCACACAAGTTTTAAGAATTTGTAGAAGTAGTCGTACGAAAATAAATCTTGAGCGTATATTGTAGCATAGTTAGTCGAGGCCGGGACTGGCGATGAAACTTTGCAGACTTTAATGGCGATAACAAAAAAGCTACCATTTACGTTGAAAGTGCTACAACCGTGTACATCTTTTGTTTTTCGATCACGCGCTATGACTGAATAACTTAAGAAAAGATTTGTGTTGGTCATTTGTTCGAACAAAGTTGAAAATCTATTGTGGTTGTACACGGGCAAGTCTGAAATACAACAATAAGACATAGGTTTAATTCATGCGCTTTATTAATAACTATGATTGTTGCCAAACGAGGGAAGCAACAAAGGCCATGGGTGCGAAATAAAGCCGGGTCTGCAAATGGATGGGTGAGACTCTCATTGTAACTTTTTGTTGCTAAAACGTCGACAACGAAGAGAGAACGAGACGCGTGTTCTAACCAACTACATGTTAAATGAAGAAGCTCTTTTTTTCAATCTCGGCATATCTGGTTTCTGTGTCTCGGTGAGAGCCGTTGAGGCATAACACACTGGCTGGCCATTCTGCACGAGGACAGCTCCCAGACCTGTTTCAGATGCGTCATATTGGATTGTAACTTCTTCATTCACGTTGTAGTACTTGAGCACTGGGGACTCTGTCAGGTACTTCTTTACTGTGTTAAATGTGTTGAATGCGACACTGCCACTCCACGTCTTTATCTTGTAGTCTGCGCAAGGGCTCTGTCATTTCGCTCAGATGTGGCATAAACTTCGTTGACAGATAGTTTACCATGCCTAAGAAACATTTGAGTGCTGTTGTATCTTGAGGCTCTGACACGGCAGTGATAGCTTCAAGTTGTAGTGTCTAGTTTGAGTCCCTCTGGTCAGTAGGTGTCACATGAAGCCTACGGCTGCCTAACCTCTCTTGACTTTATCTTTGCTAAGCTTCAGGTACCATTCCCGGCATCTGGTGAAGAACGAGCGTTCGTTTTGCTCTAGACCCTTGTTGGTTTCCTCTCCAGTGTCGCGGCCAAACCCGGCAATGATAAAGTCGTCAGCAATTACTTCTACGCCTGAAGAATTTCTACGAATTCGTGCATGGTTCTTTGCCATACTTCTTTAGCTGAGCTTATGTCAAAGGGCATGCATAGCCATCGGTAGCCATCGGTTGCCATCGGTAGCCATCGGTAGCCATCGGTAGCCATCAAAGCGTTGAATGTTATTATCACTGTAGTTGGATTTACGATCTAGTTTCAGTCTTCTGTCAGAAACCATCCTTTGTACCCAACATTCCGCAGGCTCAGTAGAAGGCGCGATGACCTTCCGTTTAACAAATTCCTAGAACTTTTCACCCGACTGGTAGTCTTCTTGGTGGGTAGACTTTTGGTTTCACTGACTCATCTGTGATGATTTTGTACCCCTAGTCCGTCAAACACATCTTTGAATTTTTCGAGTATCGTGTCAGATTTTGGTGATGTAGTAAGTGATAACACGTCAGTCGGCCAGAGCGACTATTCCAAGAGCAATGGTTGCGCCACCCTCTACAACGCCGAAGGCCAGCGTTTTCTTTCGGTCTTTGTGCCACACTTATAGATTCACCTTTTCTATTGTCTGTCGTCGTTCACCGGTGTAGAGACAAGGGGATTTCTTGCAATTCTTAAGCTATGTACTGAAGAGCTGCGTCTCCATCTAGTGACCGATTTATGCTATTTCATGGCCAACAATTAAGAGCCAGTATATCCACTCGAAAACGTACGCTCATTTTTCTGGTATCATCATGTTGCTTGCAAACGAGCAGATTCACTTGTGCCTTGTCTAGCCCGCGGTCTTGGTTCTTCGCCAACGACACAAATCTTGAACGGCCCTTTGTCGTCTACATCTCCCGGCTGCATCTTCATGCATGCTCTTCGATGGTTGAAACATTCCTGCTTCGGCAATTGAATTCGCAAAATCTCGTCAGGCGTGATGGCGCCGTGTTGACAATTTTTCATCGCAATTGTTCATAGCTCAGTAAGATATGTTGCGAGTTCACTAGCCTCCTGATTACGATTGTTAAATCGGTAACGCTCGTAGATTACTCGAACTCTGCGAGAACTTGATCGATATTTGTTTCGACTTCTGCGTCTCCCCACTGGAACGTAACGAAGGCGTCTTCTCCGACGACTGATGGTAGTTTAAACACTTTTAGAGTGGCTGCGAAGGAAGTTCCTATTGAGATTTCGATTAACCTTAACCGGGTTTTCCTGTACGCTTTCTAATTTGTCGCAAGATTGTCGTCCACGACAAGTGCTTTTGGCGGTGGCAGGTTTGCAGGGGGCAGGCTGACAAATATCTGAGTATAGGCAAAGCTGTCGCTTCTTGCAATGATTCTTCTTTACCGATTTCGGTTCAGTTTTCTTCTGACACCACGCGTACGTTACGTTTTGTTGCCAAAACGTCGACAACGAAAAGAGAACGAGACCCCGTGTTCTAACCAACAATGTTTAATCAGTGCTTGTGCGAATTACATGGGAAAACACAATAAAAGTATTATTCACGCGATATATGACTTTTTCATGTACGTAATACACTACACGTAATACACTAGATCACGCAACTTATTATTCATTGTAAACAAAATGTCTCTCCGAGTATCGCCACACTGATCTTCATGTACATTGTAATCAGAGAAACTGGTACCGACAAGTGGAGGTCTTCAGTGATCCTCAAAGTGGAAGGTGAAGCTTATTGCCCAATGAATAAAAAATGTAACCGTTGACCCGCAATTGAGGGTAAAACTTTATTGTTAATATTTTTCAACGCTGGACTGAATGACCTTAAAACTGAAGATCCGATGGAAGTCGGAAAATTCAGCCGTCACTTTGTTAAAAGGTATTATAATATTATACTTTGGAAAAAGGAATAAACAAAAGAAAAGGGAAATGAGGTTGTGAATAGAGAAACTTACCGATTGATTGGCGGAAGACACCAAGTGTAGAATAAAGCACACGGTGAGCCAAATCATGAAACCCATCTCTCAGTTTCTGGTTCCTGATGCTGGAAGAAATCGCTGAATCTGTCTCAGTAAGAAGAACAAAAGGCCAGTCAATTTTACGACACCGTGATTTATCAGGCGGTGATTTATCACAACAACTTAAACTCCGATTCAGCAGATAAATGCCAAAGGCAACGTGAAAAGCAACAAGAATATTTTAATTTACTACTCGGATAAAAATCGTCAATAGAGAAACCAGAAGCCTAGATCCGGTCATGGCTAATCAGTAGACTCATGTGACAACCAAATAATTCTTAGTCTTAACTCGTTCAGGTGGCAGTAACATTTCGTCTCTAATCTGTCCCCAATATTACCTTTTGAGATTTGATTAATTTGTGGCGATGAACTAAAGGTTTGGTTTTTGTTACTGAAAAAACTCAAAGCCGAGCTTATAAAGCAGTTTTAAAATAGTTTTGACTACTTCAACTATGGAAGTGCTCAAATAAATAATTTCAGTTTGCTCTTGCATTGTCTATCTCTATCGCGAGTAAAAACGAGTTGATATAACGACCCTGTAATTGGTTGAAAACATTAAATAACGTTGTTTAATGTTATCTTTCAATATTTAAATATTTGCTGTTTAACTGACAGCTGTAATTTTGATTTAATAAACGCGTGCCGTGATTCCATGGATCATTCAAAACGGATGCCTAAATGGGTCTTAGGCCCGGTTCAGCTGAAACATCGCATTTCACATGTGCTGAATCTCATTCAGGAATTAAATGTATGTAAAGTTCGACGTTTAACTCTATCAAATTAAATTCGACAATGCGACTTTTGCCTCAGTCTAATATTCGACAGAAGTTCAACAGTTGTTATATACGTCGAACTTCACATGTACCGCAGGGAATATTTAAATTATGTTTTAACCACAATTCCACATATTTTCTTAACTTTGTAAATACTCGCTCATTAATTCAACGCGACCCTAGTAAATTCGACGCGGTCTAAACCAAATGTCGAATTTAATTATTCGAGTCGACCCAAATAAGTATTAGATTCGGCAAATGTAAAATGCGACGTTTAAACCGGGCCTTACTGTGTTAAAATAGCTAAAACTGCTAGTAACATGTTTGCTGGGACCTGTTGTACTGTAAGTTCATCTGCGATATTTTCATGCAAACGATCTTTCACAAGTCCACTCCATGCAAAAATATGTATCGTAAATACGGAAGAGACAGATCATATTGTAGGGGCTGAGTATAATTATGCGAATTTATCTCTTAGGAACCAAGTCAGAACAGAGAGGTGCCCGTACATCTTATGGAGGTGTTCTTAGAAAGAGGTTCGACTTACTGTATTTTTAATTTGATCAGCAAATGAAAAGTACTCTAAAGAAAACTATAGCTGAAGCTATGTTTTCAGCGAAGAGGAGCATTGCATCTGTAATTGTTCTGAAGTGTAATTAGTGATCTGTACAGGCCGGCAAATGATCCCGACCGGCAAATGATCCCCGGCCCGCAAATGATCCCCAAATTGGCCGGCAAATGATCCCCGGACCGGAAATGATCCCCACAAATGATACCGAGTAAAATAGGATTGGCGTGGAGTTCAATCACTGGAAAGTTTTATTGTTGTTTTTGTTCGAGGCTTTTGTCAAATTCGGACAAAAAAAACTTAAACGGCCCCTTTATGCACTCCTGAAGCGAAATTCAGGGTCACTTTGCAACAATCCCATCAATGGTCTTCAGCTAAAGTTTGGGCGATTACTGTATATTACAGTGAAACCTGTATTAAGCAGACCCCATATAAGCGGACGCCCTCTATTAAGGTGATTCCTCAGTATTGCACTGCGCATCCTGTACTGCGCATAACACACGTACATGTAATTCGCAACATCGGCAGCATTAAAACATGGCTGCTTTTTTGGCCGGAAACCTCACCAGGCATAAAAATGGGCGCTTCATAAAATCATCAGTGAAAAAAAGAACTGAAATTTTGTTTCAAGATCTAGAGGGAAAAAGAAAATCAAACGACATATAAGCGCCTGCAAGGCCTGCAAGCTCGTTAGAAAATACGACTGTCTTTTTCTCTCTGACGAGCATGGTGACCTATATTTTTTACTGCATCATTTTGATGTTAAATTAATGCTTTTTAAGTTAAAAAAGTTAAAAAAAAAATTCCTCGACAGGAAAAAAAGATATCGCTAAAAACGTTCTCAAATTAGTTACTCGTGGGAGCAAATTGATAACCTTGAAAACAAGGACGCGAGGAATGTTTTGAGTCCGTGTCATTTGAAGATGTGTGACTTTTTTGTAACTTTTATTTCAAAGTGTTCCCATATGGTGGAGACTTTAACCTATCAAGTTTTGAAGAATTGTAAACTTTGCTTTCACGGGTTACCGGGAAAAGAAACATGAACCGATCAAATAATGACGTGCGTGATCGGTATTGCTATAGGCATAAATGGGGCAACATTGGTCCATCATATCTCTTTACCGAGCATGGTGACCTATCTTTCTTATTGAATTTTTCGAAACAACTTATGGTAAGGAGCTGTTAGGGAAAATTTTAACATGAGAAAAGAAACATGAACCGATCAAATAATGACGTGCGTGATCGGTATTGCTATAGGCATAAATGGGGCAACATTGTCCATCATATCTCTTTACCGAGCATGGTGACCTATCTTTCTTATTGAATTTTTCGAAACAACTTATGGTAAGGAGCTGTTAAGGAAAATTTTAAAAAAATCGTTCGACAACTTTTATTTCTGAGGAATCACCTTAAGCGGACACCATCTTGGGTCCCGAAATTTTCTTCCCATATTTACTGTAAATCGAACCTGTATTCAGCGGACTCGTCTATTAAGCGGACGCGGACAGCAACATTAGGCCATTTTGTCAGTTACACGAAACCTGTATTTAGCGGACATTTCAATTGTTTTTAGCTTGCATTTTCATTACATTTTTGGATTATATCATGGCCACCCTAGTCTCGCATAGGCAGCTCGATGGCTGAAAAAAATCGCAGAAAAAAATCGTGAGACTACACGTGCAATTTTCACCGCTTTTTTTAAAATCGCATCGCTTGTGCGACATGACAGACAAGACATGTTCCAGTTTGCCTCCAACTGTTATTGTTACTGTTCGGCTGAACGGTGGACTTCTTCTTCAAGAGTTGTACAATTTTTGTCTTTATATGACAATTTAAAATCAGAGAATTTTGCTTACATTTGAAAAAAGACTGCTATTAAAGTATTAATGAGAATTGTTTTTAATCCATTATCCAAAGTGTAGATTCCACGCCATTCCTATTTTTTGGCGAGGGGATCATTTTCGGTCCGGGGATCATTTGCCGGCCAATTTGGGGATCATTTGCGGGCCGGGGATCATTTGCCGGCCGGGATCATTTGCCGGCCTGTACAGATCTGAACAAATGCTTGTTTCAAGTGCACACTGTTTGCTTCATTAACTCTATTTGAAGTGTTTGACGACGTGAATCCAGACCAATGAGTTTAATTTCTGGCACCAGACAAGTTATTATTTTTACGGAAAACTAACAATAGATTTAACCTTCAGTATAAATACTCCATGAAACGACCGGGAAAAGCAAGTTTTCGAGGCGGACGGACGAGCCTGTAAAAAATAGTTTGCAGATTAATTCATAATAAAATAAATTTCAATTCAATCAGCTTGATTCTCTGCTAGATATATTAAAGTCATTAAACACTGTCGCGTATCAAACTTTGCCTAATTTTGAAAAACAATGCCGCTTTTGTTTCTTTTGTTTTATATTTCAATAGCCAACTTTTCAATAGGTACCGCATAATAGCGTTCGGCTTTAAATCGCGTCCATTCGGCAAATTGTCGGTAGCGACATTTTTGCATCTAACGGTGGTCTAGTGGGGGAAACGTGTGACAAGAACAGAAACCGACAGGGGGTGGGTGAGTCACTTTTGCTGAAGTGACAACATCATCGACCGAGCGCATATGACAAACCTCGCACTTAACGCTCGCAAAATCTCTCCAAAGAAGTTAAGACGTGAGCTGTCTCTTCCGTTTAGACACCATGGTTTCTCGCGGTTTTAGTCGCCGCTCGCTCGTTTAAAGTCATTAAACACTGTCGCCAGGAAGAGCGTTTCATCAGAATATGCAAACACCGAGAAGTGGGTGGAAAAAAAGGAGGCGCAACTTCGAGGTGTTTGGATACCTGATGAAACACTCTTTCGAATGTTTGATATAGCTTCTCAAATCATTAATATTCTTGGAGAAATTCAAAGCAAAAGTTCAGCAAATGTTATAGTAATTAGTATCACATCATTGTATTCAAACCTCCTTCAAGGCAGTTACCTTCACTGCTGCAAGCGTAGCTTTAGCTACAGCAGGACTCAATTGTGGAATTCGATCCTTACCACAAGGGGGGGGGGGGGGGGGGGGGGGGGGATACTCAACAAAGTTCCATATACCATTTTTGACAAAAAAGGTATCCCTTTCATATAGCCTTTTACGTGCGTCTGTTTTATACATTTTGAACGGCCCTTTTTATAATACTTAAATAACAGTTTTCCCTAGTACTTTTTTATGCTTCAACTCATCATTTCGCTACCCTTTACTATTCTTCGTGAAATCCCTACTCTTTCATATATTCCACATGACTTGGTTTCCTTTGGTCTCGTAGGGGATTATATTGAGTAACTTCCCCGTTAATTATCAACTGTCTGAAAAGCTGGTGGCGGCTTTTGATTGCATGTTACAGGGGAATGCGGGGCTAAAACAATAGCAAAATAATGAAATATATTTACCTAAACGCATTCCCCCGACATATTCCCCTCTCAACACCTAAAGTTGCAAAAAGTGACAGCAAAGCAAGAAAAACTTGTCACCAACTTTAAGACAGTTTTAAGGGCTGTGTCCTGGTGTACCGGTCACGAGGGATTTACATTGTATTCTCTTTCAGTTTGTGATCATCTATTGTTTTCGTGTAGTTTATTGTTTAGTCTTTGTTTCGTTCTTTTTGTTACCGGTACACGAGGACAGAACCGTTTTAAGGATTCTTACATTTTGAACACAACTGCGAGCAATTTGTTAAATTGAACACAGACGATGATCTTTCCGAAATACTGGATTCTACTTTACCTTTCTTCGCTTCTGGCTCATTTAAAAATGAGTCTTTGTTCCATTGACTTAACTTCTTGCCATCGTCATTAATCTCCTATAGAGTGTTTTCGCTGACGTCATATCAAAATTCAGAAGCAGTTTTCGATTCTAAAATGTTTATGGAATTGTAGAGAGTTTAAAACTACACATCTGGGCCAAATTTTGAAGCGCAAGAGCATTTCATTCAAGAATTATAGGCAAATGAGTATAGACATTTTTAGTAAGAAATGTATGGAGCCATTTATTCATCTCTGGCTTTACGTATCTACTCGTTGCCTAAAAATAACCCTTGCATTTACCTCCAGCCTAAAAAAGGTACCCCTTTCGGGCGGAGTATATATTCCCGTATAGCCCATTATAGGGATTACCCCTCCCCCCTCCCCCGAGAAGAAACATTTGCATCAAGTCAATAGGGAAATTTAAAAGGGAAATAAACCGACTATTTCAATCATCGGTTTGCCACTCGGCAATCTTGTAAAACAGTGAATCAAGTGTATAATTTATATATAATATATATATTAATTATAATTATGATCACTTTTTTATATACTGAAGATTTTACCGAGTTTAAATAAAGTTATATGTATGTATGTATGTATGTATGTATGTATGTATGCAATAGGCACGAAATTTAACTGCTCTCATATTTTGTGGTTGCGACGCCATCCTCTGGTTATGTACGCTGTTGTTAGTCCCTAGGGACTCTACAAATGTTGCACAATGCAATGTATGTATCGCTATAGAATGTCAAGCGTAAATGTTTCTTTTGTGTTGTTCGTAGAAGTTGTCCGTGTTTACATCGTGGAGGTTGCTCATGTGTCGAACACAAGAGATTCTCGTAAGTTTATTGGGTGACTGGGGTATAGGTTTACTCGTGGAGCAGCGTGGAACTTACTTATGCAGTAGGAGCCTAGTGGAGGGGCCCACCCCGCCCCCTTATCTAACATTTTCACTCCAAACTGACTGGTCATTTAACAGTAAACGTGTATCATGCCTTTTATCGTGTGATATACAGCTATTTCAATTAAAGTTGTCGGATGAGAGCTTCAAGAGTAAGCAACGAGACCGCAAGTTACTATGGGTAGTTGTAAATTGGTCTGAGCTTAAGTTCGCGGTTTTTGCGTTTGTTAGTGCGATGAGTGAGGTGGATGTCAGCACCATAAATGTTTACCTTCGCAATATGGACGAGGATTTGAATTTGCTTTGGTCAATTTATCGTATTCATAAAAATCCCAAAGAACCTTGCGGTCACGTTGCGTACGCTTGAAGCTATCATCCGACAACCTAAATTGAAATAGCTGTATACATGTATATATATTTCACACGATACATGTGATATATATATATTTAACTATTATAGCGAGAGAGCGCCCGTGATATCGCCTAATTTTAGTGGGCTAAAATTAGGCGAAATCACGCAAGCTTGAGCGCAATAATAGTTTTATAATGCAACGCATTGATAATAAAGCACAGTTTGAAGAAAAAAATATCGAGGCCGGTCCGTCATTTTTGCATTCTTTCGCTCTACTATATGTATCGAGCACTCTCTGTCCAAGTGACGACAACCACAAAATATAGAAAAAATATATACACCTAATTGCAATAACGTTGTCATAGAAAAATGAAAAATGTAAAAACGAAAACTGAAAAACGGCCAATAGGAATTAATTAGAAATACAAATAACAATAGCCGCTGCACGCTTAATTTAAATTAACAATAGCCGCTGCACGCTTAATCGTGTCGCGTGTCGCTGTGAATGATGATTAAGCTAATTAATTCCTATTTGGCTTTTTTCATTTTTCATTTTTCTATGACAACGTTACTGCAATTAGGTGTATATACAATTATTTTTCTGGTACTGTAACTTATATATACAAAACAAACATGATTATTTTTTTATCTTTGGAAAAGGAAACAAAAGGGCCCTACTAAGTGCCAGAATCATGAGTTTGCTTCATCTATCTGATGGAAGTTACGTGACTCGCCATTTTAGCCCGATGGGCCACTTCGAAAAATACCATAATAATCTTATATGTGCAGGCACAGCCTTACTGAGGTGTTATTATTTAAGGTGACTCGACCCAGTTTTTTGGGGGGGTTACCATCCTACTTTGAATCTATCTGGTATCCACACCTTTACTTTTATCATAAGTCTAACACATAGAATGGATAACATATAGATCAATCTACAATATAATATAAAATATTTGGCGATCGGAGTAAATGTCACGTGGTTATAATGCCACGCCCCTTTGAGGTCTGAGTCGAAAATCTGCTGTTACCGGCATTTTTTCGTGGAAATCTCTCGGCTACACATAGTGCGCATTAATGCCTTGCGCTTAGCAGAATTTCACCAACATCGCAAAGACCCAATTCGAGAAATTCAGTGGTTTCCAAATTTAGGTCATAATTTAAGCGAAAATGATAAGCAAACTTTACACGATTATGCGCACCGAGATATGGTAATTTTGGTACGGCCTGAGACAGGCGATCGCGTGATACATCATAGAGGTTTAACGCATGATTTTTAATCAATTCTCGGCATGATGTACACTCCTGGCTGCAGACGTTATGTGACGGGAATCCCTTCTATTTTTTCATACTAATTACCATATCTCGGTGAGCATTCGGAAGTCAGCCAAGCGTAGTCATTGCACGCGTGCTGAACAAGAATGCTGTATAATGACAGACTAGAAACAATAGACAACTCCCAGAGCACAAACTCAGCCAAAACGCTAAAAATCTTCAATGTTTACTCAACTTTGGGCTTATAGAAGATAATGTCACAGTTTTTCAATGACCATGAAATTCAGAATCCGGGCAGTTAGTTAATCAATTGTGGCCCTGAAAAATTTGAAGGAAAAAAAAACTACGAATTTTTAAGAAAATGCTTTTTTCGTGAGAAGGACTCTTAAACGCTGACAAACGTCAACAAATAGCTAAAACTATAATTTCTATATGTTTCCTTTGCTCGAAATCGCGCGCATTTACAAGGCCCTAAAGCTTTTTGCTGACTTGCAAGGACTCATCTGTTATAACGATCCCCAAAATAAAGGGATAAGTCTCATAGTTTATTAGATATAATCGTGTAAAGTTTGCTTATCATTTTCGCTTAAATTATGACCTAAATTTGGAAACCACTGAATTTCTCGAATTGGGTCTTTGCGATGTTGGTGAAATTCTGCTAAGCGCAAGGCATTAATGCGCACTATGTGTAGCCGAGAGATTTCCACGAAAAAATGCCGGTAACAGCAGATTTTCGACTCAGACCTCAAAGGGGCGTGGCATTATAACCACGTGACATTTACTCCGATCGCCAAATATTTTATATTATATTGTAGATTGATCTATATGTTATCCATTCTATGTGATAGACTTATGATAAAAGTAAAGGTGGGGATACCAGAGAGCTTCAAAGTAGGATGATACCCCCCCAAAAAAAATGGGTCGAGTCACCTTAAGTCTCCTTTGTTAGAATGGCACAATAGAATTCAGAGTACATGTAGGAACGCTAGGACGTAGCATTGTGTGTTCGTGTACAAATGTGCACCGTATGCAAATTGCCAAGAAGTTGAAGCATAGCACGTGCAGTTCTTGCTGAAAACAAAAGAAATTGGAAAAATCAGGCTTACATCAAGCACCACCCAAACCTGCACTTTAAAGAGTATTATGATATTTTTCGAAGTGGCCTATTATAATATTCTTGCAATTGGTTTGCACATGACGTCATAAAAAGTCAAGTTATTTTTGCGTTATAGATGCTTATAAGCCGATATAATCTAACTCACAGTGAATTCAATCATTTGTGATAAGATTTTTTGTGTGATAAAGAGTTTGAAGTTTTGGTCGCCATGTTGGTACGCCAAGATCGCCGCTCCATAAAAAATTCAAGATATAATTGAAACGGAAATATCAGTACACCGCGTACATGCCAACCAGGGGCCGTATTCACGAAATCCTACCTCAGATATATCTTAAGATATAACTTAAGAGAAAATTTAGGAGCTTCCTAAGATATGTCCTAAGTGCTATTCACGAACGATATCTTATGACCATCCTAAGGTAAGCGTAACTTAGCAGTCTCCTAAGTTTAATGGTCGCGGGCAGTTATCGATTAGTAAAAGTGAACCAATCAGAGACAGTTTATATGGCGCGATCTTATGAATAATAAGTTATGAAAATTACATGAATGAATATTTTGTATTGTGTAAATTGTTGTTGTAATCACAATGACGATACAATAATCTTTATTTCATCTCGAATTTAAGATAGAAAAACCGTGATAATATCATCGTTCATGGTCAGTAGCGAAAGCAACAAACAAATCCATCATCATTTTAATAGGGTCTACTTCAATATTTCTTGTACAATGGCTTATTTTCACGAAAAACGGAAATATAACTCTGCAAAGAGAAAGAAATATGGAACCCGTTAATGACACGAAGGCCTATATAAAACTAACCGTGTTGTTTGACATCACTAGAAAATATTTAATTTTTCTTAGCAATATAATGCTTTAAAATGTTTATCTAATCGGTAACTATTGCGCTACACAATAATCACGCTGAAAATCGACGTAAAGCTCGTTAACAATCAAATTTAGCCTCCGTCAAGACATGTTTTAATAAGTTAGGAGGTCAATTTTGACCTCCTAAGTTTAAGAGAAAAATTAAGACATATCTTAAGTTAGGAGGTCTTCGTGAATACCAGTTAAGACATGTCTTAAAAATTTAGGAGGTCCTAAGTTTAGAAGAAAACATAAGACATGTCTTAAAATAGGAGGTCTTCGTGAATACCAGTTATCTCCTAAGTTATATCTTAGGAGGCTCTTTGGACTTAGGATGCTTTCGTGAATACGGCCCCAGGAGAGTAAAGGATCCTCTTGCGGAATGAAGTTCACAATTTTGGTATTATAGTGTGTATCTGTTTTTGGTTCCTGGGGTAACTTGTTACAACTGCATGGGGCCCATAGAAAAACCTTTGAATGCAGAGGTCCACACGACGCAGAAATTAAACTTGCTGGTAGTTGCCGGATCTTCCTTGTGAAAGATCTCGTGCCAGGCGTCACTATATAGCCCTGGCCCTGAGAAAGACTAGTTTTATTAGTCGAAATAAGTCTGCCCTTTGCCGTAGTGCCAGCCATGCATTTAGTTTTGTATTTTTGCATGGGGCCGTTATAGCTGGGACGGCATTGAATAGGGATTGGACGTTATGAGTCTCAACGTGCATTGTCGTTGCTAGAGCGTCTCGTCCACAAACTCGTCGACAAGCACGTGTCGAGTCCGCGTCAGCTAAAAAGGCGTATAGCTCTGGGGACGAAAATATCCTTGATTTGATCGATTTGACTTCTCAGGCAACTTAAGGCATGACTCACTGGCTCATTTGGCATTTTTCCATTTGAAGAGGAGGCTTGTGCTCAATCTTAGTGAAAATTGACAAGCAACATTTTCTCGGGAGCCTTAATTATATAACATATAGTCTTAAGCAAAATAGGTCTCGTGACTTACAAAAATGCTTAAAAACTTCTAATTGAAATTACAGATACCACCATGCAAGGCAGAATAATATTGCTTACACTTAATTTAACAATTTGATAACAAATATTTTAAAATTGCTCTGTGTAACCTTTCCCCATTTAAGAAAAGGTGTTTTGTGACGTCACTGGCGCAATAATGTCACGTGATACCAACAAATACTCTCATATGATAAGTCTAGTCAGGAGTAAATCATTCTAGCTACATCGAGCTATGATGTTGATTTTATTGATGGATGATACAGATTTCTAAATTTTTTTGCGGGGGGTCTTATTGAGCTTCTGAAGACAAGCCTTATAAAGTTGCCCGAGCTTGATTATCTTCCCTCTCCCCTTCCGTCTCCTTCGCCTTCCAGCCCGACTCCCACATCCTTGGTCGCGTCTTTTGACTCGCCTAATTCCACGGTTTAGCTCACCGCTCGTCCCCCCCCCCCCCGAAATACCCCCCACCCCTCCACCAAGATAGCATGATGTAACATATTTTATTGAATGAAGCCTGATTAAACGCTAGCTAGGACTCTAAACACATTACACTTAATTAAGCTTATTGATAAACTGCTCCATCCTAGTATTGGATTTGTGCCTTGCAGCCATCCGCGCTGCAGTGTGCCACAAAGCAGGCACTATCCATGGCACGGCCTGCAGGAGGTGGCGAGTAGCAGGCATCAATCAACTTCTTATAATCCTCAAGAGTAGAGCATCGGCGCTCAAAGTGAGTTGTCATACCAAGGGCCAAGACCTGGTAATCCACGCAGAGATTCTGATTTGCCCGGCATGTTTGAAGGCGGTGGTTGGCGTCCTGTGTACAGGTGTAGTAATCATTCCCTTTGCATACGTTGCATTGAAGTGGTGGGACTGTGCGAACACAAACAGAGAGAGAGAGAGAGAGGTTGGGAAACGTCTGCGCTACAAAACCTAACTACATTTAACTCTTTTTTAACGTAATGTGTTCTAATATTTAGATGAAATAGTCGGACTCAAAAGTTAGAACCACCTTGCATGTACATGTCCATCAATCAGCCATTGCTGATTATATCAAAATCACTAGTCACAACATTAATTACGATCATTTTCATGTTTAGCGTCCGGCAAAATGGACTTTCAGTGTAAAATTAAGGATGGATCGAGACTTTGCTCATTCAAGAACTACAGCCTTCTTTAAATGTTAACGTCAGCAGTGAGAAACTGTTGCTTTATTAGCTGTAGCTTATTAGGACTGACAGTCCGAACTATTAAATTACCGTTAAGATTGTTTTTTCTTAATCTTGGTTCCAGACCTCTATTTTGAACTATATAATAAAGAAATAAAAAACGTGCCAAGTGCATTATTGAGTTATATAAGCACGCGGGAATTTTTAAGAACACGAGAGAAGTGCAGAGAAGCACGAGCCAAAGGCGAGTGCTTCGCGCACTTCTCGAGTGTTCTTAAAAATTCCCAAGTGCTTATATAACTCAACAATGCACTAGGAACAAGTTTTTTTATTTCTTTTATAAAATAAAAACGGTTATAATGAACCTTATATACGTCACACGCGTGCTTTATCGAGTTATAATGAACTCGGTTTAACCAATCAAAGCGCGCGCATTTCCTTGAGCATTTTATAAACAGTTTTCAAACACTGTAACGGTCTGACTTTTGAAAATGTATATATGTTGCTTAGCATACAAAACATCAAGTTTATTTTAAAAATGCGTTGGTTTACCATGTTTATCACCTCTGTTTGTGTTTTATTTTTATTCAAGTTACGATGGCCTAAGAACATTCAAGAGTTTATATGTCCATCAACACTCAAAAGTCACAAGTGCAAATGTTAGAGCCAAATCATTTTTTCGA
Source organism: Dendrophyllia cribrosa (assembly GCA_024195265.1). Taxonomy (NCBI): domain Eukaryota; kingdom Metazoa; phylum Cnidaria; class Anthozoa; order Scleractinia; family Dendrophylliidae; genus Dendrophyllia; species Dendrophyllia cribrosa. The sequence continues at coordinate 6,614,123 of JAJLRJ010000012.1, read as the reverse complement.
CCTTTCAGGCTTTATATTTTTTGCAAGATAATGCCACTGAGAATGCACATTTACAAATACTGAATTCAGGTTCGAGACTTGGGTTTGAATTAAAATACTACATATAATCTTGGCCATGGAATAGAAACCTTCCCACAACTGAGTGAGAAAATTGGACCACACAGTTCTGCATGTGTCTTACCTGCTGTTGTTTTTGTTGGTGCACTGATCGTGGCGGCGATAAAAGTCATAAAAAGTACGACTGTTGTCTTCATTGTAAATAAAAATATCTAAAAAAATTAAGAAATTATATAAAATTACTATAAAATTTAATGTCTTAAATCGTGACCTACCTCTACTCTAGTAATACTTTTATCAACGAAATTAGGTGATGGTGATGAAAAAACAAGAAGATAGCTATTTTCCTATTTGTATTTTCAAATTATTTTAAGATTCAGGTTACTGATTCAATGAATATTATATGATCACGGGTTGAATTTATTCCTTCATTAGCTCATGTATTTTAAGAGGCTGTACCTAGGGGTTTCTAATTTTCATATTACAGAGTTAGTTTTCTTTCCACCTTGTATTTTATTTTGAGTTATAAATTGCATATATTGTTATACTGAGTGTCTTGTGAGATGAACTACAATCTTATGATTGTTCGGCGGAAAAAGTTGACTCAATTTACGAAATTGTTCAGTTCGTTTCCCATTTCTGGAGCCACAACTCACAAATCTTGGTCTTTTGTTTTCTTGATCGCTTTATATAGGTTGTATGCCGTTTTATCTGTTCACAGACTCAATTATCTTTAAGTACTTTGTTTTCATTTAAACCATTAGTCGCCAATGCTTTTATCTTAAAGGGTAAGTAATACCTATTTTTAGTAAGCCAAAAGGCGCATTTGCATGCAGCATTGGAAACCCAATAACCGAATGTACAGTTCAGACTGAAATTATTCATGTGATGTGCATCACAATATACAATAAATGGTAGATTTGGCAAAGGAAGGTCAGAATGGAAATGGGTTAAAATTAAGTTCAAAACGTTATAGGCCAGTTTTACAGTTCTTTTCTTGTGTCTTGGAATAATCACTTAAGGACGTTCGCGCCCAAAATGTTCCCACGTACAGATTTTTTTAAAACTTGCCACGCAGTAAGGTGTGTTAAGATATAAACTGAACTCGATTCTAGGATCAAGATGGCGACTGCCCCTGGGCCCCCCGAATATCACAGGGTACCCAGACTATGCATAACATAACATCTTTCCCTGTAGCCCTTAACTGAATAACAAATATAGCAAAACTGTGAGTAGCCCTATAACAAAGAAAACTAAATGTTAGAAACATGTCCTCAGTTTGCTATTAAAATGTTCAGTGTTCAATGTCATTCAGAACAATGAAATCATTCTCGGTAACGCAAGGGTACGTGGATGACTCGACCACTGACTCTACTGATAATGGGAGATGTAGCTGATGTGAGTTCACTATCAGACTCGTCCCTAGGGTGATTAGGTAGTTGGTCTGCAACAGGGTCTCTGCTGTTGGTGTCCTCCGCTACTTCACTGGACGAGTCTTCATGTAATGGGGTTTCTTGTGTCTTCAGAATATCCCTCCGGTTTCGTCTGTAATGATGTTCATTCGCTTTCACAATATATGATCTTGGTTCGCCTTTGTCAGATCTTCCCAATAACACTGCTGGTTCCCAGGTTCCTCTCTGACGCACCCTGATACTATCTCCAGGTTTTAATGGTTCGAGGGACTTGCAGCTTTGATCAAAATACTTCTTCTGAACTTGCTGTTTTCCTTTCAGCACTCGCTGAACTTCACTGGGGTCGTAGGCCATTGGCTTTAGCAAGGTATTCTTAATAGGAATGATGCTTCTTGTGCGACGTCCCATAAGCAACTGAGTGGGAGAAAGTCCAACTCCAGGAATTGGAGTATTGCGTAACTCCAAGATTGCTAAATAGGGATCTTTGTTATCCTCATATGCTTTTTTGAGCAGTTTCTTGGCTGTTTGTACTGTACGTTCCACTAAGCCATTGCTCTGAGGAAATCTCGGTGATGAAGTAACATGCTGAAATTGATACTGTTTGGCAAACTGTTGAAATTCCAAACTGCTAAATTCAGGGCCATTATCTGAATGGAGAACCTCCGGTATTCCATGTCTTGACATATGCTGTTTTAGACAGTTGATGACAGAGGCACTTGTGCTGTCTTTGAGCTGTGTCAGTTCAAAGTACTTTGAGTAATAATCCACGAGCACAACAAATTTCCCTTGAGCAAGGACAAACATGTCTACAGCTAACACCTGCCAAGGTCGATCAGGAACTGGATGTGGTAGCAAGGGCTCCTTGACTTGATAGTTCCTGTACTTATTACAAACTCCACAACTGGCAACTTTTTCTTTAATGTTCTTGCTTATATTGGGCCAGAACAAACCCTCTCTTGCCCTGCTGAGACATTTTTCCACCCCTAGGTGACTGCCATGAATTTTCTCAAGCATTTCATCTCGCAAACTATATGGAGTGATAAGACGATCACCTTTCATCAACAGTCCATCACATATACACAGTTCATCTCTAAAGTTCCAGTAATCTTGTAATTCTGGCTCCACTTCTGACCTGTTCTCAGGCCAGCCTGTTAATATCACTTTCTTCAGTTTGGATAACACTGGATCACTGTCCGTCTCTCTCTTAAACTCATCAGCCTTTTCTTTTGAAATTTGTACAAGCAAATGGACTTCAAACTCATCTGCCTGTGATGTAGACTCCAACTGACTAGCACGGCTAAGAGTATCTGCAATGTGCAATTGGTCACCAGGTCTGTACTTGACTATCAGGTCATACTGTTGTACACGAAGCATCATTCGCTGAATGCGCTGCGGGGCCATAGACAATGGTTTCTTGAACAAACTCTCTAGAGGTTTATGGTCGCTTTCTACCATAACTGTTTTCCCATAAATGTACTGGTGAAATTTGCTGGTGCCAAACACAATAGCTAACATTTCCTTTTCTATTTGAGCATAATTTCGCTCGGCATTGTTCAGTGATCTTGATGCATAGGCTACTGGTTGGTTCCCTTGCAGCAAACAGGCACCCAGACCCTCTGAGGAGGCATCAACAGATACAATGACCTCTTCATTCACATCAAAATACTTAAGAACCGGTGCTTGAGTGATACAGGTGATAAGGTCTTCATACGCTTTCTGTTGTGCTTCCATCCAGTGCCACTCCACTGTCTTCTCCAGCAGCTCACGAAGTGGTTTATTAATGCTAGCCAAATTAGGAATAAACTTATGCAGGTAGTTCACCATACCCATAAATCTTTGTAGGCTTGTTTTGTCTTGTGGAAGTGGCATATTCAAAATGGCTTGAATTCTGTCTGGACTTGGTCTCAAGCCATCAGTCCCAAAAACATGTCCCACATATTCAACTTCCTGCCTGTGAAACTTGCACTTTTGCTCATTAAATCTTAAATCATTCTCTGCTGCTCTCTTCAACACCTGCTTCAGAGTGTGATCATGATCCTCTGTATTCTTGCCCCACACTAACAAATCATCAACAATCACTTCACATTTCTCAATGTCCTCAAACATCTCAGACATGGCCCTTTGAAAAACCTCTGGGGCTGATACCAGACCAAATGGCAACCTCTCAAATTTAAATCTGCCGAAGGGTGTGTTGAACGTAGTAAGCCAAGTACTTTCCTCGGCCAACTTGATCTGGTAGAATCCTGATGTAGCATCAAGGGTTGAAAAAACTGTTGCTTCTGACATACTTGCAGCTACCTCTTCCACTGTTTTTAAGGGGTAATGTTCTCTCTTTACCGCTTTATTCAAATCAACAGGATCAAGGCAGATACGGACATCTCCATTTGGCTTTCGAACTACAACGATTGGGTTGACCCACTTGGTAGGTTGTTCAACCTTTGTGATAATACCCATCTCTTCCATCCGACATAGTTCAGCCTTGACTTTGTCTTTTAACATGTATGGGATCCGCCTTGGTGGGTGTACTACTGGAGTTGCACTTTCATCAATCTTTATCTCATATTCACCTGGAAGTGCTCCAATGCCTCTGAACTGATCTGCATAGGCACCGAGTATTTCTGGTTTGGTCTCCTGTGTACCGCTTGATGCCACAGTATATAATCTCTGTATTAACTGAAGGTCAGTGGCGGTTTGCAGCCCTAATACCGGTATGACATCTGCATCAACCACCTGAAACTCAATCACCTGATATCTTCCTTTGTACTCAACTGCCACATCACTCTTGCCCACTGTTTTGATTTCATGACCAGAATAGGAAACAAGTCTCGACCCCTTTTTACTGCCACAAACAATACCCACTTCCTTACAAATGCTTTCGGGGATGACATTGCACTGAGCTCCAGTGTCAATCTTGAATGATATGTACCTTTCCTTAACTTTCAAATTTATGTACCATTCATTATCTGTGCATTTGTTGCCACTTAAAGCACCAATGAAGAAGGAGTGTTCGTCACTGGCACCTTCTTGGTCCACTGCATGAACCTCTTTTTTGTTAGCCTGGCATACACTTGCAAAATGGTTAGGCTTGTGGCAAGCATTACAAGTCTTTCCATATGCAGGACAACGGCCTCGTTTGTGACGATATCCACAGAATTGACATGAAATCATACCTGCTTTGCTATCTTTCGCATTCCCACGCTCATCTTGCTGACTGTCTCGTCTATTCAACGCATCATCTCTCACCATGTGCACCGTCTTTTCTTCGTTCAAAACTTTGAGCTGCGCAGAACTTATTTCAGCAGCTCGACAAATATCAAGGCAGCCCTCCAAGGTCAGTTCTGCTTCTCTTAGAAGTCGGGCTCTCACTGTGTCATCATTTATGCCACAAACAATCCGATCACGGATCAATCCATCCTTCAAATCACCGAATTCACATCTTGCTGCCTTGTTACGTAAGTCAGTCACGTACGCGTCAATCGACTCCCCATCAAGTTGATTCCTTGAAAAGAATGAATGTCTTTCAAAAGTTAAGTTCTTCCTCGGATTACAGTACCGCTCAAACTGCTCCATTATTTTATCCACTTTATTCTCATCGCCATCACTGGCCCACTGAAACGTGTTGTAAACTTCTAAGGCCTCTGGTCCCGCCACGTGTAACAGTGTCATCGCTCGAACCTTTCCATCTTTTCTTGCTAGGCCTGACGCTACTTCGTAAATCTGAAATTGCTGCTTAAAACGCCGCCAGTTTTCCGCTAAATTTCCTGTGAGTACAAGGACACTCGGAGGCTGTAACTTATCCATATTATTGCTTTACTTCTGACACCATGTTAAGATATAAACTGAACTCGATTCTAGGATCAAGATGGCGACTGCCCCTGGGCCCCCCCGAATATCACAGGGTACCCAGACTATGCATAACATAACAAGGTGAAGATCAACTATTGCCAAAATGACCAAAAAAAATGGGGGGTCACCGTGCTCGTTTTCGAGATATGGCGCATTGAAGACCATGCGTTTTAAGAAGCTTTCGTTATTTAAATGAATGGGGTTAGTTTCTAGAGAAACTGTGGTGCTGCGTCGGTGGGGGGATGAAACACGAGAATTTAGTTTTATCGACTGAGTCGATAAGGTAAATTGACCACCGTAAAAAGATTCAAATAGCTGACGTTTCGAGCGCTAGCCCTTCGTCGGAGCGAATCAAGGAATTGTGGGTAGTGTGTGGTTTTATATAGTAAGCGGTGGAGCTACGCTATTGGTGGAAATTTGGTGACGTGAAAAACAAATGTAGATTAGTTGAATGAAAAGCGTTCGTTGATTCCGTGGGGTTTGAGAGTGCCGATTTGAAAGATGATTTTTTGTTCTAGGTTTTTACGGCTTTCTGTGTTACCCTGGTGTAGGGAAAGGCCGCAGATTGTCATGTGTTGTTTAGAATGGTTAGTAAGATTAAAATGGCGCGCGACTGGTTTGGATGCGTCTTTGTCATTTTTTTCAACGTCTCGGAGATGTTCACGAAAACGGTCGCCCAGTCTTCTCCCTGTTTCGCCAATGTATATCTTTTTGCAAAAAGTACATGTTATGCAGTAGATAACATTTACGGAGGTGCATGTAAAACGATCAGTGATTTTAATAGATCGTTTGGGTCCTGTTATTTTGTCCGCGTTGTGAATGAAAGGACAAGTGTTACATCGTGTGCGTGTGCATTTGAAAGTTCCCGGTACATCGTCAGATTTCAGTGCGCTCGTAACTAGAAAGTTGCCAATGTTTTTGTCACGTTTGAATGAAATTAGTGGGGGTTGTGAAAAAATTCTGCCTGTTTCGGGGTCGTTTTGGAGTAATTTGAAATTTTTTAAAATGATGCTTTTGACTGTGTTGTTGTGTGGGTGGAAAGTGAGGGTGAATGGAATTCTCTCGTTCTCTTCCTTCTGTGGCGTTTGTAGTGCTGATTGTCTGTCGATCTGTTGTGCACGTTGTTGGCCCGTATTAACAACAGAGTCAGGGTACCCACGTTTCTTGAAAAACTGGCACATTTCTTCTGATTTGTTGGAAAAATCAGAGTCATCACTACATAGACGTCGAAGTCTGAGAAATTGAGAATACGGAATGGCGTTTTTAACGTGCGATGGATGTGAGGATGAATGTAACAGATAACTGTGGGAATCTGTAGGTTTGTAGTGCACACTTGTGGATAAACTGTTACCGTTGATTGAAATATTAATGTCAAGAAAAGCGACTGAGGTTTCGGAAATTTCCCAGGTATATTTTAGAGCGGGATGAAAAGTATTGACAGAAGTTATGAATTGATTAAGTTCCTCTTTACTGGAAGAGGTAGCGCCAATGCAATCATCGATGTAGCGGCCGTAGAGTTCGGGTTTGGTTCCGTGGTACTGATTAAAAAATTTGTCTTCGATGTGGCCTACAAAAAGGTTAGCGTAGCTTGGTCCCATTTTGGTGCCCATGGCGACTCCATTTACTTGTTTGTAGTAGTTTTGGGAAAATGAAAAACAGTTAAGTGTCAAAACTAATTCGGCTAAGCGGAGCAGTGTTTCTGAGCTTGGGTTTTGAATGGGTTGGGTTTTGAATGGACATTACCTCTTTATATACCGTCATCCCCAATGACGAAGGACTTCAAGCACTAAAATATTTTTTCGACCAGCGCTCCATTCAAAACCCAAGCTCAGAAACACTGCTCCGCTTAGCCGAATTAGTTTTGACACTTAACTGTTTTTCATTTTCCCAAAACTACTACAAACAAGTAAATGGAGTCGCCATGGGCACCAAAATGGGACCAAGCTACGCTAACCTTTTTGTAGGCCACATCGAAGACAAATTTTTTAATCAGTACCACGGAACCAAACCCGAACTCTACGGCCGCTACATCGATGATTGCATTGGCGCTACCTCTTCCAGTAAAGAGGAACTTAATCAATTCATAACTTCTGTCAATACTTTTCATCCCGCTCTAAAATATACCTGGGAAATTTCCGAAACCTCAGTCGCTTTTCTTGACATTAATATTTCAATCAACGGTAACAGTTTATCCACAAGTGTGCACTACAAACCTACAGATTCCCACAGTTATCTGTTACATTCATCCTCACATCCATCGCACGTTAAAAACGCCATTCCGTATTCTCAATTTCTCAGACTTCGACGTCTATGTAGTGATGACTCTGATTTTTCCAACAAATCAGAAGAAATGTGCCAGTTTTTCAAGAAACGTGGGTACCCTGACTCTGTTGTTAATACGGGCCAACAACGTGCACAACAGATCGACAGACAATCAGCACTACAAACGCCACAGAAGGAAGAGAACGAGAGAATTCCATTCACCCTCACTTTCCACCCACACAACAACACAGTCAAAAGCATCATTTTAAAAAATTTCAAATTACTCCAAAACGACCCCGAAACAGGCAGAATTTTTTCACAACCCCCACTAATTTCATTCAAACGTGACAAAAACATTGGCAACTTTCTAGTTACGAGCGCACTGAAATCTGACGATGTACCGGGAACTTTCAAATGCACACGCACACGATGTAACACTTGTCCTTTCATTCACAACGCGGACAAAATAACAGGACCCAAACGATCTATTAAAATCACTGATCGTTTTACATGCACCTCCGTAAATGTTATCTACTGCATAACATGTACTTTTTGCAAAAAGATATACATTGGCGAAACAGGGAGAAGACTGGGCGACCGTTTTCGTGAACATCTCCGAGACGTTGAAAAAAATGACAAAGACGCATCCAAACCAGTCGCGCGCCATTTTAATCTTACTAACCATTCTAAACAACACATGACAATCTGCGGCCTTTCCCTACACCAGGGTAACACAGAAAGCCGTAAAAACCTAGAACAAAAAATCATCTTTCAAATCGGCACTCTCAAACCCCACGGAATCAACGAACGCTTTTCATTCAACTAATCTACATTTGTTTTTCACGTCACCAAATTTCCACCAATAGCGTAGCTCCACCGCTTACTATATAAAACCACACACTACCCACAATTCCTTGATTCGCTCCGACGAAGGGCTAGCGCTCGAAACGTCAGCTATTTGAATCTTTTTACGGTGGTCAATTTACCTTATCGACTCAGTCGATAAAACTAAATTTTCGTTATTTAAAGACGATCTTAGCTTACAACTATTAGCAATAAAAGAAGCTACTTTAGTGAAATTTAGATCAGGTAAACGTACTCAATTCAACACAACTAAGTCTATTACGTAAACTTTTGCATCTGATATCGTTCCTTGAGGTAGAATAGGCCTTGAAAAAGAAAACATATTAGTCTTGCCCGTCCACATTCGTAGAAAACTTTGGTCGCACGAGAGAAGAAAAGGCGAAATATTTGTAACTTCTCACGTACAGATTTTTTCTGTTTTTTTTTTTTGTTAAAATGGAGAAAATTAGGAAAGGAAGTGATCTACGGAAAGAAAAATGGGGGTCACCGGGCATCCAAGAGAGTAAAATCGCTGCGAAGTTCTCAAAGCGACCATCTATCGCCATGTTTGTTTACCTCCGTACTCTACGATACATGACGTATGCGTAACAGTACGTTTGCGTGACATGCGCGAAAAAATGCGCAGTAGCAGATTCAACCTATTTTCATGCCATAATATAAAAAAATGTGTGCCATTCTTTCAGACTGGAAGGCAGGCAAAACATACACTTTATTTCAAAGCAAATTCTATTTCCGTTTTCCGAAAACAGACTCATAATCCATACCCTTTACGCCAACATAAACCCCTTTCTAAAAACTCCTTGTTGCAAGTTAATTTTGCTAATGTATGTATTTCTGCTCTTCTTCTCAGAGAGTAGATTTGACTTTTACTCCTTAACTCCCAAGTGTGCCAAAAATCAAAATTCAAGATCAATCCCAAATTTCATTTTGTAAAATATTGAAAAACAAATAGTACCATGCAAAAGTATTGCCGAAGAGGTTTCATTTGAATGGTTACAACATAGGATTTCGTCCACAGACTCAAACGTTAGAACAAATGGTACCATGCAAAAGTACTGCTGAAGAGGTTTCATTTGAATGGTTACAACATAGGATTTCATCCACTGACTCAAAAGTTAGAACAAATGGTACCATGCAAAAGTACTGCTGAAGAGGTTTCATTTGAATGGTTACAACATAGGATTTCGTCCACAGACTCAAAAGTTAAAAGACCTTAGAACTACAATACATGTTTTCATAATTGACTCTGAGAGTGAAAGAGTCAAACAGCCTTACACTATATATCAATAATTTCAGGAGGTCTCTTCTTTATGGGCTAATATATCTTATTAAAACGACATGGGATTTTAAACTGCAACTACACACTGATATAAATTCAAATATGAGCCTTTATTATTCTTTTCTGATCAGACGGCGCGAGAGAAACTCTACAACAGAAACAGGCAATGTCACCCTTTTAGCATCATTTTAACAAGCCAAAAAACATAGTGATATGAATGTTTCGTTAACAATTATAATTATACTAGTGCACTGAAGCTATAAATAAGTGTCTTAGGCTGCGAATGGCCTGACAGTGGTGGAAATGGATTGCAATTTGAAAGTTCTTCCCTTTTGTCTTGGACAAATTGCTTGCTTGTTCTCTCTTGGAGGAATCACTTCATATTTTCTTCTCGGTGCTCTACGAGCAGTTTTGACCAAAAAGATTAAAATTCCCGTGACATTACCCCTTAAAGCTTAGATTTGGCAAGAGGTGACTGTCGTAATTAATCCATTTTTCAGCCCAAAGTTGTGATAAGAACAAGAAACAAGTCTCAGAAAGAAATGTCTAGCGCAAATGAAATGACGTGAAAAAAGATGAAAAAACAAATGAGTAAAACACATAGTGCCGCTTATTTAAACGAAATTTAGACGGTGTTAAAGAGAATCGCGGTCTAAATCAGTTTCAGTCTCGTCATCCGCAATCAGTTTAAATGTTGTTTTCGGCTTTAAAAAAAAAGTGTCAAGAAGACATATAGCACAGACTAGAAAGACGTAGCTTCATACACCTTATTCCAAAATGGCGGCCAATTTATTATTCTTTTATATGTATGTTAATTAGCCCTTGTTGCCTCGTCAGCATGTGCAAAATACAACAGAATTTTCACGCGAAAATGCGGCAAAGAGGGCTAATTGAAATGCATACAAAAGAATAATAAATTGCCCGCCATTTTGGAACAAGGTATATTTACTTAAATTGACCGATTATAAACAGACGAACAGTTCAATCAATTGTCTTAAAATTAAAGTAGTTACTTTAGTATTTTGTCATGATTTTACATAAAGGGGTTTTATAGAAGCCTTGATGTGTTAACCTATGGGGTATTTTTACGTCAAGAATTGACGAGAAAAATGACCAGCCGCATTAGACAAGTTAGTTGAGTCACGTTGGATTTCTTAAAAAAATAATAATAATTAAATTTTGGAGCATTAATTTATAAAATGTTTTTGCAAATCTAAACAAAGCGACATTACCTTTACTCTTCTTCACCAACTGGAACTCTGTCGTATTCAACAATCAAAATTGGTTTAAATTGTTGCTTTTCATTTTTCCTTTAAATACAAATGCGGCCAATTGTGTATTACTGAAATATGGAGCCTGGCAGGTGTAATTGTAATTATAATTGTAATATAGAACCATATAATGACTTAATGGCGACGGTATTTGTCAAACGGCACCGGAGACAGAAAGGTTTCTGTGTGGCACATAAAAGGGAAATATCTACCGAATCTCCAGGGTTGCTTTATGTGAAAAGAGCACCGAGGGTGTTGAAAACCAGCAAGATATCTAATGAAATGTCACTTAAAGTCACGTATTTTTTAAGAATCGCGTGGGTGATGTCATTTCCTTTGACGCTTTAAAAAATTACTTTTTGTAAATTCTAATGTCTTTTGTGCCTTATGCAAAAGGTCGTAGGCGGCGATTTGGAGCAAGTCATTTTTTAGGAAAGTAAAACTGTTTAACGAACAAAACATTGAAAACCTCCTAAGTGAGTCTTTTAAGAAATGAAACATAAACGAAATAGCATCTTCACTCAGAAAAAAATTTCCGAGTTCCAGATGGGATTCGAACCACGACCCTCCGTGATCTAGTCGGATGCTCTACCACTGAGCTACTAGAACTCTGTGGTGAGCAAGGGTGAAATGTGGGCGTTGACTGGAACCGCATCGCGCGGTCACACAGCGAAATAACTAAACACATACGACTCATAACTGCATCGCGCAGTTACATTAAGGCATAACGAGGATAAACGAACAACATGAAGAATACTTAACTCCAATGGAGAAAAAATACAAATTGTCATGTGATATTTGTGAGCTATGTTAAAAACAAAATGTTTTATTGTAGTTATAACTTACATGGGTTCCTGTTTTTATCTGTAAGTTCTCTGTTTTTAACCCCTTGACTGCCAAGAGCAGCCAAAACCAAATTTCAAGAAAAATCCAAAATTCCATCTTGTAAACTACGATACACCTGAAACGCCTGATACACTTGATACACCTAATACACTCGATACACCTGATACACCTAATACACTCGATACACCTGATACACTTGATACACCTAATACACTCGATACACCTGATACACTTGATACACCTAATACACTCGATACACCTGATACACTTGATACACCTGATACGCCTAATACACTTGATACACCCGATACACCTGATACACTCGATGCACCTGATTCACTCGATACACTTGATATATACACTTGATACGCCTGATACACCTGATATGCCTGATACACTCGATACACCTAATACACTCGATACACTAGGATACACTCTGGGTTTCCTATTTTCTTTTGTTAACTTTATTAAAGAAATTAGAGTTAGAGTTAGTTATCGGGCATATCGAGTGTATCAGGGGTATTAATTGTATCGATTGTATCAGGTGTATCGAGCGTATCAAGTGTATCAGGTGTATCAGGCATATCAAGTGTATCGAGTGTATCAAGTGTATCGAGTGTATCAAGTGTATCAAGTGTACCAAGTGTACCAAGTGTACCAAGTGTATCAAGTGTATCAAGTGTATCGAGTGTATCGAGTGTATCAAGTGTATCAAGTGTATCGAGTGTATCAAGTGTATCAGGTGTATCAAGTGTATCGAGTGTATCGAGTGTATCAAGTGTATCAGGTGTATCAAGTGTATCGAGTGTATCGAGTGTATCTGATACACTTGATACATCTAATACACTCGATACACCTGATACGCCTAATACACCTGATACGCCTGATACACTTGATACACCTGATACGCTGGATGCACCTGATACACTCAATACACTTGATAAACCTAATACACTCGATACACCTGATACGCTGGATGCACCTGAGAAACTTGATACAATTGATACCCCTGATACACTCGATACAACTGATACAATCGAAACACCTGAAAGGCCTGATACAATTGATACATCTAATACACTCAATACACCTGATACGTCTGATATACAGTCAACTCTCTCTTAAGCGACCACCCTTGGTGCAGGAAAAAGTGGTCGCTTAATGGAGGTGGTGGCTTAATAGAAAAATCAAGACAATAAGCCAAAAACTGCAAGAATCCACTAATTATTACCATTCTGTATTGCCTTATCAGTTTAAATGAAGCAAATATACAAAGCTCTTTTGAGAAAAAACTTATTCTAAAGCGGACAATGTACTACATATTAAGCTACTCGCTTATTCATTGTTGGTTTTTGAGACACGCACTTGGAAAATGTGTTCATTGTTAAATCACTTAAAATCAGTTTACTGTACTCAAACAAAACTTCCAATTATAATGTCATATATGGAATACTGTACATCTGTTTTAATGGTGGCGTTTCATAGTTTCTTCATGAAGTCCAGAATGCTCGATTGTTTCTGTGTTTTAAATTTCATGTCGACAAGAACATCGGTGACTTTCGCGACTGCAGAAGACAACTCCTCGCAGTCCTGATAATCTGCGAACTCGGCAATCTGAGTTGCAAGATTAAGTGCCCCTTTTACTGTTCGCACTGTCGGGACTGGTAAAGGAGGGTCTTCACCGTCATCATCGTCGTCCGTAGCCATCTCCATTTCTGTATCGTCGCTGTTTAAGTGAGTTGCAAGAATCTCATCTCGCAAGGTCTGCCTCCAGTTAGGATGAGCGGGGTCTAAAGAGGCATGCGCTTCGGCGCCACAGTCGATAGCAGTAAAGGGTGCAACGTCGATACCTCTCTCGGTCATCTTCTGTACGAGGGCCTCCAGGTCAAGTAACTCTTCGCCGGCAAACGGATCATCACCATCGTCATCCAAATCCATGGCTGAGGGGGACATACCAACATGTCTGAAGCATTTACTAATCACATCTTCCTTGACTTCGTCGCATGCATTTACCATCCATCGCACAGCCATTAGGAGGTTCACAGACTTAACTATTGTGCTGGCTGAACGCTCTCCATCCACCTGACCAACGATATGCCGCAGCAACTTCTTTTTGTAGTAGATCTTCCAAACCTTGATTATGCCCGCATCCAGGGGCTGTGTGCGAGAGGTCGTATTCTTCGGTACAAAGGCTACTTTGATGTTTGAGAACATGTCCGTTAGCGAGGGTGGATGGCATGGCGCATTATCTAAGAAGAGGATAATGTGTCTATTCTCTCTTTTCATTCGGTTGTTCAACCTGGTAAGAAGAGTAACCATAATCTCGGTTCTCATCCAAGCTTTGTCATTACTGAAGTACTGAGCGCCGCATGGTTGCGAAGGATTGGCCAAACGTGTGAAGCAGCGTGGTAGTCTACTACTTCCTATCACAATAAGAGACTCTTTTCCACCCGCTGCATTCACAAAAAATGCAGCGGTTACTCGTTGCTTCGCATTTTTGCCGCCTCTGCAACGTTTTTCCTATTCTGACAGCGATTTCTCAGGCATCGCCTTCCAGAAGCAACCAGTCTCATCCTCATTCCATATATCCCTTGGGGAGTAGCCCTTGGTTAGCTCTTTCACTCTTTCGTTCCAGCTGTCCAAGGTCTCTAGGCTAACATCTCCCTCTTCCCCAGCAATGTTCATTTGGCCAATATTATGTCTCTTTTTCCACTTATCTAGCCAGCCACTTGTTCCTTTGAAGGTATCGTCTCCAATCCTCTCAGCAATAATTCTCGCTTCCTCAGTCAGCATGGGGCCGTCCACAGGGATATTTGACGCCCTTGCTCTTGTGTACCATTCCCACAACAATCCATTAATCTCGCCATATTTTCCGACTCTCATTCTCTTTTGGGAATTTGTGCCTTCGTTGGAGTTCCACAGTTCCAGAAGTTTAGCTTTTTTCTTCAAGATTTTGATGATCTGCGTTTTTCCGCAACCAAACATTTGCGCCAACTTTCTTGTGCTGTTACCCTCGGTAGATTTCTGAATAACTTCTACTTTCTCTTTTAGAGTAAGACATTTTCTTTGAGTAGCATCAGCTTTTGGAGGTGCTATTGGTTTCTTTGCGGACCATTCCTTTGTAGTTGGTTTACTTTTCTCGACAGGGATGCTTGCTTGTTTCGTCTCATTCAAAGTTGGTGCTTCAGAGCAAGAAATGCAACCAGCGCAATGAGCCACTGAAACACCAGCTTTCCAGCCGGGACTGTCTTCGTTCTCAGGAACTGAACATTCTTTAGACTTGTTGCAAACAGATTTCGCACATTTCAGACAAACATACTTTGTAATACTTGCGCATTTAACGCAGTTTTGCATCTCTAAATGCAATGGAACGAAAGCAGCCACAAATGCCATGACAATGTTGGCGGAAATCCCACGTGAACGGCACCTCTTGAGGTGAGAGAAAATAACTGCCGACGCCAATCAAAACTACAATGTACACGTTGTTTTAACAGAACTCGACAACAGACCTCGTTTATACGGTGACAAGAAAATATTTTTCACTTGCTTCTCATTGCGTTGTCATTTGCTCCGTTCGCCAAGATGGAGAACAAGAATTTTTCAAGCATTACGGTCCACTCATTCATTCGAGGTTACCATGTCTACAAGGATGAAACAACATGGGTTCCCGAAATTGGTGAGCAACGTAGTCTTAAGCGCGAGCCCCTGAATGACAAAGACAAAAATGCTGTTGCAGTAGTAAGGCCGCTGTCGACAACTTTCACTGAAGCAAATCATCCCAGTATCGTTTCCAAAGAAGACGAGATTGTCGGCCACATACCATTACAAATGTCTCAGTATGTGAGCAAATTTCTGAAACGAAGGACCAATAATGGAAAAGCCATTGTTACAGGGAAGCGTGTAAACCGAGGAGCGGGTTATGGACTGGAAATTCCCTGCGATTACATTTTCTATGGGGATAACGACATTTCTATTCCATGGCTTAGGGAAAAGATTGGAAGCACTGGTGTATTTCACGTGGAATAGAAAATTCTTCAGCTGATTCTTATCGTTCTGACTGTAACTGTTGAAGTTTTCAATACTATGTAACCATGATCTAGCCGCAGTTTTTCAGTTGTGTAAAATATCTGTCAGCGCTATTAAAAACCTCTGATTAAAAACTGAACTTTGTGACATCTGAGTAACGCCAGAATTTCATAACATTGAGGGTGGTCGTTTAACGGAAACACAAAACAAAGGAATTTGTCACATTTTTGACCTCGAAAGTGGTCGCGGTCGCTTAAGAAATTTGAGAAGTGGTCGCTTAAGAGAGAGTTTTCTAAACAGTATTTGACTGAAAAACAAAATGGTTATTTACAAAGTGGTCGCTTGATGGAGGTGGTCGCTTAATAGAGTGGTCGTTAAGAGAGAGTTGACTGTACTTGAAACAATTGATACACTTGATACACCTGATACACACGATACACACGATACACTCGATTTACTTGATACACCTGATACATGTGATACGCTCGATACACCTGATACACTTGATACAATTGATACCCCTGATACACTCGATACACCTGATACACTCGATACACTAGGATACACTCTTGGTTTTCTATTATTTTTTTTATCTTTATTAAAGAAGTTAAAGAAGTTAAGTTCTTTATAAAAGAAGTTAGAGTTTGAGTTAGTTATCGGGCATTTCGAGGGCATCAGTTTTATCAGGTGTATCAGGCATATGAAGTGTATCAGGGGTATCAACTGTATCAAGTGTATCAGATGTATCGAGCGTATCAAGTAGTGTGTCAGGTATATCAGGCGTATTTATTGCATCAAGTGTATCGAGTGTATAAAGTGTATCAAGTGTATCAAGTGTATCAAGTGTATCAAGTGTATCGAGTGTATCCAGTGTATCAGATGCATCAAGTGTATCCAGTGTATCAAGTGTATCGATTGCATCGAGTGTGTAGAGTATATCAAGTGTATCGAGTGTATCGAGTGCATCGAGTGTATCGAGTGTATCGAGGGTGTAGAGTGTATCAAGTGTATCGAGTGTATCGAGTGTATCGAGTGTATCGAGTGTATCAAGTGTATCGAGTGCATCGAGTGTGTAAAGTGTATCAAGTGTGTAGAGTGTATCAAGTGTATCGAGTGTATCGAGTGTATCGAGTGTATCGAGTGTATCAAGTGTGTAGAGTGTATCAAGTCACTCGATACACCTGATACGCCTGATACACCTAATACACTCGATACACCTGATACGCCTGATACACCTTATACACATAATACACTCGATACACCTGATACGCCTAATACACTTGATACGCCTGATACACTTGATACACATAATACACTCGATACACCTGATACACTTAATACACTTAATACACCTGATACACTTAATACACTCGATACACTCGATACAC
Source organism: Dendrophyllia cribrosa (assembly GCA_024195265.1). NCBI lineage: Eukaryota > Metazoa > Cnidaria > Anthozoa > Scleractinia > Dendrophylliidae > Dendrophyllia > Dendrophyllia cribrosa. Next base: position 6,596,872 of record JAJLRJ010000012.1, on the reverse strand, counting down.
TTGATACACTTGATACGCCTGATACACTTGATACAATTGATACATTTGATACACCTGTTACACACGATACACTTGTTACACTTGATACACCTGATAGACCTTATACGCTCGATACACCTGATACATTTGATACAATAGGCCAATTTCGATAAACAAGAATTCTAACTTGGCTCCGAGGCATAGGGGAATAAAACAAAATAAATTAGTTATTCGTCCCTGAAAACCAATGTGGTCTATTTTGTTTTCTCCCCTAAGCCTCGGAGCCAAGTAAGAACTTTAATATATCGAAATAGGTCTATTGATACCCCTGATGCACTCGATACACTTGATACGCCTGATGCACTCGATACACGCGATACACCTGATACATTCGTTACATTTGATACACCTGATACACCTGATATGCCTGATACACTTGATACACGTAGTTGATACACTCGATACACTTGATACACCTGATACACTCGATACACTCGATACACCTGATACGCCTGATACACTAGATACGAGTGTATCAGAGCGAATGATTAAATGATTAAATGATTAAAGATTAAGGATTAAAGATTAAAGATTAAAGATTGTTGGTTTTCTATTTTCTTTTGTTATCTTTAATAAAGAAATTATAGTTAGAGTTAGTTATCGGACACATCTAGTGCATCAGCTGTATCAAGTGTATCAGGCGTATCAGGCGTATCGAGCGTATCAGTTGTATCGAGTGTATCAGGTGTATCGAGTGTATCAGGCGTATCAGGTATATCGAGTGTATCAAGTGTATCAGGCATATCAGGCGTATCAGGCGTATCGATCGTATCAGGCGTATCGAGCGTATCAGTTGTATCGAGTGTATCAGATGTATCGAGTGTATCAGGCGTATCGAGCGTATCAGGTGTATCGAGTGTATCAGGTGTATCGATCGTATCAGGCGTATCGAGCGTATCAGGCGTATCGAGCGTATCAAGTGTATGGAGCGTATCAGGTGTATCGAGTGTATCAAGTGTATCAGGCATATCAGGCGTATCAGGCGTATCGATCGTATCAGGCGTATCGAGCGTATCAGTTGTATCGAGTGTATCAGGTGTATCGAGTGTATCAGGCGTATCGAGCGTATCAGGTGTATCGAGTGTATCAGGTGTATCGATCGTATCAGGCGTATCGAGCGTATCAGGCGTATCGAGCGTATCAGGCGTATCGAGCGTATCAAGTGTATGGAGCGTATCAGGTGTATCGAGTGTATCAGGTGTATCGAGTGTATCAGGTGTATCGAGCGTATCAAGTGTATCGATCGTATCAGGCGTATCAAACGTATCAGGCATATCGAGCGTATCAGGCGTATCGAGCGTATCAGGCGTATCAGATGTATCGAGCGTATAAGTCGTATCGAACGTATCAGGTGTATCGAGCGTATCAAGTCTATCGAGCGTATCAGGTGTATCGAGCGTATCAAGTCTATCGAGTGTATCAAGTGTGTAGAGTGTATCAAGTCACTCGATACACCTGATACACTCGATACACCTCATACGCTTGATACAGCTAATACAGTCGATACAACTGATACGCCTGATACACTTGATACACATAATACACTCGATACACCTGATACACTTGATACACATAATACACTCGATACACCTGATTCGTCTGATACACTTGATACACACGATACACCTAATACGCTCGATACAACTGATACACTTGATACACCTAATACGCTCGATACCCCTGATACACTTGATACATTTGATACACCTGATACACTCGATGCACCTGATACACTCGATGCACCTGGTACACTCGATACACTTGATAACCCTAATACACTCGATACGCTCGATACACCTGATACGCTCGATAGACTTAATACAATTTTATATGGATAATTAATTTAGTTAGATAATTTAAATTAGTTAAGTACTTAATCTATTGTTGTTAAAAAACACGGCTCGATGGAAGAGCATGTTTTATGAATTGACACCGTGTATAAATAAAGTTTACCTACCTACCTACCTCCCTCGATACACCTGATACGCTCGATACGACTTATACGCTCGATACACCTGATACGCTCGATACGCCTTATACGCTCGATATTCCTGATACGCTCGATATGCCTGATACGCTCGATACGCCTGATACGATCGATACACTCGATTCATCTGATACGCTCGATACACTTGATACGCTCGATACGCCTGATACGCTCGATACACCTGATACGCTCGATACGCCTGATACGATCGATACACCTGATACGCCTGATACACCTGATACATCCGATACAACTGATACGCTCGATACGCCTGATACACCTGATGCACTCGATATGCGCGATAACTAACTCTAACTCGATACACTCGATACACCTGATACACCTGATACGCTCGATACCCCTGATACGCTTGATACGCTCGATACGCCTGATACGATCGATACACCTGATACGCTCGATTCACCTGATACACCTGTTACACTCGATACAACTGATTCGCTCGATACGCCTGATACACTTGATACACCTGATACACTTGATACACCTGATGCACTCGATATGCGCGATAACTAACTCTAACTCGATACACTCGATACACCTGATACACTCGATACAACTGATACGCTCGATACGCCTGATACGCCTGATACGCCTGATACGCTCGATACGCCTGATGCACTCGATATGCCCGATAACTAACTCTAACTATAATTTCTTTATTAAAGATAACAAAAGAAAATAGAAAACCAAGAATTACTTGATTCGCTCTCGTATCTAGTGTATCGAGTGTATCAAGTGTATCGAGTGTATCAGGTGTATCGAGTCTATCAGGTGTATCGAGTGTATCGAGTGTATCAAGTGTATCGAGTGCATCGAGTGTATCGAGTGTATCGAGTGTATCAAGTGTATCAAGTGTATCAAGTGTATCAAGTGTATCGAGTGTATCAGGTGTATCGAGTGTATCGAGTGTATCAAGTGTATCGAGTGCATCGAGTGTATCGAGTGTATCAAGTGTATCGAGTGTATCAAGTGTATCAAGTGTATCGAGTGTATCCAGTGTATCAGGTGCATCGAGTGTATCAAGTTTATCAAGTGTATCGAATGTATCAAGTGTATCAAATCGAGTGTATGAAGTGTATCGAGTGTGTCAGGTGTATCAAGAGTATCGAGTGTATCGAGTGTATCAGGTGTATCAAGTGTATCGAGTGTATCAGGTGTATCGAGTGTATCAAGTTTATCAGGTGTATTAAGTGTATCGAGTGTATCAGGTGTATCGAGTGTATCAGGTGTATCAAGTACTATATATAGAGTGTATCAGGTGTATCGAGTGTGTCGAGTGTATCCCCACGGAATCACCGAAGGATTTTCATTCAATTCAGAATTCATTCTTGTTTTTCACTTCTCATGATTCCACCAATGGCGCAGCTCCACCGTTCAATATATAAACCAAACGCAACCCAGAATTCCTTGATTCGCTCTGATGAAGGGCTAACTCCTGATAACCTGATAAACCTGATGCACTCGATGTGCCCGATAACTAACTCTAACTATAACTTAGTCACATTCTTTAATAAAGATAACAAAAGATAATAGAAAACCTTTTCATGGTACTAATCCCGTTACACAATGTCTGGTACCGAAAAGAACAAGTACTGAGATAATCAAAGGCTCCTACGAGCCAACACAATTTGTGATTACGAAACAACTTTCGAACCCTCCTCTCTCTACGCGTTTTTTTGAGCCGACCCCCCCCCCCCCCTACCCTCTGCGTCCAGCTCCCCACCCTCCCCTCCCTACAGTGCTATCCGCATGTGTAAGGCAGTTGACCATTACCTATCGCATTTGCAACAGGCAGAATATATGCGCAAGCCTTATGTACTGGTCAGCGGAATTACCAAGAAAGGTTTACAGCCGATGAAAGGAAGGAGTGACAATTTGCATATTTCCCCCTTCTACTATAACTTGTTCAACACTTCGGGTTTTCACGAGTTAAAAAGGGGTTAAAATGTTAAAATGTTGTCAGTGGGAAGACTAAGGAAAACCTCTTTGGATACAAGTCTTGGAGATTAATGGGTCACGTCATCGTTATAAATTTAAGTTATTTTTTCAATTATTAATATAGTGTGTCAATGACATTGTGCGATTAAGGATTTAAGGTCTCTCTGGATTTCAGCCCCAGAAATGGAAGGAAGACCTCTGTGGATACCAGCTTCGTATGGGTCACGTTATCCTGTAAAATAAAAGTTATAAAACAATAATTAAAACACCAACCTCGTTTCCAGGTTTTTTTCTTTTAAAATTGGGAGAAACCCTGGGAACGAGGTTGATTAAAACACCTCATAGTGAAGGGGCTTTTCTGTTACTTCGCTCAATTTACATTTTCATTCGACACAGTTCCCAGGGCCTTCTCATCGTTCACAATGGCGAAGAAACCCTTTGACAAGTCGTGCGAAATGCAACAAGAATCGTGGTATATTTTGTCACGTGAGATATGATGGCCAAGCGAAAGCCTGAACAATGGTGAACACATTTTGCAATGTAACCATCTAAAACAATTATTTCACCACACCTTGTTATTACAAATACGTCCTTCTCTGTAACAGGGCATCCTGAAGGCCATTAACATCTCAAAGTTACTCACAAATGGCGATTGTACAGTTTGATTTAAAATTTAAAAGAAGGGGGGAGGGGAAACGTTCCTGGAGATATCTTTTTTTGCTAAATCCAGAAATAAAGCATGCGAACTAGTCTAATATAAAAACTATTTTAGCTATAAGAACAGAATAACAAAAGCCCTGATATTTTCGTATTCTGTGTTATGTATATTATTTTATATATATATAGTTCATTTCAGACCAGAGTATTGTAGAAAGAAAAAAACGTTTGTTGAAATTTAATATGAACCTCGCAAGCAAAGGCCAAGAAACAAATACTTCAAAAGTGAGCAGAAACCTGGAATAACAAACGGCATCACGAAATAGTACATGCTAACTTATTTTCACTTTTAATTAATAATTATGGTTTCTTTTATGGCGCTGTTACCAATCTTGAACAGTGCTTGTATCTACAATTTGTGACAAATAGGTGAAACACTGTGTGTCTGACAGCGTATACATGGTCTGATGGAGGTTCCTTCCCCGCCTTTCAATGTTGTTGGAAAAGTAAAATGAATACGCTCGTTCATTGTGTGATGCATACTGAACGAAGTAGGGGACCGGGGAAGGCTGTTCCAACGACTTCTGACACTGATTCCAGGCTAAATAGGGTTAAGGGCCGTATTGTATCTTATGCTCTTTTTAATTTATTGTTGTATATTTTAATACATAGTACGACACTGTACGAAATGTTTTACTCTTCTTATACTTTTTCTAATCTTTATTAAGAGAAACGTAGATATAATGATTTTTATGTATGGTTATCTAATTTTATAGTTATTATAAGTATTTTTTCTGTAATATTCTTAGTTATTAATAATGTCTTTATAACTGGGCAACTACTATTAACGATGACACTTTAATAAAGTTATTTGTCTATAAAGTTATCTATCGTACTCTTAACTTTCGCGGCCGTCCTTCGGAAAAAAACTCGTGAACGCGCCAGTTTTAAGAGTAACATGACAAACTACATATCAATAGAAAGCTCAACTGTAGTTTTCGATAATTTTAAATATTATTCTAGCGACTTTTTTTTACAAACAGCCAGGAGCCAAACGACCAAACGACCGAGGGTTGTTAAATTGAATTTAAGGGATAACTATGTAGATTTGAAGTATTTTAGCAAAATCCGTCAAAACATTTCTGGGACGAGCAAGACCGTGGCGACCATATACGCAATACGCCTAGTGTGTTTTTAGTTACTCCAACCTAAGACGCAGATATCGCTGACCAATCAGAATATCGAAAAAGCCCGACACGGTTTTGTTGATTGATCCCTTGTGAACAATACTGTGCGCAGCTATCTCGGTCTTACCATAACATTCTATACCCGATAAATTAAATTGAACAACCCTCGGTCATATGGCGGTTTATCGTCTCCTGGCCGTTTGTAAAAGAAAAATCGTTACAATTATATTTTTATCGAAAGCTACATTTGTTCAGCTTCGAATTCCTTTTGAGATATAGTTTGTCATATTACTCTTAAAACTGGCGTGCGCACCCTTTGATTTCTTTTTAAACTGCTGGCATGTCAGGCAGGCACAATTTGCAAGCATTTATAACCATAATTGATCACATCCTTTCACAGCCTTTGAAAATGGGTCAAATCGATTTTCAAGGTACACAACATCAGTAGTGCTAATGACTACAATTATTATAGATTGTTACAGAGTGAAATTCGAAATGGCAAAAACGTATGCACATGAAGTTGATAGATTTTCTAAAATAAACGTTCACGATGATTAAAAAATAGATTTGGTGTTATGTATAACAATAATTTCACTACTGCTATGTGAATTTATTATTAATGCGCTGTCCATCGGAAGGTAATCAATAAATTAAATATGTTATCAAAAAAAGAGTCTAAAGTAAACAAGAGTTAAAGAACGATATACTGTGATTTCTGTTAGTATTAATTTGATAATTTTTAAAATTAAAATTACTTTAGATTTCTACGTTATTTATCATGAATGCACTGAATCCACAAAATTGTTATTTATTAGATATATACATTTAATATATGCATGCACAACATATCGTGAGTAAAAAGTAAAACTGATGTTCCTTTGTTGTGAAGAATGAATGTGACCCTACTCTCGCAAAGATCAAAACATCGCGGTTGCCTTTACGGTGAAAACACGGCACACAAAACAAGCGTTGTGAGTAAAAAAAAAACATTTTTTTCTGAACAAACTTTACTCGTAAGAAATTCGATAAACAATAAAAAAAATCAAATTCTCGATGCAAAAATGTTAGCCTATTTTAATGAAATAATATCTCGTGATGTTGTTGGCCCGTACCTTCTTTTCGTGAGGCATTGTTGCTAAGACTGAAAAAAACCCTGATAATTGCGTTACGGGATCTTTTGTGATGTTTTGATCGTGTTTCGTGTTGTTTTTCGGGTTATTGCGACCCAAGCGTGTCTCGGTTGATTCATAACAGTTATTGCCGGATCCGGTGAGGACCAAGAATCGAAAAACAAACATCTGTTCCATTCCAAAAGGACACAAATTTGGGTAGCTTGTTATTATCTCAATGCCATTCGATTTTAGTAAGCCCGAATTCTCGTCTTGTTTTCTTATTGGAATCCGATTTACAGTCAGTTTTAAAATTTAATACATATCCATCCCAGAATGTGTTCCGTTTTTTTAGATCATTAATGTCCGTTAGAGTTGATAGTTTCTCCGTCTATTTTACGAGTGTTTCAACTTAGATACATCGGCTATCATTGATACTAAAAGTCAATAAAACATTACACGGTGAATAGATTGCACAGCTTATATCTATGTCTAATTATGCCAATATTTGCTCAACAGGACCTCAGAGCTAATAGAGATAATTTAAACAAATTATGGATCAGCAAACTAGAATCATTCCAAACACAGAACCGGGCAGCCTTGCTTTGGATTCAGTTGATAATCAAACCATGGATGCCATTGAATCAATCGCCAATACACTAGCAAGCATCGGCGACAGCTTGTGCCAATCGCACGAATTGTTTTGCGACAGTGGAGTCGACGTCGAAACAGCCAGGTTATTTGAAGTTTTCGAAGTCTGTTTGGACATTTTTGATGTAGTTCTGAAGGCTTCAAGTTAAAAATTAAGTTAAGACATTGGAGAGTGTGGACTTTCGCGATCGCTTTCGAGAAGGAAAAGACTATAAAAAAAGGTTATCAAATAGCATTGAAAGATAATAAATGAACGTTTGCTTTCGAAACTATCACTTACATATATAAATAAGGACATAAAAATAAATTTACTTCAATTTCTAGTTACCACTATATTAATTGTGACCAAATGCTCTGTTCCAGAACATTTAACAAATTCACCGTTCTGTTTTCCAGAATTATTACCAGCCGAGTATGAAAACGCTTTTAGCGTTTTTAATGTGCTGGTCTTATTCTAAAGAACCGTGTATGTTGATATAACTGAAATACTACAATAAACATTCTTTTACTGACTTGGATGACAAATTCAATTATCACCTTCCTGGGTAAGGCTCGATTTCCAGCGGTTTTGTGCGCCCGCGTTCCTTCGCAGGAGGATCTTAAAACAGGACTCCCTCAAACGGCTGAAAATCGAGCTTACTTCCTGGGCCCATCAAAGAATCTTAGCCGGCGCCAAGAACATTGAAGGAACACTATCCCGGCTGAAATATCGTGTTTTCATGATTATGGTCAGAGCTTGCTTTAAGCTTACTTTATTATCTTGAAATTGGACGAAACCATCGCCAAAAGAGGTAGTAGAAGGAAAGAAATACATCTGTATGAACTAAACAGACAAAATAACGGCCAGAAAGGTCAAAATTTCACAAGAATGGCAAGTTTGATTTTTTGACCGCCTGTTAATAAATCAAATTTCATGAATTGTAATCCACTTCAATCCTTGCAATCATGCACTTTATCTCCAAACAAATGCTTTTGTTTTGCTCTACGGAATCCTTTTATCCAACTAAGTTGTAAATTTGGTGGCATTTGGCGATATAACGTGGGAGTAAGCTAAGCGAAATTTTCCATTTCGGCGGGACAGTGTCCCTTCAAACTAGTTTTACGAACTGGATATTGGAAACAAATATTTGAAGCGATAATTGTGATCAGATCATACGGGCACTGTGTCGCTTAAATCACACTCAGCTAAAACTGAAATAATTTGCATGTTGTCTTCTCACAGCTGTATTTTTTTCGGCGAAGAAAAAAAGGCCTAATATCACAAATAGGTATTGAAAAATTCGTTAGCCAATAAGAGAACAGTTTTTCCAGAAGTGTAATTATCAAGCAAAGCGTCTTTTTATTTCAGCGTGTTTTAAATAACACATCGAGTAAATTAATAAAGAATATCATTGGTTGAAAGCAGGTGGACTTCTTCATTTACGGTTTAGGTTCGAATTTAACACAAATACAACATAACTCTCATTTTACCAGCTCATATCGGCTAAAGTTGAAATTGCAACAAAAAAAAGGAGTTAGAAGTTTATTTTGCCAAAGACGTCCGTCTATTTGCAAAAATGCTGTTTCGAATTACCAGAAATGAAAAGAAAATTGCCTTCGTTTGTATTACTTAAGTATCTAATGACTTCTGGTTGGAAAATCATCGTTACTGACAGGGGTTGCCGAAAACAAGAATAAACTATCTCCTTAAAATTAAATTAAATTTCGGAAATGTAACAAATGTTCAAGTCTTTTCTCGCGTTATTGAAAAATATATTTACTTGTTTATTTGTTTTAATTTAGAGGTAGTTAATCTGTTTTCCTTTAAATCCTCTTCAAGCTTCTGTAAGCGGACACCACCGAGAAGCAGAAAACGTGTGTGTAGCTGAGCTGGCCACTTACGGGAATAATTCTTGTAAGTAGGAAGAAAATTAAAACAGAGTTTTTTTAAGGTGGCCAAAAATAAAACTGTACGTTTACGAGAATGTCCGCTTAGTGAATAGCATACAATCCATTCAAAATAATATGAAACGTAAGAAAGAAGGAATATTTTGAGATTAAGAAACGAATTTCTTATGTGTATATTCACTAAATTGGAGCAGTATTAAGCAAGCTGTTGTCGCCTGAATTCAGTCGAGAGGTATTTAATTGTTTAAAGGCGAATATACGTAAGAAAAGCGAACTCATAAGCATACGTTTTCTCTCTTAATGTCAGCCGACAACACCCACATGAAAAGTAGTTATAACTGTTACTATGGGAACAGATATTTCTAAAGACTACAGAACAACAGTGTTCTTCAACTGATTTATCGCACATGGAAATAAATCAATTTTTTGAGCGCTAATGTGATTTTTAAAAGTGAAATTAATCAATGGAAAACTCAAGTTTTGATCGTTTTAAATTGAACACCTTTTTCAGAAAATCATGCTTTATTTATTCATTGATATATTTTCTTGGGTAAATTCAGAATTTGAACAATTTTCAACTTAAGAGGTATAATTCAATGTATTTACAAACTGAATAATTGTTGGAACAAAGATAGTTACTCGGAAAAAAAGATAACTTTAACGAATAAACATGAATACGTAATTCAAAACCTATGAAAAAGGGTATGGGGGGGGGGGGGGGGGGGGGGTACAGTTTAAATAAGGCTGAAACAACGGAAAAGTAATATGACTTTCGTGTTTATATTTTTAATCATTAAAAATTGAATGGACAAACGTTCTTCGTTAAACTGGAAATGAAATCGCATTGATTACCTATCGAAAAACAAATAATCGTTTTGTTCTGTTGATTTACTTAACAGTTAGCACCAAATAACACGGAAAGAGTGCAGGTCTGTGGAGGTGAAAGAGTAAATATCCTGGGTTTATCCCATGCAAATATGCCAAAACGATAACAGATGCACAAAGTGACATGGGGGATATACTAACGAATGGTATCCATATTACCTGGATGGAAAAATAATAATAACAAAATATTATCTTTTTTTAGAAAGAAATAATTGTGGATGCTGAATTATTTTACATGTATAATAATGTATCTCATCGAAATATGCATAAATAAGATATCGTGAGTAATTTGTTGTGAAGAATGAAAAAAAAATTGCACACGCCCTGGAAGAAGGCTCAAAACAGCGGAGCCTTTGCTTACAGAAAAACAACACGGAACCACGAACTACACTTTGAAAGCTAACTATCATTTTTTATCAGCATGATTTAAACATAATACAATGTAAGGAATGAAGCTGTATGTAGACTTGAAGCTGTAGTGTGAACGTATTTTCATTATATCATCTATCGTGATTCTGTCCCGTACCGCTCTTTCGTGAGATATTGTTTCTAAGCGTTACGTGATATTTCGTGATGTTTTGATTGATGTTTCGTGTTTTCCAGCCCTGATGTGAGCAATAAAAGGACTGCATATGTAGCTCAACTCAAAACGGCATATCTAGCTCAACCCAGAACAACAAGCAACAAGAAACACTCGATCTCACTCGATTTCACTTGTATCAAGGTAAGTTGAATTGTTTGATGCCCATTTCTCGATGTGTAAGTACGAATCTTGATTTCTGGATAGAAACATACTGGGTTTAGCGGTTAATATTTTTGCTCGCCTATAGCATTAGCTATTTATGTTTTCAGTTTCTTCTTTAGTTTTTCACTTAGTCCATTTAAATGTCGAAAATCTAATGAGCGAGTAACGAAAAATTGTACTAACAGATGTACATGTTTTCACTATTGCAGGACCTCAGTGACTAGTGACAAGTGAATAACTAATAACTAAATCATGGTTGGCCAAAATGATGTTAGTCGTCAAGCAGAACAAGACTGTCTTGCTGCGGACTCACTTGGTAAACAAACAACAGAGGCAATAGAAGCAGTCGCTAATAAACTGGCAATTATCGGTGACGACTTGAACCAGTCGTACGAACTACCTTACAACAGCGGTGTCAGTATCGCCAAAGCCAAGTCATGCGCAGTGACGGACATTTTGAGTTTGCTTCTGAAAGCGTCAAGTTGAAATTTGACCAAATAGGGGACATTTAAGATGCAGTGGACTTTCTTGTCAAATTCCAAAACGATAAACTCCAAAATAGTGATCCAAAAAGCCGTAAAGCTGTAAAAATGTGGTGTTTCATCAAGTGATGTTATGTGAAAAAGATCTAGAGGCAATAATGCTGTGATTACGAAAATTGATCAAACACACAAACATTGGCATATAATATAGAATTGAAGTTTAGGTCGCCATGAAGGAAGGTCACTGAATATGTACTAATGAACAAGAAAAGGAAAATTAACAGATAAATTATTTTCTTGGCATAAAAAAATATATATTGTAACATGATTGTTGAAGAATCATTAAAATACACATTTTGAATTTCTAGAAATAGTCGAGTTTGCTGATCTTTAGCATCAAAACGTTTACAATCAGTTTGATTGATTTCATGATTCAATATGGACCAGAGAAATTAAAAATAATATATACACACGTATATACATCGATCTCTTTATAATGACTCAGACCGCATATCACCTTTCCATCTTGAAAGACAGATTTCGCCAAAACACTCGAAATATTCTGTACAGCAAGAAGCGAAATTTTGCGTTGATCATTGTGATCAGCTTTACCCGCCGAATGTCATGACCAATAACTGAATTTAACCCAAACTGGAATAATTTGCATAGAAATTTTTCACGGTTGAAAATGTTTTGCTTTGAAGTGTTAAAATGAAAGTGGCGATAAAAAGACAAAATGTTTCAGCCAATGAGAGGTCTTTCTTTCTTAGTGGTGATTGTCTATTTAAGAGTATTTTTGTTTCAGAGTGTTTAAATGACATGTGTAGTAAATTACAACTAAATTCATTTGGCTGTTTTCCTACCTAGAAGCTGTTTCGGATTTTTCGCCGTATTCAGTGAAATATCGTAACCAATACCTTAAAACTCGTTTGACAGAAGTTCTTATAGCGTTTTAAAACGACAGTTAGAATTCTGACCGCACCAGACCAAGAAATAATTTGCATGCATTTCCTCACAGCTGTATTGTTTTTAACAAAAGCTCTAATATTACAAAGGGGTGCTGAAAAACATGTAGGCCAATAAGAAATCAGTTTTCCAGAACTGTAATTATTAAACTAAAAGCTTAATATTTTATTTTGGGCTGTGGTAGATGACACTTGACAGTAAATTACGAAACAATAGCGACTTTAAGATCCACTACGGAGAGGCTCGGCTACGGCAAAATAGTGAAAAATTACTTCCGGTGACGTCACTACTTGTGGTCCAAGGCAGCTTTCCCGCCGTAGGACGGCTGTGTGGTACGGCAAACACATCGACTTGACGGAGTGTTCACAACGTGAGTAAAATTCAGTATTTCTATCAGATTTAAACTCGTTAGAATGCAATTAAACTCGTTATAATGCAAAGATCATTCATTTTTAAAATTTTTAAATTGATTTTGGGTTTTATAACGTTCATTTAGCGAAAAAAAATTGAAGTTTGTCGAGCAGTATTCAGATGGACAAGCAGAAATCGCAAGCATCGTAAGTTCGAAGTTGTTTTTTTATTATTTTTGCTCACCTCTAGTCTCTAAAACGGTGTATTTAGAGAGATAAATTTCATGCAGCTTAATGTAGAACGAGTTGTCTCGAATATAAATGTTTTTTTTTTTAAGAACACGTAGCCGGAGAATAATGTTTTCGATCCCATTTTGTATATTAATTTCTGTCGATTAGCTGATCAATGGTTGCTGAGTTTGCCGTTTTTAAGCTCTTTGTTTTGATGACAATCAGTACCTTTTATTATGAAATTTACCCCTAAATAATGACAAAAACTTTGTTAGAGCGAAAGTTTTGAAATTTCACAAGCACTCTCAAGCAAATCGAGCGCCAATAAGCTTATATGTAATCGGGACATTCCAGAATATCCACAAGTCTTGATTGTAGTTTTTCTCCTGATCTGAAAGAAGTCAAAAACTCAAAAATCCTTTACGCATTTAATATCTTATTGACCACTCATTGTATCTAGTTATCATGTTCAATGTCGAGCTCGACATTTCCATTTGACATTTCACTACTGTATCTCAAAAGCAGGAAATAGCTTTTTGCGCTTATTTTGTCAGTAATACCGAAAAGAATTAATAAAATACAAAACCCTGTTTATATACAAAGGTTGTATTGATGCCTAGATGATATTATGCTTTATTTTTCCATAAATCAGAGAGTCAACTGAAGGTTGCTGTTTTTCCTACTCACAGAAAAGTTTGTATTCTTTTTAAATTTATTAGGAAGTCAATGCAATGGACAAGAGAGCATGATATCCTTCTTTGCCGAGAAGTCCTTGGCCTACAGGTTTATAAGCACAAAAAAGGAACAAACGAAGCAGGACGACTGTGGGAAGAAATTGCCAAAAAACTTAGAGGTTTTGAAACTGTGAGATTTAAATCTAATTTATCTCAGAGAGCAGTCAGGGAGAGATTTAACCTGATCCAAAACAGATTCAAAGAAAATGAAAAAATGGAATTGGCTGCATCTGGAATCTCTGTACCAGAACAAGATGAGCTTGATGCACTGCTGGAGGATATAGCTGAGAGAGAAAGAGATGCTATTGCAGAGGCTAATGAAAAGAAAGGTCAGGAGAAGGCTACAGCAGAAGATATTAGAAATCAAGCTTTGGAACGGATGGGGCAAACAAAAAAACGAAAATCTGAGGACTGCCAAGAGCCAAAGGAAAGAAAGTCCAGGAGAAGCAGTAATGATGCTCTTCAGTATATGCAGGAGAAGGTTAAAATCACAATTTATTGATCACCGGAAATAAATTTTAGTTAATCAACAACTCTTGTTTGAGCTTTGTACTCTGTCCAGTGATTCTCACGTGCATTCTTGCGTGACCCGAACCCCATGAGCTTTTCATTGTTGAATTACCAATCACATTGAACTCTGTCAGGCCTCTAAGCTCGCATTTCATGTGCTACGTGCAGTCTTTTCTTCACGAGCAAACGACAAGATCTCGTAAATTTTCCTAACAAATTTTTCTTTGACCACGGCAAAAGTTCATTCAGCTCCAGACAACAAGCTCATAAACGTTCTTTGACAGCTGACTGCAGGAGAAGAACAGAAAGGGGAAAGTCTCAAATTATGCCGCCCTCGCGTCGGACACGAAGCGTAGCGGCCGGTGATGGTGATGGCGGCGAACCAGTCGCTATTCCAGCAGATCTCGACCTCAACCGCCTGTATGTGAGGGACCTTCGGAATCTCTGCAACCAGCTGAAGCTCCCGGCCACTGGAACCCGCTCAACACTAATAGATCGGCTGAAAGAAGCCCGGGGAAATCCTACAGACCACAACACCGAGGGCGAAAACAATGGAGTTATTGAAATTGCCACGTGCGCCGACCAAGATGGCGAAACAATTCCAACCACAGCTGCGCTCCAGCAAGAATTTCGCCGACTGCAACAGCAGGTACAAGATCTTGTGAACAAAAACGAATCGGACGAAAGACTGCTATCAGAGGGTCAACTCACCCAAGTCAAATCACTGGTTCAAGCGACCATTAATGAAACGATAGAACAAACAGCTGCCGCCGCCGCACAAGCCGCGGTCAACGCTTTCGTCAACTCAAACAACCCTTCGTCATCTCAAGCCGCTTCCCCCGAAGATCCGACGCCGAATGCGGTCACCTTGCCTCCTTCTACTCCAGCGACACACAACTCCCTCGTGGTTGAGAGCGCCCACAGCTCCCAGACACCAGCAACCTCGAGAACATCTCAACAGACGTCGGACTCTATCCACGAGCTGCCAGCGAAGCTCGTGAAAGAAGCCCTGAGCGGTGAGTTTATGGAGCTTTCCAAGTTACTGCCCAAAAACTTAAACGTGATCCAACCCCTCCATGATGAACCTCTCACACTGACTTTAGAAAACTCAGTAATTAAAGTAAATAAGGCAAAGGCCACCACAATTACTAGTATAGAGGAGTGGACCTCAGCCTTCACTTCCTATATGAGCATTATCATCAGCAAGTACCCAAATCGTGCTGCAGAATTACTGGAATACCTTTCCTTGATTCGCTACGCAGCAAAATATCACCGGGGTCTGGGTTGGTGCGTTTACGATGTCAAGTTTCGTCAAAAGGCTGCCATCAAGAAGTCCCTTAACTGGTCAGTTATAGATAGCCAACTATGGCTTAAAACCTTTACCGTAGCGCCTTCACTTATGAAGGAAGATATTGGTTTTTTCCAATCTGGACCCTCATCCACGCCGAGTACAGTTAGAGGGAACGAATACCGTACTTGCCACAATTTCAACAAGGGTTTCCCCTGTGCAAGGACCCCCTGCCCCTATGCACACAAGTGCAACAAGCAGGGTTGTGGACGGGATCACCCCGGGATACGGTGCCCCGACAGTTTCGAACCCGATAAGCAGCCATCCCCAAGGGCAGGGAAACCCCACAGCGAGCAACATGGCTCTGGGAACCGCCACCGTGGCAAATAGTTATGGGGGCATTGTTACCCCTGTCAATGTTTTAAACTTACAGCATGCTCTCAGTAACCACCCCAATAGGGAATTTGTTGATAAACTGTGCTTAGAACTGAGGGAGGGAGGTAGGATTGGCTACTCCGGTCCTAGACATTTTCGTTTTTCTAAGAATTTGCCTACTGCTTCCCTGAACCCTGAGGTCGTCACTTCAAATCTAGCTGAGGAAGTGAACAAAGGGCGTACCGTGGGCCCCTTCCATTCCCCCCCGTTTAGGAATTTCCAGGTCTCCCCCATTGGCCTTGTCCCCAAAAAACATTCAGACAAATTCAGAACCATTTTTCATTTGTCCTTCCCCAAATCAGGGACCTCAAGCATAAACCATTTTATCGACAAGGATAACTTTTCCCTTCAATACATCACCATTGATAATGCAATTAGGGCTATCCAGAGGTTTGGGGCAGATTGTTTTATGGCCAAAACTGACATAGAATCAGCTTTTCGACTTTTTCCTGTCCACCCCGAAGATTGGGAACTTTTGGGCATGTTTTGGAACGGGCATTATTATTTTGACAAGGTGCTCCCTTTCGGGCTTCGTTCAGCACCATTTATCTTCAACCAGCTCTCCGATGCCATCGAGTGGATATTGCAAAACAACTGTGCCATATCCTTTGTCTGCCACATCTTGGATGACTTCCTTTTAGTTGAACCTCCAGCTCCCACTGCACCTGCCGATTCGCTCTGTCGGGCAAGTCTCTCTAGCATGATCTTGTCCTTCAAGACCCTTAACATCCCTATTTCAGCAGCCAAAACGGAGGGCCCCTGCAAAGTTCTCCAGTTCATGGGAATAATTTTAGATACACATCAAATGGAAGCCAGGCTGCCAGAAGACAAGATTGAGCGGATTAAAACCGCCCTCTGCGAGTTTCGATCCAAGCGATCGACAACCCTGCAGGAGCTTCAATCTCTGATTGGTACTTTAAATTTTGCATGTAAGGTGATTCCCCCGGGACGCCCCTTCCTACAGCGAATGGTTGCCCTCACGAGAGGCATCAAAAAACCCCATCACCACATTAAGCTCACATCTGGTTTTTACAAAGACCTGGATATGTGGAGCTTGTTCATTGAGCAGTGGAATGGTATAGGGCTGTTCTTATCTTCCCTGTGGGACACCTCGGACACCCTTTCTCTATTTACAGATGCCTCAGGCTCTATTGGTTATGGGGGATATTTTCAAACTAGATGGTTCCAGGGAAAGTGGTCACCCCATCAACACTTGGGAACTCCTGGAATGAGCATTCTCTGGCAAGAATTATTTGCCATTGTAGTTGCTTGCCATTTGTGGGGGCACCAGTGGACATCCAGGTGAATCAAGTTTCACTGTGACAACTTAGGAGTGGTAGAGGTTATTAACTCTCGGAGGGCTAAAGTTCCTAGGGTTATGGACTTGGTTAGGGACCTTACCCTCTGTACATTGAGACACAACTTTTACTTTCAAGCAGTGCATGTCCCTGGGAAACATAATAATATTGCAGACTCTCTTTCTCAGTTTCAGATGGAGCGCTTTCGTCAGCTAGCTCCCCACTTCAGTGCCTCTCCAGACCCCATCCCAGCCTGCCTACTCCGTCTTTAAGTGGAGAAGCCCAATTTTACCTGGGGATGGCCCTCGCACAGAATAGTAAGAAAACATACAATTCTGGCATGCGCCAGTTTTACTCCTTCTGCTCACAAAAGGGACTAACACCCACATTTCCCATACCCGAGGATATTTTGATTGATTTTTCAGTGCACATGGCACGCTCAGTGCAGCACAGCACCATCAAAAACTATTTATCTGCCATAAAGCACTATCATTCGAGCCATGGTTATGCACTCGACCTGTCAGCCTTCCTTCGCTTGCAGCTCATCCTCCGCGGGATAAAGCGTTCTCAAGGAGTCAACTCCAAAACCCGGAGACCCATAACATTGCACATTTTAAACTTATTTTATCACCTCCTTAATGTTAAATTCACGACCAACAAAGACTCCATAATGGTTTGGGCAGCTATGACACTTGCCTTTTTTGGTTTCCTTCGTATTGGGGAACTTACCTGCAATTCCAACTTTAATCCTGAATGCCACCTTTCAATATCAGACTTAGTGTTTATGCCTCAATCTTTCCCCATATATATGCTGGTTCGACTAAAGGTCTCTAAAACCGACCCCTTTAGGAAAGGGCAAACTGTTGTTATTGGGAGGGCAAACTCTAATTTGTGCCCCATTTCTGCCATGTTAGCCTACATAGAGTCCCGTACCCCCTTCCCTGACTCCGGGCCCCTGTTTACCTTTCAATCTGGTTCCTTCCTCACTCGGGAAAAATTCACAAGTGAGACTAGAGATCAACTTTCTAAGGGAGGGCTTGATTCAAGTGAATTTGCAGGCCACAGTTTTCGCATAGGTGCGGCTACCACAGCTGCTTCAGCCAATTTACCTCCTTGGCTCATTAAAGTTTTAGGGCGATGGTCCTCGGACTGTTTCGAAAGGTACATAAAAACCCCACCCTCGGTTCTAGCACAGGTTCCCCAGACCCTCATTGACCACTTATAACACATATTTAAGTTTTTTCCTATTTTACCGTGGCTCGTCAATGGGGGAATGCTTCGCATTTTGTGGGGATAAAGTGCTCCTATCGTCACACTTTTGCCCCCATAGACTCGGCATTTTGTACTCCTGGGATATACATCTAGTTTTCTAGGGGCCCTAGGGAGGCCCGCAATAATTATTGGTCACAGCCGACCCAGAGTGGAGGCCCAACTCCCTCCACTCCATATCGGCCTGTGCACCTCTTATCTAGGTTAGTGGAGGCCCAACTCCCTCCAATCGGAGAGGAGGACAAATTACTTCCTCCTCTCTACCCAGGAATGGTCACAGTCGGCCCTGGGAGGAAGCTCGACTCCTCCATACCTTCGTGTGCACCGCCCTGGGGGTAGGTTTTTCTCAAAAATCCAGGAGTACACGGGGCTGTCGATTTTAAAAGTTTCTCTGGAGTACTTTGTCTCCCACTTCCCCATTTTCAGCCACACAAAGTTGTTTGTTATTGTTCCTGTTTTATTTACTAAGGTTGGGGCTGACCCCAAACACAGCCACACCAGGCTATTGTTATTGTTCCCGTTTAGTGAAATAATTTTGATCATACCTCAACATGAGGAAGTTGATTAATCAGACAAAGCATTCAGAGAAGAAGAGCTAAAGATGAGGAAAAAAGAAGAAGAAACAAAAGCTTCTCAGTTACAAGCAATGTTTGCACAGCAGCAATCCTTCTTGCAGGCAATGGCCCAACAGCAAGCTCAACAGCAGCAACAGAATCAACAAATGCAAATGTTAATGGCACAGCAAAGTCAGGCAATGACGTCTGTCATAGAAAAACTTTTGTCAAAAAAGAGTGCCTAAAATGCTGAGTCTGGGATTTTTTAAGTACAGGTCAGTTTCATTGTATTTGAGGGCTTCAAGTGTTACTGTACATTAAAAGGGATGTAAAATCATTCCAAGTTTTATTACAAAAGTTGTGTTTTTGAGTCAGTTACTCTATTTCAAGGACAGTTCATTTTGGATATGCAATGCTAGAAGGTCATTAAAGTGTGCCTTTTAATTTTGTATTTGTCAGTTAAAAGATTAACATCCTGTATGTTACTCAAACAGTTAAATAAAGATTAGAACATTGCATTCCCCTGTGCTTGCACTTTCCTTTTGTGTAAAATATACTAATGCATGGACCCAGGGGGGGGGGGGGGGGGGGGGGGGGGACTCCCATAAAAAAACTGACGGGATGCTCGTTGTCTTGCTTAGGGTGTTCTGAGAAAATTTTCAAAATTTTAGGCAGTTAAGGTCTCATTTTGGGTTGCATGTGAAGAAATAGTGAAATATAATTAGTTTTTTTTAGTATTTTTGGTATCTTAGGGGATACAAAAAGCTTGAGCCACGCCCAGATTGGTCTCTCTTAGGGGTCAAATTCAAAATTTTCGACGAACATCCCTGTCTGTTTGATATGGGGGTCCCACCCCTGGTGTAAGGGCAAGTATTATGAACACTGTTGATTTTAGGGTTGTGCTTGCTTCACACTGATTCACCCTTGTTGAGCATTTAAATCTTGTGGCCTTGCTTGTCTACTAGTGAGAGCCAACAGTTCTGAAGATACACCTATCTGGAAAGTCTGAGTATGTTAAGGACAGGGTGGCATATGTACATGTGTGATTTACATGAATTCACAGCTAGTAAGGCAAGAACAAAGGCTTTAATTTCCAATTGGCCATTATATTGTTCAAGGTTGTTTATTTTTGTGCAAAAATCTGGTCATTTATTGACAAACTCAAAATCAATGTAATCGATAAATTCCGATAAATCACAGGAGGCAGCTGAGATTAACTCAACAGTATTTCCAGCTGTCCAACAGTGTTTCCAGCTGCTCTCCTTTAAGTCAAGTGCTTAGTCTTGGTTTCATTTCTGTTATGCTAATTTATCAATTTACAACATAAAACCATAATGGTATACTAGCACTTATGCAAAATAAGTGTCAAGGTCGGGAGGATCACACTGGAAAAAATCTGAAGTTGTGTTTCCATATAGACATGTTAGCCGATTTCTGAGAATAGCACTAACAATGTACATTTTCCCCACACTACTCAGTCCCAACTTTAGGTTCTTTTTAAAGTCCAGAAACTTAAAATAATTGAGTATATCTCCAAACAGCCACTCCACACTTGTTCTCACTGTGCTCATAGCAGTATTGTAAGCTTCCATCTGTGGGGTTAAAACTCCATTTCTAAATGGACATTGAAGATGCACACTGAGAGGGTAAGCTGGATCCCCATAAATACAAAGTGGTTGTCCAGCCAGGCTGAAGGCATACTGACGGAGATCATCCAACAGGTGAGAATCAGCAAGCATACCAGCATCATGCTTCCTACCCTCTGCAAAAAAGTTCATGGTGTAGTAAAATTTTGTTAACAGAAAATTGTATGCATTAAGGGTCTCAATATTTTTCTTGTAACTGAAAATTAAGGGAAAAATGAATGAAAGTTTGTTTATTCATATACTATAATTTTATTTTTTTATAACTCACAATGAAACATGTTTTTCTTTTTGCTTTTTTTTTTTTTTTTTTTTTTTTGGGGGGGGGGGGGGGGGGGGGTAATGAAAGTGAAGTGTTCTTGTAACAAGTTTTTTTATTTATTTTTTTTTTCATGAAAAAGCAGTTGTATGTTTCCAGGAAGTTTCATTTCATGAGATTTCTCAATCAACATGAATAAAACACTTTCATTTGGCAGTTGCCTCCTCACCCTATAAAATTCATATTTTATTATCAAAAGAAAATACAACTTACCAACAGGGCCATACATATTTGCAATCATTCCATCTGGGGTGACAACAGACTGAAACTTGATTCCGTGGACACGCTTGTGACAGTGCCGGGCCTGCAAATAGGGCGAACTGTCCCATCAACAAATCCAAAGCAGTTATTAAGTGGGGCCCCTTTTCGATGAACAACTTCGGCAAATCTTTCAAGATTGGCTTGGCTAAGTTGCTGATGATTCCACTGCAGAATGCGATGGCCGTGAGCTTGGTAGATATAATCCAATACATGATTTGAAATCATGCAAATTATAGGAACGGGCTTAGCGAACAAGTGGACCATGTCGCTGTATCGGCAAGGGTAACACAACCGCTTCAGAAGTATACACAGCGCTTCAGTTCCTTCGCAAATTGTTCCTTGGTGACAAGTTATGACGTCAGGAATCCTTAAAGCCTGAAAAAGCTTTGGGATATCAGCTTTTCTTAACCGAAATTCGGCCCAACATTCATCTTCGGTCAAGTTTTGAAGATCGAAATTTGGATACAAGTCACACGGAAAGTCCAGGTTCTGTGGGCTGTAAAGGTCGTATAGCAAGAGAAATTCGGCGTCATCGAGGACATCCATGTAGTAATATAACACTATAAGCTCTCTCAATTCTTTCCAAGAAACCATTGTTTCCCAAACAAACAGCAAAGCAAAAAACTTGTTCAAGGTTACATTTGTTTACATCGCCGAGTCGCCGTACCCGGTTCATTTGAATTTTGCCGGGAGACGGCGTAGTCGGCCCAGTCTCTTTCGGTTGCATCAGCCGTAGCAGAGGTTCGCCGTAGTGGATCTTAAAGTCCTTAATATCATTGGCTGAAACCATACGGAGTTTCAAAAATAGCGAATTAAGAGTTTAAGTTCGAATTTATAACAAAAATAAATCATCCTTCATTTCGTCAAATATTGAGACAGCATAAAGATACAATTGCAGTAAACTAAGTAAGAAGTCATATCTAGATAAGAAACACTAAAACAGTTTATTTGGAAAAATTTCCGTATAACCCCATACATTTATTATGCATGCATACTTCATTAATTATGTATGCGCGCTATTGTTTTCTTAAACAATGACAATTCCCGCGTGTATTGAATATATGCATCACTAATCGCTACTTACTTCAACAATAAAAATGGATTTAGTTGCGTCGTCTCGTGTTTTTCTTTCCTCCCGCTTTCTCCTCCCTCTCATCTCCGTTCCTCTTTCCCCAGTCTTTCCTCTTCTCGGTTTCCTTTTTACCTTTTTATTTCGGCGGCACCGTATCTCGAACCGTGACCCTTTGATCACATCTGGATTATTAGTCCATGTGCTATAGCTCGTTGAAAGTTACCGACCAATAACTACATTTTATTCATGTGTTCCATGTTAATTACTAAAAATCTACATAACAATTTAACCCCAACTCCCATGGCAGTTTACACGTAGGAATCCTTGTCATGTCTTTGCTATTGGTTAACTGTAAGAATAAAAAGCAACATATTTCAAGGCAAATTTCTCTCACTGAGTCGTCTTTCAGTTTCCTTTCGACTTTCTGCCGTGTTGTTATTATTATTATCATTACGTTATGTCAACTGTCTTCGTCTCCGTCTACGTCTTCGTCTACGTCTTCGTCTGTCCCTTCGTGTGCGTCCTCTCGTCCTCTTGTCAAGTTGAATTGGTTTTCGTTGTGTTCTCTATTACAAGATCACAAACGGTGCATAGATTGGTGCAAGGAACAGAACCTACTCGCGTCGGCCGTGAAGTGTCCTAGGCCTGACTGCTGCTAAGCACTAAGCTGGACGAAACGCGCGAAATCGAGAGACGTGTTTGAGTGGCGATGCTCGAAGAGACATTGCAATGGCATGGCATCACTGCGCCAGAACTCATGGTTTTCTGGTAGCAAGCTTCCCATTCAAAAAATATTAGCCCTAACTTACGCTTGGGCGCACAAATATACCGTTAATCAAGCAGTGCATGAGACCTCGCAAGACGATGAGACCATGTCTACAGAAACGGTGATAGATTGGTAGAGCGCAGGGATAAAGAAACTCTTTTGTCAATTATACGCGCAGGAACCCGCGTGATGAGTGACAAGTGGAGAGCTTATGATTGCCGACAAGACGAGGGCTATCAACATCTCACAGTTAATCACGGCCTAAGCTTCGCAGACCCAGACACCGGTGCTCATACGCAGGGCATCGAGAATACATGGTGGGGAGTAAAGCGAGGTCTGTCCCGTACAGGAACATCCACAGGAGTTTTTGTGGCGTAAGCATTATGGAGAGGATCCCTTTGGAAACATCATCAAGCATATCGCTGATTTTTACGAGGTGTACAAAGACCCGTAAAGTGTTCCGCGTAACAATCTATGCACCATTCGTGATCTTCTTTCGTGAAATCAATAATACACCAAGTAAAGATTCAACACATCGCATCACAAGGTGGAAAACGGAAAAGAAATCACCACAACAACATCAACGGTGAGTTTCAATTTATTTTTCTCTGGTCTATTAATCGACGCAGTGTCCCTAACCCTCATTTAAAAGCTAACCTTTCTAGCCAAACTCTACGTTTTTAATTTTTCATTCGCGCTACAACTCGAAAAACACGAAAAACGGCGCATTTTCTTCGACAAATTTGGATGAAAATGCTCATTTTAGACCTAATTTGAAAAAGACTTACACGAATGAAATATCTCAGACTGTTTATTAAAAAAAAAAGTAACATCGAAATGCACAAAGTCATTTTTCGCTTTTCTAAACATTGCTTGACTTGCATGGAAGGAATTCAAGATGATTCTGTTTCACACTTTTAGATCATCTGCAAGAAAGATATCGGCGTTGAATAGCAAACAATCGATTCAACATCAGGTCCAGTGGACAAATCAAGGTTTCATATTGTTCAGAAGGCTGCAGAAAAAAATAGCGAAATAATTGAGCAAAGAATTTTTTTAAATTGGTAAATATTTCGAGCAATTTCGTAAGATATCGTTGTTGTCAGCCCGCTGCTGAAATATGTTTATTCATAAGCGAATATAGGTACGAAAACCGTACTCATAAACATATGTCTCTCCTTTATTGTCACTGGACAATATCCACACGAATAAATGCATGGCTATAACTGTTACTATGGTGACAGATTTTTTCCTAATACTGAAAATACAAAAACGTACACAGAGAAAAAAATCAATTTATTTGAGCAGTGACTAAAATTTTAATTTTAATTTTTTTTTTTTGAAAAAATCGTCCTCTTTATTTATACCTTCTCTAAAGGATAATGTATATAGTCAGAGTTTGAACAATTTTCTACTTAAAGAGGCACAATTATGTGTATTTGCTTATGATAACTGCTGCAATTAATACTGGAAATTGACAATCTACTACAAAGATTATGAGTTACACGAAGAGAGATAAATCCTTAACCGTAGAGAAATGTTTTGAATGCGTGACGATCCGGAAAAGAATCACAACCGAAAATATATATTAAACAATCTTTTTTATATTTCCAATCATTTAGAATTGAATTGGCAAACAAACTTGTTTTATGTGAAAGTAAATCGCATTTATTATACTTCTACTGAAAATTTTCTTTTTTTGTTGATTAACTCAAACACGATGGAACTGCGAGAGTTAATGTTATTGGTGAATCACTTGCAATTCTGAAAAGCTGATAAAACACACAAAGATATATGGATGGAATATCCAAAGCGATTTGAAAATATATGACGGATTTTTTTGTAGGAAAAGAAAATTTGGTAGGTAATTAAGAAAACCAATAGAATTTGCATTCAATTCAAAAATTATCAATGAAAATGAATGCTTCATTTATTCATTTATTTATTTTCTACGGTAGATTCTGAACAATTTTCAACTCCGAAGTATGTCAGTTTATTTGCATATAATAATTGTTGGTGCAAAGATAGTTACACAGCTAAAAACGATAAATCTTGAAACAAATATTAAAAATTTTGTTGAATGCGTGATTCAAAACCTGCAAAAAGGTAAAGTTTAAACCAGGTTGATATACACCTCAAAAAGAAAAACAACTGAAAATATTAGAATGTCGTCGTTTATAAGTTTAATCATTTAGAACTGAATTTACAATTAACGTACTTGTTACACTGGAAATTTATTGCCTATCGAAAAAAAATCGATTTAACAGTTAGCACAAAATAACACGGAAAGGTTGGGATGTGGGGGTGAAAGATTTAATATCCTGGATTTATCCCGTGCAAATCTGCCAAACCTATAACAGATACACAAAGAGAAATAAGAAGTATAAGAATTTATTGTATCCTTCAAACACTCATTAATAATTCATAAGCATATTAGCCTATCGCACGACGTAAATCCATCACGTGCATGGACCTTTATACCTGGTAATCCATGGCCATTCTGAAAAGCCTGGTGGCGGATTTGATTTCAGTCCCAGGGGAATGCGGGGCTGATTGGTTTTTACCTCATTAGTATTCTTTATATAAAAAAGTTACTCTCATTAGTATTCTTTATATAAAGAATACTAATAAAGGTAAAAGACAATAGGTTTCTTTTCCTTATTAGTATTCTTTTTTTAAAAATACTAATGTTGGTAGTAATTATTCAGGATTCTTAGTACAACAAATGGTGACTTTAAATTTTTTTTCAGTACTGTTTTATGATATGTAGCCTTTTGCCATTCTATATGGAATCTTCTCCAACAAAATAAGCAACCAACATTTTAGCAAGTAAGCCGTTATTTGAATGACACCAGCGCCCACGTGTAAATTGGTAGGAAAGCGAGTGGTTCAGAAGAGATGCTAGCTGCTTATTTCTACTCGTTCAATGCCAATGAATAAAAATTGTTAGACATATTATCCACCGTACCTGTCAACTTTGGTATAGCATTTTTCATGAATTATTTTTTTCCTCAGAACTTTAAAATCCCAAAACTTTCGACAGTTGCCGGGAAGCCATGGTCACCTCGTCGAAGCCAGTTTGGCACATGTGCTGTATGCTAATCAGTCTACTTGTTTTTCTCGTATGCTAATATCCTCTTTGCACAAAAAGCACATTTGTTTGATCTCCGTAGGGACATGCTTTTGGCGGTTCGTGTTGGAAGCCGTTCAAAACACTCACAGCACGTGTTTTATCAAGTCTTAAAATTCTCGCGCTAGCTTCGCGCTCGAATTTTTAAACTTGATAAAACACTGCTGTTCGTGTTTTAAACATTACATATTACCTAGATGCAAAAATAGATTTCTTTTATTTTTCTTTAGAAGGAAGTACTTGAGAATACGGATTATAGATGCATAGTAATGTATTTCATCGATATCGTGAGTAATAAACAATAGTTAACCCTATTCGGCCTGGAGGGGGGCACAAAGTGCCCGCGCTAACTTTCAACATTCATAACTTCTTTAATATGTATTTAAACGCAATCAAACTTTGTGACTTCTCCTAAAATTTATCTGGCAACAATTTCATATGACAATTTTTTGATCACGTGACTTGACGTTTCCATGGCAACAAGATTTTGACAGCCATGTTTTTGGAAATTTGCATATTTATACCTTTGAATGAAGAAAAACAATGTTTATTGGTATAACTTTTGTATTTTTACGTCATTTAGCGTTTATTTATTGGTTTTGATTAATTTGCGTCAATTTGGACGGTTTTTATAAGGTTTTAAAAAATTCAGAAATCCAAGATGACGGATCCAAGATGGCGGCCGTATAACTAATTACCTAATAACTACGTCATATGACGTCATCGTTTCGTTGTGCGGACCGCAAAGGAGACGGTTTTGGACGTACTATGTACCCTCTAGGTTTCATTGTCATAGCCTTAATGTTCTTGAAGTTACGAAGGGGGGGGGGGGGGGGGGGGCACAATGTGCCCCCCCCCAGGCTCAGGAACTCAAAAAAAGCCCAGGCCGAATAGGGTTAAGAAACTTTGTTGCGAAGGATGAGAAAAATTGCACACGCCCTCAAATAAGGTTCAAAATAGCGGAGCCTCTGCTCAAGGTAAAACAACACGACACCACGAACTACACTTTCAAAGCTTACTATCATTTTTTTATCCATAAGATCTAAACACACTGTATAGTCGCAAAGTAATCATGCATTGGCATGCCTTATATGTAAGTAATGTAAACAATGATGCAAATAAATTAAAAAAAAAAAAAAAAAAAGATCTAAACATAATACATGTAAGAAACAATCTCATGTAGACTTGATGCTGCAGTGTGAACATATTTTCATTATATCATCTATCACGATTCTGCCCCGCACCACCCTTTCGTGAGATATTGTTTCTAAGCGTACGTGATTTTTCGTGATGTTTTGATTGATGTTTCGTGTTTTTCTGCCCTCATGCGAGCAATAAAAGGACGGCACATGTAGCTCAACTCAGAACTGCATATCTAGCTCAACCCAAAACAACAAGCGACAAGAAAAAAGAAAAAACACTCGATCTCACTTGTATCTAGGTAAGTTGGATTGTTCGATGTCCATTTCTTAATATGTGTAAGTACGAATCATGATTTTTAGATAAAAACAAAGTGGGTTTAGCTATTAATGTTTTTGCTCGCATAAATCCGGCCCTTAAGGACGTTCGCGCCAATTGTTTATGCGCATCTTACTGCGCACGCAATTCATGTCGCAACGCCATGCTTCGTGCTTCGTCATGCACGAGCGCGCGCGCAAGAGAAGAAAATCTAGGCACATAAAGGGCTGATAGCGGTTGCGTTAACTTTTTTTTTCATAGATAATTTTCTTTGCCAATTCTCGACAGATTGTGAGAAAATGAACAAAAAATAAATGTAGGAAGTTTAATTTTTTTCCATTTTTCTACCCGCGCGCCATCGAATCCTGCCAACTTGTGGCTGTCAGAGTTTGCACATGCTGTCGTTTAAAGATGAAATTTACTTCAAGAAACGTCACCAGTTGAATAAATTAGCTGAACAGACCTACTAGCATAAAATTTGGGAAAGAAAGTTGCATTTTAGAGATTCATTT
The DNA here is from genome assembly GCA_024195265.1 of Dendrophyllia cribrosa. Lineage (NCBI taxonomy): Eukaryota > Metazoa > Cnidaria > Anthozoa > Scleractinia > Dendrophylliidae > Dendrophyllia > Dendrophyllia cribrosa. Next base: position 6,568,488 of record JAJLRJ010000012.1, on the reverse strand, counting down.
GCAATATTTTTAGACTAACAGACATTCGGATCACATCCCGTAAGTAAGACCAATTTTTCAAAATTAGAGTCGCCTTTCAGATAGCTTATCTCAGAAACGAAGTAGGTGACCCCTCATTTTTTTGCATTTCTGACACGAGTAACTCATAACCTAGCTGTAGCAAAACTTTTATAAAAAAATCAATGTTAGAAGATTTTCGCGCGAACGTCCTTAAGGAATTTAAGTTTACAGTTTCAGATTCTTATTTAGTTTTTCACATAGTCCATTCAAATTTCGGAAACCCAATTATCGAGCAACGAAAACTCGTACTTTTGTGCCTAATAAATAAATGCACATGTTTCTTTTGCAGTTTTGCAGGACCTCAGTGACTAGTGACAAGTGAATAACTAAAAACTAAATCATGAATGGGCAAAATGATGTCAGTCGTCAAGCAGAACAAGACTGCCTTGCTGCGGACTCACTTGGTAAACAAACCACAGAGGCAATAGAAGCAGTCGCTAATAAACTAGCAGACATCGGCGACGACTTGAACCAGTCATACGATTTACCTTACGACAGCGGAGTCAGTGTCGCCAAAGCCAAGTCATGCACAGTGACGGACATTTTGAGTTTGCTTCTGAAAGCTTCAAGTTGAAATTTGACCAAATGGAGGACATTTAAGATGCAGTAGTCTATATTGACAAATTGCAAAACGATAAATCCAAAATAGAGATCCAAAAATCTGTAAAGCTGTAAAGAAGTGGAATGCCATCAGGTGACTGTAATGCAATAATGTTGTGTCTACAAAAATTGATTCTGGAGGATATGATCAAACAAACAAACATTGGCATATAATATAGAATTGAATTTTAGGACGCCATGAATGAAGGTCACTGAATATGTACTAATAAACAAGAAAAGGAAAATTAACAGATAAATTATTTTCTTGACATAAAAAAAATATATATTGTAACATGATTGTTGAAGAAACATTAAAATAAACATTTTGAATTTCTATAAATAGTTGAGTGTGTTAATCTTTAGCATCAGAAGGTTTACAATCAGCTTGATTGATTTCATTTCTCAGTATGGACCAGAGATATAAAAATATTTCACTTGTACACCGACCTCGTTGTGATGAATCAGACCGCATATTTACTCGGCAGCTTCAAAGACAGATCTTAGCCAAAAAACTCAAAATATTCTGTACAGCAAGCAGCGAAATTTTGTATTGATAATTGTGATGAGACTTAACCCGCCGAATCTCATGACCAACAACTGATTTTAACACAAACTGGAATAACTTGCATAAAGATTATTTTCGGTTGAAAATTTTTTTCCTTTCAAGTGTTAAAATACAGGGGTGACAAAAAGACAAAATAGGTCAGCCAATGAGAGGTCGTTTTTTCGACTGTTAATTTGAAAGTCTTTTTGTTTCAGAGTGTTCAAATGACATCTTGAGTAATTAACTTACAAATAGTAAATTCTATTCGTTTGGCTGTTGTGGTACTTAGAAGCTGTCAGTAGCTGTTTTAATTTGTCGCCGTGTTCACTGAAATATTGTAACCAATACATCGAAACTCATTTGACAGAACAGGATATAAAGTTAACTTTAAAACGACAGTTAGAATTCTGACCCGACCAGAACAAGAAATAATTTGCATGTATTTCCTCGCAGCTTTAATGTTTTTAACAAAAGCTCTAATATCACAAAGGGGTGTTAAAAAACATGTTAGCCAATAAGAAATCAGTTTTCCAGAACTGTAATTGTTAAGAGATTGATATTTTATTTCGGGCTGTTGTGGATCACACTTGGGAGTAAATTACGAATATCATTGGCTGCGGAAACCTTATGGAGTTACACAAATGGTGAATTAAGAGTTCAGGTTCGAATTTGTAAAAAAAAAATCCTTTTTTTATTTTGTTACATATTGAGACAGACTGCAGACAAAATTGCAGTAAAACTAAGTAAAAAGTCATATCTAGATAAGAAACACTAAAACAATTTATTTATTTATGTAATTCCAAAAAAATATATATATTTATTTGCAAATAAACGGATGTCATAGACAAGAATTAATACGAAAAACTATTGTTGAGTTTAATAATTAAGAAAGCAATTGCGATTCCTGGCATCACGAATGACAGATCTCAAATTGTTACTATTTTTCATTTTTCGCCTTGCTAAACATCGCTTTACTTGGAAGGAAGATAAGTCTGTTTTACACTTTTACATCATCTTCAACAAAATAAATTGTAAATAAAACGAGAGCAATTTCGTGAGGCATCGTTGTTGTCAGCCCTCTGCTGAAATATATTTGTTCATAAGCGAATATAGGAACGGAAACCGTACTCATCAACATAAGTTTCTCTTTTATTGTCACAGGACAATATCAAAACGAAAAATGGCTATAACTGTTACTATGGTGACAGATTTTCTCATAGTTCTAAAAATACAAAAACTTACACGGCGAAGTTAATCAATTAATTTGAGCAGTGACTAAAATTTCCAAATGCAAACTGGAGCTTTGATCATTTTAAATCACACATGCAACTTTCAGAAAATCGTCGACGGTCCATTTGTTCGTTTTCTAAGTTTTCAGAGTTTGAACAAATTTCTACTTGAGAGACACTATTATTGTATTTTCATATGATAACTGCTGCAATTAAAACTGGAAATTGATAATCTACTGCAGTGATTATGAGCTATAGAGAGAGAGATAAATCCTTAACCGGAGAGAAATTTTCTTGAATGCGTGATGATACGGAAAATAATAACAACCGAAAATATATATTAAAGAATCATGTTTATATTTCCAATCATTCAGAATTGAATCGGGCAAACAAACATGTTTTACTGGAGAGCAAATCGCATTCATTGCTTATGCTGGAAATTTTCTTCTTTTGTTGATTAACTCAAACATGATAGAACTGTGAGAGTTAATGTCATTGGTGAATCACTTGCAATTCTGAAAAGCTGATAAAACACACAAAGAGACGGATGAAATATCCAAACAAATTTAAAAATGAGATGGATTTTTTGGTGCGAAATGAAATTTGGTGGGTAACTAAAAAAACATAAGACGACATCCATCTATTGTCATTTTTATCAATGAAAATGAATGCTTCTTTTATTCATTGATTTATTTTCTACGGTAGATACAGATTCTCAACAATATTCAACTCAATTTGTTTGCATATAATAATTGTTGGTGTAAAGATAGTTACACAGTTAAAAACGATAAATCTTGAAACAGTTATTAAACATTTTCTTGAATGCGTGATTCAAAACCTCAAAAACGTACACTAAAAAATATTAAATATTTTACCTCGAAATTCAATTCTAAAAAGCTGATAAAACACACAAAGAGACGGATGAAATATCCAAACAAATTTAAAAATGAGATGGATTTTTTGGTGCGAAATGAAATTTGGTGGGTAACTAAAAAAACATAAGACGACATCCATCTATTGTCATTTTTATTAATGAAAATGAATGCTTCTTTTATTCATTGATTTATTTTCTACGGTAGATACAGATTCTCAACAATATTCAACTCAATTTGTTTGCATATAATAATTGTTGGTGTAAAGATAGTTACACAGTTAAAAACGATAAATCTTGAAACAGTTATTAAAAATTTTCTTGAATGCGTGATTCAAAACCTCAAAAACGTACACTAAAAAATATTAAATATTTCACCACGAAAAGAAAAACAACCGCAAATATAAGAATGGCGTGTTTATACGTTTAATCATTTAAAATTAAATTTACAAAGTAACGTTCTTGTTACACTGGAAATTTATTGCCTATCGAAAAAGGTTGAGTTAACATTTAGCACCAAATAACATGGAAAGTTTGGAATGTTGCGGTGAAAAATTTAATATCCTGAATTTATCCCGTGCAAATCTACCAAACCTATAACAGATACACAAAGAGAAATAAGAAGAATACGAATGTATTGTATCCATATTACCTAGATGGAAAAATAAAAAAACAGTTTAAATCTTGATTTCTCTTTTTCTTTAGAAGGAAGTTTGTGAGAAAACTGATTATAGATCCATAATGATGTATTTTCATCGAAATATGCATAAATACGATATCGTGAGTAATAAACAATAGTTATGACACTTAAATTGCACACGCCCTCAAAGAAGGTTCAAAACAGCGGAGCCTCTGCTCAAGGAATAACAACACGACACCACGAAATACACTTTGAAAGCTTACCGATCACAGTTTATCTATAAGATTTAAACATAATACACGTAAGAAACAATCTCATGTAGACTTGAAGCAGCAGTGTGAACATATTTTCATTAAATCATCTATCGTGATTCTGTCCCGTACCGCCCTTTTGCGAGATATTGTTTCTTGCAGTTAGCACCAAATAACACGGAAAGAGTGCAGGTTTGTGGAGGTGAAAGAGTAAATATCCTGAGTTTATCCCATGCAAATCTGCCAAAACTATAACAGATATACAAAGTGACATGGGGAATATACTAACGAATGGTGTCCACATTACCTGGATGGAAAAATTAAAAAAAAATTAAAATATTATATATTTTTTAGAAAGAAATAATTGTGGATGCTGAATTATTTTACATGTATAATAATATATCCCATCGAAATATGCATAAATAAGTAATCGTGAGTAATTTGTTGTGAAAAATGAGAAAAAATTGCACACGCCCTGGAAGAAGGTTCAAAACAGCGGAGCCTCTGCTCGCAGAAAAACAACACGGAACCACGAAATACACTTTGAAAGCTAACTATCATTTATTATCAGCATGATTTGAACATAATACATGTAAGAAACAATCCCATGTAGACTTGAAGCTGTAGTGTGAACGTATTTTCATTATCGTCTATCGTGATTCTGTCCCGTACCGCCCTTTCGTGAGATATTGTTTCTAAGCGTTACGTGATATTTCGTGATGTTTTGATTGATGTTTCGTGTTTTTCTGCCCCCATGTGAGCAATAAAAGGACGGCATATGCAGCTCAACTCAGAACTGCATATCTAGCTCAACCCAGAACAACAAGCGACAAGAAAAAAGAAGAAACACTCGATCTCACTTGTATCTAGGTAAGTTGGATTGTTTTATGCACATTTCTTCTTATGTGTAAACAAGAATCTTGACTTCTGGATAAAACCAAAGTGGGTTTAGCTGTTAACGTGAGTTTTTGCTCGCATAAATCCTTAAACTATTTATGTTTTCAGTTTCAGATTCTTGTTTAGTTTTTCACATAGTCCATTCAAATTTAGAAAACCCAATTATCGAGCAAAGAAAACTTTTACTTCTGTACCTAATAAATAAATGCAGATCTGTTTGTTTTGCAGTTTTGCAGGACCTCAGTGTCTAGTGATAAGTAAATAACCAAAAACTAAATCATGGATGGCCAAAATGATGTCAGTCGTCAAGCAGAACAAGACTGCCTTGCTGCGGACTCACTTGGTAAACAAACCACAGAGGCAATAGAAGCAGTCGCTAATAAACTGGCAGACATCGGCGACGACTTGAACCAGTCATACGAACTACCTTACGACAGCGGAGTCACTGTCTCAAAAGCCAAGTCATGCACAGTGACGGACATTTTGAGTTTGCTTCTGAAAGCTTCAAGTTGAAATTTGACCAAATGGAGGACATTTAAGATGTAGTGGTCTATCTTGACAAATTGCAAAACGATAAATCCAAAATAGAGATCCAAAAAGCTGTAACGCTGTAAAGAAGTGGAATGCCATCAGGTTACTGTAATGCAATAATGTTGTGTCTACGAAAATTAATTTTGGAGGATGTGATCAAACAAACAAACATTGGCATATAATATAGAATTTAATTTTAGGACGCCATGAATGAAGGTCACCGCTATGAATATGTACCAATGAACAAGAAAAGGAAAATTAACAGATAAATTATTTTCTTGGCATAAAAAAAATTATATCGTAACATGATTGTTGAAGAATCATTAAAATACACATTTTGAATTTCTAGAAATAGTCGAGTTTGCTAATCTTTAGCGTCAAAACGTTTACAATCAGTTTGATTGATTTCATTGTTAAAAATAATACATGTATACACCGACCTCTTTGTGATGATTCAGACCGCATATTTACTCGGCAGCTTGAAAGACAGATCTTAGCCAAAACACTCAAAATATTCTGTACAACAAGCAGCGAAATGATGTGTTGATAATTGTAATCATGCAGCTTAACCGACCGAAGTTAGTGGCCAATAACTGATTTTAACCCAAACAGTAATAATTTGCATAGAGATTTTTTACAGATGAACATATTGCCTTTGAAGTGTTAAAAAAGGGGTGACAAAAAGACAAAATAGGTCAGCCAATGAGAGATCGTTATTTCATAATGGCGATTGTCCATTTAAGCGTCTCTTTTTTTCAGAGTGTTTAAATGACATGTGGAGTAAATTAAAAATAAATTTCCCTGGCGGTTTTCCCTACTGTGGCGGTTTCGTCGGTGCTCACTATAAAATATCGTAGCCAATACCTCTAAATTCGTTTGACAGAAGATTTTTTAACATTTTTTAAAACGACAATTAGATTTCGGACCCGACTAGACCTAGAAATAATTTGCATTTATTTTCCCACAGCTGCAATGTTTTTCAACAAAAGCTCTAATATCACAAAAAAGGTGCTGAAAATGATGTCAGCCAATAAGAAATCAATTTTCTAGAAATGAAGTTATTAAGGTTAAAGCTTTTCTTTTATTATTTCGGACTGTTTTAAATCACGCTTGAGAGTTAACTACGAATATCATTGGCTGAAACCATACTGAGTAAAAAAAGTAATCTTTCATTTTGTCAAATATTGCGACAGTCTGAAGATAAATTTCCATCAAAACGAAAAATAAGAAGTCATATCTACATATATAAGAAACACTAAAAATACCTCATTTTTCCTTTTAACGTGTAATTCAAGAAGTAGATATATACGGATGTCATAAATAAAAATTAGTACGAAAAACTTTAATTGTTGAGTTTAACAAGTATGAAAGCAATTGCTATTCCTGGCATGACGAATAAGATAATTCAAAATGTTACTTGAAAAGTAACATCATTCTATATTTTTAAAATTTACAAAGTCATTGCAGCTTTACTTGGAAGAAAGATGATTCTGTTTCACACTTTTAGATCATCTTCAAGAAAGATATTTTATCGGCGTTGAATAGCAAATAATCGATCAGTCAACATCAGGTCCTCGACCAGTGGACAAATTAAAGTTTCGCATTGTTCAGAAGGCTGCAGAAACAAAAAAAAATTAGAAATAATTTAGCAAATAATTTTCTTTTCAAATTTGCAAATAAAATGCGAGCAATTTCGTGAGACATCGTCGTTGTCAGCCCTCTGCCGAAATATATTTATTCATAAGCGAATATAGGTACGAAAACCGTTCTTATAAACATGTCTCCCCTCTATTGTCACCAGACGATGGAAAATGGCCATAACTGTTAGCATGGTGATAGATTTTCTCCTAATCCTAAAAATGAAAAGAACGTTCACAGAGAAGTAAGTCAATTCATTCGAACAGTGAATAAAATTCACAAATGGCAAACCAGAGCTTTGATCTTTTTAAATTATACATGTATTTTCAGAAGATCGTTGTCCACATGATTTGTTCTTTTTCTAATTAAATGTGTATATTCAGACGAAGTTCCTACTTGAGAGGCACAATTACATGTAAGTGTATTTGCATACGATAACTGTTGCAATCAAGACAGGAAATTGACAATCCACTGTAGTGATTATAAGCTACACGGAGGGAGATAAATCCTTAATCGAAGAAAAATCGAATGCGCGATTATCCTGAAATGAATAATAATCAAAAAATATACTAGACAATCATGTTTATATTTCCAATCATTTAAAATTGAATTGACAAACGAACTTGTTTTACGGGAGAGTAAATCGTCCTTTTTGCTTATAGTGAAAAATATCAGTGTATACATTTTTTTTATTAACTCAAAAATTTTGGAATTGAAAGAGTTAAGTAAATATCATGGTTAATCACTTGCAACTCTAAAAAGGTAATAAAACACACCAAAAAAAATGGATGAAATATCCAAAATAATAAAAAAATATGATCGATTTTTTTGTTCCGAACTAAGATTTGGTGGGTACCTGATTATTTAACAACTTTTCGCGGCTCGGTAAATATCCACCACTACCCATCTCCACTTCGGTGAATAGTTGTTTTAGTATACATATATATGCTGAAACAGTGAGATAATATAACGAAAATGATGCTTTTTAACTCATTTATTCCTGTCAACGATTACAATTTTCGCGCGCAAATTGCTGGGAGGTGAATAGCACTTGCTATTCCGAGTTTCAGTAGCCAATCAGAGCGCGCCAACAATGCATATTTAGTATATACTAAATATATCCTATTCAATAGAAAGAAATCCAATAGAATTTGCATACATGAAATATCGTGAGAAATAAACAATATTTAAAACACTTTGTTTTGAAGGATGAGAAGAATTGCACGCGCCCTCAAAAAAGTTCGAAACAGAAGCCGATGTGCAGGGAACAACATACGACATCAAAAAGACACACTTCCAAATTTTACTATCTCTGTTTGTCATAACGATTTAAACATAATTAATTCAATAAATAGTTGGATACGGACTTGACGCTAAAATATAAACTAATATTCGTAAAATTATGTCTCGTGATACTATCCCGTACCACCCTTTCGTGAGATATTGTGACTTAAGGACTCGGCGTTACGTGATATTTCGTGTTTTTCTGGCTTGTTGTGACCAATAAAAGGGATGCAAACAACGCTTATTAATTCAGAACTGTTATTACATTCTGCTGCGAGGAAGAAGAAACGACAAGAAAGCAGAAGAAAAAAAATCAAAGGTAGGTTGAATTGTTTGATTTAGTCTTTTCTTATGTGAAACTAAGATTCTATACTTATTTTGCTTGCATCTGTGAACTCTTTTCCCATCAAAGGCGTTTATTTTATTTAGTTTTTTATTTCATTAATTTAGTTTCACTAATGCCATTTAGGTTTCTATACATCCCCTCCATGAATCGAATTGAACGAAATTAAAGATTTAAAGTAAAAATATTCAAACAAGACAAGTTACAACTTTTAGCTAAAAATGCTCATTCTGCAACTAACAATGTACATACATTTGCATTAAAGGATCTCAGTGACAAGTGAAATACTTAAAAACAAATCATGGATGGCCAAAGTGATATCAACCGTCCAGCAGACCAAGGCTGCCTTGCTGTGGAGTCAGAAAATGAACAAGCAACGGAGCCAATAAAATCAGTGGCCAAAAAACTGGCAACCATCGGTGACGACTTAAACCAATCGTACAAAATATTTAACGACAATGAAGTCAGCGTCGAACAAGTGATGTCATGCGCTGTGACGAAGATTTTGCTTTTGCTTCTCAATGCTTAAAGTTAAAAAACGACGAAAATGAATTCACTGGAGGTACAGTGAACTATTTTATAAGAAGGAATCGATAGCACTTCAAGACTGTTTTCCAATTTCCAATAGTTGTTAATCCAAAAAGTGGAATTTCATCCCAGGATATTCAGTAACGCGCGAAGAATTTTGTTCCCTGTTGCGTGGACGAAAGTTAATTCAGAAGAATAATTGATGATAATTTATAAAAGAGACAAACATTGGCAAAGAATAAAGAAATGAATTTTAGGAAACCTCATCTTTGACAGATGTATAAGCAAGGATAGGGAAATTAATCCGGTACAATAGCAAAAGTAATTTCTTATCTTTCAAAAAATATATTATGAAGATACAGTAGCTCGATAGATATTCACTGAATACACCTTTATACTTTCCAAAGTTAAAAATTATAGGAATTAAAAATGAAGCAAAGTTAAAACTGTGAATTCTTTTTTCGCAACCAAGACACTGAGTTTGGATAAATTCATCAAGGTCAATAAAACATTTATAGACTGACCTGATCTTTATGTCTCTGACTCCGTATTTACTTCCAGTCCCTGATCTCAAAGGCAGGTCCCAGTCAAAACACAACCATATTTTTTGGAAAAGCTTCAAAATGTTGTAGTGGTAATTCGAGATAATTGCGATCGGACATCAGGCCGCATTTCATGGCCAGAAACTGATTTACAGCCCAGACTGGAATAATTTGCATAGAGTTTTTTCTGCGGCAGGTGAAAATTGTTCCTTTTGAAATACTAAAATTACTTATGTCACGAAGAGCTGCTGAAAAATTGGTCAGCCAATGAAAGGTCGTTTTCTCAGAATCGTAATTGTCATTGTAATCTTCTTTTTATTTCTGGGTGTTAGAATGACATGTGGAGTAAATTACGAATGGTTCTTATTGGCTGTGTTTCTTCTTAGAAGAATTGCCGAATCTCTTGGTGCAAATTTATAGTTGTATTAAAAATTTTAACTAAATCTAAATGTCACTAAAAGGCGAAACTCTTCAAATCCTGGGCCACGACTGGCACTAAAATAATATCAACGAAAACATGTATTTTAAACGGTTGTTACTAGAAAACACATGTTTACAACCAAGGAAATCATAGGCCCGCAGAAATAAATGGGAAAACTGCTGTTTTCTTTGATATGTTTGTATACACAATGACATCGTAAATATAAAATAGATTACCGGCAGCAGGAATGAGGTAGCTTACTTCTAAAAATGTGACCCCGAAAAACAGTACGTACGATATTTCTCGTGTTAGAAAAGAAATATTTACTTGTTTTGAACTTTAAATTTATAAAAATGGCATTTTTAACATTTATTATATATCATGAATCTTGGTAAAATCTATTTTTCAAGTTGAATTGCGAATATTCGGTCAATCGCTCAAATAGGTGTTAAAAACCGCTTGAAATTTTCCAGAAACTTGCACGCAAGATTTTAAGTATAAAATACTTGACAAACAAATTTTGTTAAGATAGTCGGGTATGTTAATCGCGAGCAATGTTCAGTAAGACATCGCAACCTGGCTTAGACATTGAAAAAATATATTTTAGTTGGAATATAAAATTAATTTTGACAATTGTCATTTTACCAAAAGCAATATCATAAGCATCTGTGTTTTCTCAATAAATGTTACCATGAGAACACTAAAAGCGAGTTGTCTTGTACAGGCGTTGAACAGTCACATCTTACGATTAATAACAATTATAATTCTTGTTATTTTTTTTTAAGAAGACAAAACATCAAAGGACTGAAGATTTGGTAGTGACCAGCGAAGTCCTTTATCACTGTTGTCCTTTTTTTAATTTTTTAATTTAATTTAATTTTTTTTAATCTGGAATGCGCTGCATAAACTTGATAAAACACTGCTGTTCGTGTTTTAAACATTATATATTACCTAGATGCAAAAATAGATTTCTTTTATTTTTCTTTAGAAGGGAGTACTTGAGAATACGGATTATAGATGCATAGTAATGTATTTCATCGAAATATGCACAAATAAGATATCGTGAGTAATAAACAATAGTTAACCCTATTCGGCCTGGGGGGGGGCACAAAGTGCCCGCGCTAACTTTCAACATTCATAACTTCTTTAATATGTATTCAAACGCCATCAAACTTTGTGACTTTTCCTAAAATTTATCTGGCAACAATTTCATATGACAATTTTTAGATCACGTGACTTGACGTTTCCATGGCAAAAAGATTTTGACAGCCATGTTTTTGGAAATTTGCATATTTATACCTTTGAATGAAGTAAAACAATGTTTATTGGTATAACTTTTGTATTTTTACGTCATTTAGCGTTTATTTAGTGGTTTTGATTAATTTTGCGTCAATTTGGACGGTTTTTATAAGGTTTTAAAAAATTCAGAAATCCAAGATGGCGGATCCAAGATGGCGGCCGTATAACTAATTACCTAATAACTACGTCATATGACGTCATCGTTTCGTTGTGCGGACCGCACGAACTACACTTTGAAAGCTTACTATCATTTTTTTATCCATAAGATCTAAACATAATGCATGTAAGAAACAATCTCATGTAGACTTGATGCTGCAGTGTGAACATATTTTTATTATATCATCTATCGTGATTCTGCCCCGCACCACCCTTTCGTGAGATATTGTTTCTAAGCGTTACGTGATATTTCGTGATGTTTTGATTGATGTTTCGTGTTTTTCTGCCCTCATGCGAGCAATAAAAGGACGGCACATGTAGCTCAACTCAGAACTGCATATCTAGCTCAACCCAAAACAACAAGCGACAAGAAAAAAGAAAAAACACTCCATCTCACTTGTATTTAGGTAAGTTGGATTGTTCGATGTCCATTTCTTGATATGTGTAAGTACGAATCATGATTTTTAGATAAAAACAAAGTGGGTTTAGCTATTAATGTTTTTGCTCGCATAAATCCGGCCCTTAAGGACGTTCGCGCTAATTGTTTATGCGCATCTCACTGCGCACGCAATTCATGTCGCAACGCCATGCTTCGTGCTTCGTCATGCACGAGCGCGGCGCAAGAGAAGAAAATCTAGGCACATAAAGGGCTGATAGCGGTTGCGTTAACTTTTTTTTCATAGATAATTTTCTTTGCCAATTCTCGACAGATTGTGAGAAAATGAACAAACAATCAATGTAGGAAGTTTAATTTTTTTCCATTTTTCTACCCGCGCGCCATCGAATCCTGCCAACTTGTGGCTGTCAGAGTTTGCAAATGCTGTCGTTTAAAGATGAAATTTACTTCAAGAAACGTCACCAGTTGAATAAATTAGCTGAACAGACCTACTAGCATAAAATTTGGGAAAGAAAGTTGCATTTTAGAGATTCATTTGCAATATTTTTAGACTAACAGACATTCGGATCACATCCCGTAAGTAAGACCAATTTTTCAAAATTAGGGTCGCCTTTCAGATAGCTTATCTCAGAAACGAAGTCGGTGACCCCCTCATTTTTTTGCATTTCTGACACGAGTAACTCATAACCTAGCTGTAGCAAAAGTTTTATAAAAAAATCAATGTTAAAAGATTTTCGCGCGAACGTCCTTAAGGAATTTAAGTTTTCAGTTTCAGATTCTTATTTAGTTTTTCACATAGTCCATTCAAATTTCGTAAACCCAATTATTGAGCAACGAAAACTCGTACTTTTGTGCCTAATAAATAAATGCACATGTTTGTTTTGCAGCTTTGCAGGACCTCAGTGACTAGTGACAAGTGAATAACTAAAAACTAAATCATGAATGGGCAAAATGATGTCAGTCGTCAAGCAGAACAAGACTGCCTTGCTGCGGACTCACTTGGTAAACAAACCACAGAGGCAATAGAAGCAGTCGCTAATAAACTAGCAGACATCGGCGACGACTTGAACCAGTCATACGATTTACCTTACGACAGCGGAGTCAGTGTCGCCAAAGCCAAGTCATGCACAGTGACGGACATTTTGAGTTTGCTTCTAAAAGCTTCAAGTTGAAATTTGACCAAATAGAGGACATTTAAGATGCAGTAGTCTATATTGACAAATTGCAAAACGATAAATCCAAAATAGAGATCCAAAAATCTGTAAAGCTGTAAAGAAGTGGAATGCCATCAGGTGACTGTAATGCAATAATGTTGTGTCTACAAAAATTGATTCTGGAGGATATGATCAAACAAACAAACATTGGCATATAATATAGAATTGAATTTTAGGACGCCATGAATGAAGGTCACTGAATAAGTACTAATAAACAAGAAAAGGAAAATTAACAGATAAATTATTTTCTTGACATAAAAAAAATGTATATTGTAACACGATTGTTGAAGAAACATTAAGATACACATTTTGAATTTCTATAAATAGTTGAGTGTGTTAATCTTTAGCATCAGAAGGTTTACAATCAGCTTGATTGATTTCATTTCTCAGTATGGACCAGAGATATAAAAATATTTCACTTGTACACCGACCTCGTTGTGATGAATCAGACCGCATATTTACTCGGCAGCTTCAAAGACAGATCTTAGCCAAAAAACTCAAAATATTCTGCACAGCAAGCAGCGAAATTTTGTATTGATAATTGTGATGAGACTTAACCCGCCGAATCTCATGACCAACAACTGATTTTAACACAAACTGGAATAACTTGCATAAAGATTATTTACGGTTGAAAATGTTTTTCCTTTCAAGTGTTAAAATACAGGGGTGACAAAAAGACAAAATAGGTCAGCCAATGAGAGGTCGTTCTTTCGACTGTTAATTTAAAAGTCTTTTTGTTTCAGAGTGTTCAAATGACATCTTGAGTAATTAACTTACAAATAGTAAATTCTATTCGTTTGGCTGTTGTGGTACTTAGAAGCTGTCAGTAGCGGTTTTGTCGCCGTGTTCACTGAAATATTGTAACCAATACATCGAAACTCATTTGACAGAACAGGATATAAAGTTAACTTTAAAACGACAGTTAGAATTCTGACCCGACCAGAACAAGAAATAATTTGTATGTATTTCCTCGCAGCTTTAATGTTTTTAACAAAAGCTCTAATATCACAAAGGGGTGTTAAAAAACATGTTAGCCAATAAGAAATCAGTTTTCCAGAACTGTAATTGTTAAGAGATTGATATTTTATTTCGGGCTGTTGTGGATCACACTTTGGAGTAAATTACGAATATCATTGGCTGCGGAAACCTTATGGAGTTACACAAATGGTGAATTAAGAGTTCAGGTTCGAATTTATAAAAAAAAAAAAAATCCATTTTTTATTTTGTTACATATTGAGACAGACTGCAGACAAAATTGCAGTAAAACTAAGTAAAAAGTCATATCTAGATAAGAAACACTAAAACAATTTATTTATTTATGTAATTCCAAAAATATATATATATTTATTTGCAAATAAACGGATGTCATAGACAAGAATTAATACGAAAAACTATTGTTGAGTTTAATAATTAAGAAAGCAATTGCGATTCCTGGCATCACGAATGGCAGATCTCAAATTGTTACTATTTTTCATTTTTCGCCTTGCTAAACATCGCTTTTCTTGGAAGGAAGATGAGTCTGTTTCACACTTTTACATCATCTTCAACAAAATAAATTGTAAATAAAACGAGAGCAATTTCGCGAGGCATCGTTGTTGTCAGCCCTCTGCTGAAATATATTTATTCATAAGCGAATATAGGTACGGAAACCGTACTCATCAACATAAGTTTCTCTTTTATTGTCACAGGACAATATCAAAACGAAAAACGGCTATTATTAGAGCCCCGATTTTACGACCAAGACTTGGGCGTTGGCGACTTTGAAAGACGCGAGCTTTACATATTTGCGGTGGATTAAAATTTTTTAAGGCGCGAAGCCTTTGTTTAGAACTCCGAAGGATATCGCACCAAAATAGTTCGATACATGTGTTGCAGCTGTCAACATCGGCAGTTTTAATTAAATTCTTAATAAGATTTATTGTACAAAAATGAATTTCATCGGCCAAAATACTCTACAAAACATAAACAAAGGTAACGCTGCGCCTACTCGAATAGTGGCAAAGTGCTCGCTAATTTCTTTGACATTGTCCTGCTGACCGTTTAAAACATTACCAAAATCGGAGGTATCTCTAGATGCAAGATTAAAAATCGCGTGAAGTCCGGCGTTATGAATTGAATAAACCACTCACTGGAATAACGGCTATTAAAGTTCTCGCTAAAGGAAAATACTTTAGAAATCGACGAAACTGCCAACTCGAATGGCTCAGTTCCATGTCCTCGCTAACCTCTTTACACGCAGTGTATTTTTTAAAAACTTTCGTTGAAAACACGCCAAAAATCGAAGATAGCACTAACAATTGTTAGCCTGTGGGATATCCAGGAAGATCGAAGGGGACTTCGCTCGCAGGACAAGTTTCTTCGACTTGGGAATGAAGTGGAACGAAAATTGGTGAACGAAATGAGCCGAACGTGCTACGAAGGAGAGGCTCGGGCGAAACTAAACCGATTTGGGGCCGTTTCGAATGAGCGCTCATTTGAAAGATTCGAGAAAAAACTCGCAATTTTACGATCTGAACTGCTAACTTTAATAGACACTTGCTAAATTTATATTCCAGTGGAATATTTACAAATGTGTAGCCTCTGAATTACCACTGAATGAATTGATTATAGAATTGATGAACTCCGAGGATTATTTTATAAACATGCAGCTGTTAAAGTTCATTTCTTCCTGTTTTGATCAGCGAAACAAAATTGGTATCAGTCCAGTCTGAATTTAAGATTCAATGCATTGCAATCTGTTTATAATGATTATTTTTTGCTTGTTTGTTTATAGTTTAATTTATTAACTTTCTATATAATCTTACGCTTTTGCAATACTGTAAACGATTTACAGTTTATTTTGGTATTCCCATTTGTATACATGGTATCACCTAAAATTAACTAAATTAAAAATAAATCGATGGATAAACAGCAATGATATTAATAGTATATTATAAAATAAGAAAAACTGAAACATTACATGTCGGCTCTCATTCTGCGTGACATGCATTCAAAAACAAAGGCAGCAGTTGATCGACAAACAAAGGGATCAACACGTTGAAAAGTGGAAGAAACTACTTCATGAAACGTTCGAAATAATGGCAAAAAATTAAAATAAAAAAGATCTATACACATGTACAGGGATCTATACACTTCACTATACCATGCAAATACTGCTTATAAAATTTCTTGCCGTTTAAAAGCCCGAATAAATTGCTCAAAAATTTACGAAACCGCTCTGTCAACTTAAAAGCCTAGCTAAGTTGGTGCGATCAGGAACGTTTTCAAAAAGCTTCCATCCATTTCGCGAGTGTGACTTCTATGCACCACAGGGAAAACACGTTTTGATGTCATACAATTTTTTCGCAAAGTTTAAAATCTAATTTAGGAGAGATTGGTTTTCTTTTTCGTACTGTTTTTGAATTCTAAGGGATGTAGCTAGACCAGAAAGCATGAGATCGCGTTTTCTGTTGTCCCATACGTCCATCCAAGATCGCGAAAAAAAAAAAACATGCTATGGTCAATAAAAAAACTTTCCTACCGTACAAACAAAGTTGCATTTATATTAGTCTATTATTTCAAAAGGATCTCGACAAATTTCCCTAGTCGACAATCAAAGTTATAGTTAATGTTATAATTTACTGCTGTCTCGAATGGATCTCATCACCTCAGAAGCTTGGGCGTGCCGCCTGTAAGCTTACATGAGGGAGCGGAGACCCCTATATTCAAATCATTGATTTATACAAATTTCTCTAGTCGGCAAACAAAGTTACAGTTAATGTTATAATTTACTGCTGTCTCGAATGGATCTCATCACCACAGAAGCTTGGGCGTGCCGCCTGTAAGCTTACATGAGGGAGCGGAGACCCATATGTTCAAATCATTGATTTATACAAATTTCTCTAGTCGGCAAACAAAGTTACAGTTAATGTTATAATTTACTGCTGTCTCGAATGAATCTCATCACCTTAGAAGCTTGGGCGTGCCGCCTGTAAGCTTACATGAGGGAGCGGAGACCCTATGTTCAAAACACGAATTTATACAAATTTCTCTAGTCGGCAACCAAAGTTACAGTTAATGTTAATTTAATGATGTCTCGAATGTATCCCATCACCTCAGAAGCTTGGGCGTGCCGCCTGTAAGCTTACATGAGGGAGCGGAGACCCCTATGTTTAAAACACTAATTTATACAATTTTCCCTAGACGACAAACAGAGTAAAAGTTGTCTCAATTGGATCTCTTCACGTTAGAAGCTTGAACTCGCCGCTTACGTAAGGTAGCAGAGATCATAAAGACTAATTTGCGAAAGTGTTCCTAGTCTACAAACTAAGTTACAATTATTGTAAGTCTACTACCACGAATAGGTTTAATCTCCTCAACACGCCAGAAGCTGAAGCACGCCGATTAAAAGCTAAATCAGTATTTCATTTTGGGATTTCCGCTATTGTTTTATATCCATAAATACGGAATGATTTGATCAGATTTTTTCGCTTTTAAAAGTCTATCCAGGAATCAAACTAGAGTAGAATACTAATCTGCATAAATGGCGTCGTGAGCGTGATACATTTTGGCGGGAATTCCCAGATTTATGGCGGGCTTGTATTTGACTCTAAGGATCTGTCGTCTGTCGTATGTAATTTCAAATGATTCTTATAATATTGAATACTTAGAACTTACAGAATTTCGCTTCATCTATTCGCGGACTTGAAGCATTGATAAAATGATTTATCCGTCGTCCGCCCATACGGCAGAATTAATTTTGCCTGATCAGATAAAATTCCCTACAGCAGAGGTTTCGCCTTAAATCTGCTTAAATACAAAAAGTCATCTACATACCTTCCTTTGAAGCCTCAGTTCTATTTCTTAGTCGGTCACTTACCGCTACGGCCGCTGTTTTCCTCGTTTGGATCGCTAACCATTACACATTGCAATTCTTTGCGAAACATCGTACAAATACACTTTCACCGGATGAATCGACGCACAAGTGACCAATAAAAGCTAATTAAGTCGATAAGATCCCAAGCATGACGATAAAACGCGATAAACATCGAAGAATCTGCTAAACAGCGCGAAAGATACACAGCAAAATATTATTTCCCGTGGTTGCGAAATTTATGTCTAGTCTGCCGCAAAGAGATCAAATTTATTTTTGCTGAATATTAACTACAATACCTATTAATAGGTTTTTATAAGTCTGTTTTTTTCCGTCTGGAAACGACAGCTTTAGGCAGACATGGTTTATTGGGTGCGAAAAGGAATGTGTGAAAACTAATTAAAATTTATTCAAACGCGTGAACTTCCAAGGTCAATGTGGACCCCTAATGCGTGCATTAAAATCGACCCTCTGGCTTGTGATATTTCTCATAGCTCTAAAAATACAAAAACTTACACAGAGAAGTAAATCAATTCATTTGAGCAGTGACTAAAATTCCCAAATGCAAACTGGAGCTTTGATCATTTTAAATCATACATGCAACTTCCAGAAAATCGTCGACGGTCCATTTGTTCGTTTTCTAAGTTTTCAGAGTTTGAACAAATTTCTACTTGAGAGGCACTATTATTGTATTTTCATATGATAACTGCTGCAATTAAAACTGGAAATTGATAATCTACTGCAGTGATTATGAGCTATAGAGAGAGAGATAAATCCTTAACCGGAGAGAAGTTTTCTTGAATGCGTGATGATACGGAAAATAATAACAACCGAAAATATATATTTAAGAATCATGTTGATATTTCCAATCATTCAGAATTGAATCGGGCAAACAAACATGTTTTACTGGAGAGCAAATCGCATTCATTGCTTATGCTGGAAATTTTCTTCTTTTGTTGATTAACTCAAACATGATAGAACTGTGAGAGTTTATGTCATTGGTGAATCACTTGCAATTCTGAAAAGCTGATAAAACACACAAAGAGACGGATGAAATATCCAAACAAATTTAAAAATGAGATGGATTTTTTGGTGCGAAATGAAATTTGGTGGGTAACTAAAAAAACATAAGACGACATCCATCTATTGTCATTTTTATCAATGAAAATGAATGCTTCTTTTATTCATTGATTTATTTTCTACGGTAGATACAGATTCTCAACAATATTCAACTCAATTTGTTTGCATATAATAATTGTTGGTGTAAAGATAGTTACACAGTTAAAAACGATAAATCTTGAAACAGTTATTAAACATTTTCTTGAATGCGTGATTCAAAACCTCAAAAACGTACACTAAAAAATATTAAATATTTTACCTCGAAATTCAATTCTAAAAAGCTGATAAAACACACAAAGAGACGGATGAAATATCCAAACAAATTTAAAAATGAGATGGATTTTTTGGTGCGAAATGAAATTTGGTGGGTAACTAAAAAAACATAAGACGACATCCATCTATTGTCATTTTTATTAATGAAAATGAATGCTTCTTTTATTCATTGATTTATTTTCTACGGTAGATACAGATTCTCAACAATATTCAACTCAATTTGTTTGCATATAATAATTGTTGGTGTAAAGATAGTTACACAGTTAAAAACGATAAATCTTGAAACAGTTATTAAAAATTTTCTTGAATGCGTGATTCAAAACCTCAAAAACGTACACTAAAAAATATTAAATATTTCCCCACGAAAAGAAAAACAACCGCAAATATAAGAATGGCGTGTTTATACGTTTAATCATTTAAAATTAAATTTACAAAGTAACGTTCTTGTTACACTGGAAATTTATTGCCTATCGAAAAAGGTTGAGTTAACATTTAGCACCAAATAACATGGAAAGGTTGGAATGTTGCGGTGAAAAATTTAATATCCTGGATTTATCCCGTGCAAATCTGCCAAACCTATAACAGATACACAAAAAGAAATAAGAAGAATACGAATGTATTGTATCCATATTACCTAGATGGAAAAATATAAAACAGTTTAATCTTGATTTCTCTTTTTCTTTAGAAGGAAGTTTGTGAGAAAACCGATTATAGATCCATAATGATGTATTTTCATCGAAATATGCATAAATACGATATCGTGAGTAATAAACAATAGTTATGACACTTAAATTGCACACGCCCTCAAAGAGGGTTCAAAACAGCGGAGCCTCTGCTCAAGGAAAAACAACACGACACCACGAAATACACTTTGAAAGCTTACTATCACAGTTTATCTATAAGATTTAAACATAATACACGTAAGAAACAATCTCATGTAGACTTGAAGCAGCAGTGTGAACATATTTTTATTAAATCATCTATCGTGATTCTGTCCCGTACCGCCCTTTTGCGAGATATTGTTTCTTGCAGTTAGCACCAAATAACACGGAAAGAGTGCAGGTTTGTGGAGGTGAAAGAGTAAATATCCTGAGTTTATCCCATGCAAATCTGCCAAAACTATAACAGATATACAAAGTGACATGGGGAATATACTAACGAATGGTGTCCACATTACCTGGATGGAAAAATTACAAAAAAAATTAAAATATTATATATTTTTTAGAAAGAAATAATTGTGGATGCTGAATTATTTTACATGTATAATAATATATCCCATCGAAATATGCATAAATAAGTAATCGTGAGTAATGTGTTGTGAAAAATGAGAAAAAATTGCACACGCCCTGGAAGAAGGTTCAAAACAGCGGAGCCTCTGCTCGCAGAAAAACAACACGGAACCACGAAATACACTTTGAAAGCTAACTATCATTTATTATCAGCATGATTTGAACATAATACATGTAAGAAACAATCCCATGTAGACTTGAAGCTGTAGTGTGAACGTATTTTCATTATCGTCTATCGTGATTCTGTCCCGTACCGCCCTTTCGTGAGATATTGTTTCTAAGCGTTACGTGATATTTCGTGATGTTTTGATTGATGTTTCGTGTTTTTCTGCCCCCATGTGAGCAATAAAAGGACGGCATATGCAGCTCAACTCAGAACTGCATATCTAGCTCAACCCAGAACAACAAGCGACAAGAAAAAAGAAGAAACACTCGATCTCACTTGTATCTAGGTAAGTTGGATTGTTTTATGCACATTTCTTCTTATGTGTAAACAAGAATCTTGACTTCTGGATAAAACCAAAGTGGGTTTAGCTGTTAACGTGAGTTTTTGCTCGCATAAATCCTTAAACTATTTATGTTTTCAGTTTCAGATTCTTGTTTAGTTTTTCACATAGTCCATTCAAATTTAGAAAACCCAATTATCGAGCAAAGAAAACTTTTACTTCTGTACCTAATAAATAAATGCAGATCTGTTTGTTTTGCAGTTTTGCAGGACCTCAGTGTCTAGTGATAAGTAAATAACCAAAAACTAAATCATGGATGGCCAAAATGATGTCAGTCGTCAAGCAGAACAAGACTGCCTTGCTGCGGACTCACTTGGTAAACAAACCACAGAGGCAATAGAAGCAGTCGCTAATAAACTGGCAGACATCGGCGACGACTTGAACCAGTCATACGAACTACCTTACGACAGCGGAGTCACTGTCTCAAAAGCCAAGTCATGCACAGTGACGGACATTTTGAGTTTGCTTCTGAAAGCTTCAAGTTGAAATTTGACCAAATGGAGGACATTTAAGATGTAGTGGTCTATCTTGACAAATTGCAAAACGATAAATCCAAAATAGAGATCCAAAAAGCTGTAACGCTGTAAAGAAGTGGAATGCCATCAGGTTACTGTAATGCAATAATGTTGTGTCTACGAAAATTAATTTTGGAGGATGTGATCAAACAAACAAACATTGGCATATAATATAGAATTTAATTTTAGGACGCCATGAATGAAGGTCACCGCTATGAATATGTACCAATGAACAAGAAAAGGAAAATTAACAGATAAATTATTTTCTTGGCATAAAAAAAATTATATTGTTACATGATTGTTGAAGAATCATTAAAATACACATTTTGAATTTCTAGAAATAGTTGAGTTTGCTAATCTTTAGCGTCAAAACGTTTACAATCAGTTTGATTGATTTCATTGTTAAATATGGACGAGAAATATAAAAAATAATACATGTATACACCGACCTCTTTGTGATGATTCAGACCGCATATTTACTCGGCAGCTTGAAAGACAGATCTTAGCCAAAACACTCAAAATATTCTGTACAACAAGCAGCGAAATGATGTGTTGATAATTGTAATCATGCAGCTTAACCGACCGAAGTTAGTGGCCAATAACTGATTTTAACCCAAACAGTAATAATTTGCATAGAGATTTTTTACAGATGAACATATTGCCTTTGAAGTGTTAAAAAAGGGGTGACAAAAAGACAAAATAGGTCAGCCAATGAGAGATCGTTATTTCATAATGGCGATTGTCCATTTAAGCGTCTCTTTTTTTCAGAGTGTTTAAATGACATGTGGAGTAAATTAAAAATAAATTTCCCTGGCGGTTTTCCCTACTGTGGCGCTTTCGTCGGTGCTCACTATAAAATATCGTAGCCAATACCTCTAAACTCGTTTGACAGAAGATTTTATAACATTTTTTAAAACGACAATTAGATTTCGGACCCGACTAGACCTGGAAATAATTTGCATTTATTTTCCCACAGCTGCAATGTTTTTCAACAAAAGCTCTAATATCACAAAAAAGGTGCTGAAAATGATGTCAGCCAATAAGAAATCAATTTTCTAGAAATGTAGTTATTAAGGTTAAAGCTTTTCTTTTATTATTTCGGACTGTTTTAAATCACGCTTGAGAGTTAACTACGAATATCATTGGCTGAAACCATACTGAGTAAAAAAAGTAATCTTTCATTTTGTCAAACATTGCGACAGTCTGAAGATAAATTTCCATCAAAACGAAAAATAAGAAGTCATATCTACATATATAAGAAACACTAAAAATACCTCATTTTTCCTTTTAACGTGTAATTCAAGAAATAGATATATACGGATGTCATAAATAAAAATTAGTACGAAAAACTTTAATTGTTGAGTTTAACAATTATGAAAACAATTGCTATTCTTGGCATGACGAATAAGATAATTCAAAATGTTACTTGAAAAGTAACATCATTCTATATTTTTAAAATTTACAAAGTCATTGCAGCTTTACTTGGAAGAAAGATGATTCTGTTTCACACTTTTAGATCATCTTCAAGAAAGATATTTTATCGGCGTTGAATAGCAAATAATCGATCAGTCAACATCAGGTCCTCGACCAGTGGACAAATTAAAGTTTCGCATTGTTCAGAAGGCTGCAGAAACAAAAAAAAAATAGAAATAATTTAGCAAAGAATTTTCTTTTCAAATTTGCAAATAAAATGCGAGCAATTTCGTGAGACATCGTCGTTGTCAGCCCTCTGCCGAAATATATTTATTCATAAGCGAATATAGGTACGAAAACGGTACTCATAAACATGTCTCCCCTCTATTGTCACCAGGCGATGGAAAATGGCTATAACTGTTAGCATGGTGATAGATTTTCTCCTAATCCTGAAAATGAAAAGAACGTTCACAGAGAAGTAAATCAATTCATTCGAACAGTGAATAAAATTCACAAATGGCAAACCAAAGCTTTGATCTTTTTAAATTATACATGTATTTTCAGAAGATCGTTGTCCACATGATTTGTTCTTTTTTTAAGTAAATGTGTATATTCAGACGAAGTTCCTACTTGAGAGGCACAATTACATGTAAGTGTATTTGCATACGATTACTGTTGCAATCAAGACAGGAAATTGACAATCCACTGTAGTGATTATAAGCTACACGGAGGGAGATAAATCCTTAATCGAAGAAAAATCGAATGCGCGATTATCCTGAAATGAATAATAATCAAAAAATATACTAGACAATCATGTTTATATTTCCAATCATTTAAAATTGAATTGACAAACGAACTTGTTTTACGGGAGAGTAAATCGTCCTTTTTGCTTATAGTGAAAAATATCAGTGTATACATTTTTTTTATTAACTCAAAAATTTTGGAATTGAAAGAGTTAAGTAAATATCATGGTTAATCACTTGCAACTCTAAAAAGGTGATAAAACACACCAAAAAAAATGGATGAAATAAGCAAAATAATATAAAAATATGATCGATTTTTTGTTCCGAAATAAGATTTGGTGGGTACCTGATTATTATATCCTATTCAATAGAAAGAAATCCAATAGAATTTGCATATATGAAATATCGTGAGTAATAAACAATATTTAAAACACTTTGTTTTGAAGGATGAGAAAAATTGCACGCGCCCTCAAAAAAGTTCGAAACAGTAGCCGATGTGCAGGGAACAACACACGACATCAAAAAGACACACTTCCAAATTTGACTATCTCTGTTTATCATTACGATTTAAACATAATTAATTCAATAAATAGTTGGATACAGACTTGACGCTAAAATATAAACTAATATTCGTGAAATCATGTCTCGTGATGCTATCCCCTACCACCCTTTTGTGAGATATTGTGACTTAAGGACTCGGCGTTACGTGATATTTCGTGTTTATCTGGCTTGATGTGACCAATAAAAGGGATGCAAACTCAGAACTGTTATTACATTCTGCTGCGAGGAAGAAGAAACGACAAGAAAGCAGAAGAAAAAAAAATAAAAGGTAGGTTTTGTTTGATTTAGTCTTTTCGTCAGCCTGCGAATACAGCCGCCTCTCATCGCTCGCTTATTTTGCTTGCATCTGTGAACTCTTTCCCCATATGCATCAAAGGCGTTTATTTTATTAATTTTTTTTAGTTAATTAATTTAGTTTTACTAGCGCCATTTATTTTTGTACACATTCCTTCATGAATCGAATTGAACGAAATTAAAGATATAAAATCAAAAAATATTCAAACAAGACAAGGAACAATTTTTAGCTAAAAAAGCTCATTCTGCAACTAATAATGTACGTACATTTGCATTAAAGGATCTCAGTGACAAGTGAAATACTTAAAAACAAATCATGGATGGCCAAAGTGATATCAACCGTCCAGCAGATCAAGGCTGCCTTGCTGTGGAGTTAGAAAATGAACAAGCAACGGAGCCAATAAAATCAGTGGCCAAAAAACTGGCAACCATCGGTGACGACTTAAACCAATCGTACAAAATATTTAACGACAATGAAGTCAGCGTCG
Organism: Dendrophyllia cribrosa; assembly: GCA_024195265.1. Classification (NCBI taxonomy): domain Eukaryota; kingdom Metazoa; phylum Cnidaria; class Anthozoa; order Scleractinia; family Dendrophylliidae; genus Dendrophyllia; species Dendrophyllia cribrosa. The sequence continues at coordinate 6,542,990 of JAJLRJ010000012.1, read as the reverse complement.
AACAAGTGATGTTATGCGCTGTGACGAAGATTTTGCTTTTGCTTCTCAATGCTTAAAGTTAAAAAACGATGAAAATGAATTCGTTGGAGGTACAGTGAACTATTTTCTAAGAAGGAATCGATAGCACTTCAAGACTGTTTTCCAATTTCCAATAGTTGTTAATCCAAGAAGTGGAATTTCAACACAGGATATTTAGTATAACGAGCGAAGAAATTTATTTACTCTTGCAATGACGAAAGCTAATTCTAAAGAAGAACTGATGATAAAAGAGACAAACATTGGCAAAGAATAAAGAAATAAATTTTAGGAAACCTCATCTTTGACAGATGTATAAACAAGAAAAGGAAAATTAATCTGGTACAATAGCGAAAGTAATTTTTTATCCTTCAAAAAACATATTATGAAGATAGCTCGATAAATATTCAAATAAACTTTTATACTTTCTACAGTTTAAAATGATAGGAATTAATAGTAAAGCAAAAGTAAAAATTGTGTATTCTTTTTTCGCATTCAAAGCATTGAGTTGGGATGAATTCATTATTCATTTTAGCCCATAAATATCAAGAGCAATAACACACGTATAGACTCACCTCCTCTTCGTGCCTTTGTCTCCGTATTTACTCCCCATAATCAAATGCAGGTCCCAGTCAAAACAGTTTATCATATTTTATGGAAAAGCTTCAAAATATTGTAGTGATAATTGCGATCGGACATAACGCCGCATTTCATGGCCAAAAACTGATTTACAGCCCAGACTGGAATAATTTGCATAGAGTTTTCTTAGCGGCAGGTGAAAATTGTTCCTTTTGAAATACTAAAATTACTCATATCATAGAAAGGTGCTGAAAAATTGGTCAGCCAATAAAAGGTCGTTTTTTAAGAATCGTGATTGTCATTTTAATCTTCTTTTTATTTCTGGGTGTTAGAATGACATGTGGAGTAAATTACGAATGGATCTCATTGGCTGGGTTTCTTCTTAGAACTGCCGAATCTCTTGGTGCAAATTTAATATTGTAAATGTCACTAACAAGCGAGGCTCTTCAAATCCTGGGCCACGACTGGCACTAAAATAGTATCAATAAAAACAATATTTTTAAACGTTTGTTACTAGACAACACGTGTTTATAACCAAGGGAATCATTGGCAGAAATAGATGGGAAAACTGCTGTTTTCTTAGATATGTTTTTATACACAATGACATCGTAAATAAAATAGATTACCGGCAGCAGGAATAAGGTAACCTACTTCCCAAAATTTGACCTAGAATAAGAGTACCCACGATATTTCTCGTGTTAGAAAAATATTTATTTGTTGTGAACTTTAAATTTTTATAAAAGGCGGTTTTATGTTTTAATACCTTATTCTTACTATTTTTCGCACGTACTTAATTTCGCGAAAATTCGGGAGCTATATTTCGCGAGCATAAACTTTCGCGATTTCAGGAAAAAAGAAAAAAAAGTGTATTTAATTTCGCGATTTTTCCATTTCTTTAATCAGTCTCCCAAGCTCTAAAAGAATGTTTACAAAATAGCTATATAGAAATATCAAGAGTTACGCGCTTTCTACTTTTACGAGGTAGCGTCGTCAACGTTGAGGTTCCTGAGTCAAAGTGCCGAGATCTCCTCAACCTTAATGATTTATGCATTGTTTTCTTAAACAGTATAATATCGAAATTTAGTACGCACGAAATTTAGTAAGAATAAGATATATATCATGAATCATGAAATAAGCTATTTTTTCAAGTTGAATTGCGATTATTCGATTCAATTGCTCAAATAGGTGTTAAAAACCGCTTGAAATTTTCTAGAAACTTGCACGCAACATTTTCAGTATAAAATACTTAATAACAAACAAATTTCGTTAAGATCGTCATCGCGAGCAGTGGTTAGTAGAACATCGTTACCTGGCTTAGACGTTGAAAAATATATATTTAGCTAGCTAGAATACATGTATTAAAAATAAGCAAGATCATAATTAACATTTGTTTCCCTTAAATGTTGTCAGATAATATATACATGAAAAATGTCAATAAGGGTTACCATGGGAACCTGTTGTCCATTTTTTAAATATTTCGAACACTAAGGCCCCGTTTACACGGGTCCGGACAAATTTTTGCACGGACGAATTTTGTTCCTAGACCACGTGTTTACATGGATCCGTGCAAGTTCTGCTACAGATTGCAGTGGTGTTTACACGGAAACTTACACACTTAGCCGTTCAAAAAATCGTCCAGTTCCGCCGGTCCCGTGTAAACGCAAGGTGGAACCGTGCAAGTTTTTGTCTGTGCAAAAATTTGTCCGGACCCGTGTAAACGGGATCTAATAGGGAGTTTAAGGCCTTTTGTAGTCATATCTTACGAATGATACGAATAACAATTTTAAGCAACCCGATTTTTAAGAATTAAGGGACTGAAGATTTGGTTAATAGTGACCATCAGCAGAGCCCTATATTTTGATGCTTCTTTTTTTTAATTTGTAAGAATAATTGTACAGGTAATCATACGGTTTCGAGTTCAATTTGGGATTAATTTGCACGAGTGAGTTTTTCAAACAGCTCAAATTGCACGAGCCCCTTTGGCTTTTTTTTTGCAATTTTTTTTTTGCAAATTTTCTTTTTTGCAAAACATTTTTGCATCATTTTTTTTATCTCGTTAATGCGCTTGCGCGTAAACGAGATGTACGATTCACTACAAAAAAAGGGGGTAAAAGTTGTTAACAAAGGTTCTTTGTTTAGTTTTGTTAACATTTGTCCGGGGGGTTTACTTATTTCTTTTTTATAGAAGCTATATTAGGGCACCGAGGATATGGTTGGTTAAACAGGTTAGGATTTCAAGAAGTGCGTCACATACCGCCACTAAAATTTTTGAGGGGCACCCCCGGACCTATTGTTAATTTCCTTAGGGTATTGAATTGTCATGAACTTGTTATGTCTTACGTTACGTTACCACAAAGGTATTACAGTTCTTAGAGCTATGACCTCACCACAAGGGCATTACAGTTCTTATTTACAGTGATTTGCATGAGTTGCGCTTTGACATTTTTCGCGTACAGTTCTTATTTACAGTGATTTGGGTGAGTTGCGCTTTGACATTTTCCGCGCTCGACGAAGGTAAGAAATTTCACCCTGTATCTTTGTTTGCTTTTTGAGGTTTATAGCTGACATTTTCCGCGCTCGACGAAGCTAAGAAATTTCACCTTGTATGTTTGTCCGCTTTCTGAGGTTTATACGCGGGTTTATAGCAGAGTTGTTTTACAAATGTTTTTGCGCCATGACCTCATCGCCTGACAGATTGTTTCTTATCTTGGATTTATTGTTTTTGTGGTTTTAAGTGGCTGTCCGCCTAAGATCCTCATAACCCAAATTGGTCATGAAACAGATTTTCTTCAATTCTTGCATGTGAATTACACTTTGTCTAGTAACTATAAAAATACATTTCGTTTTGTCTCAAAATGTTTTCTTCAGCAATTTACAGGGGGGTCCCCTGGGGGACCAAATTTGATAATTTTTTATTCTGAAAAATGCAAAATTTCCCTAACTTTGGCAACTTCTCACAACACTTAAAATTTGATGCAGAGCTAAGTTCTACTGTTGTTTGACAGGTACAAGTCCAGTTATTATTACAACGTTATAAAAGTTTCCATATCGTTGTTCCAAGTGGTTAAACATTAACTTCTATCAACCCACTTTCACAGCTTGTAATAAAACAGGAAAAATGGGTTCACAAAAATTCCTATAAACCAAAAGTGGATCGTCGTACAGCGATTACCTTGCAGCCATAGAACAATAAAGACTTAATCTTAAATATCATGAAAAAAAATTGTGCGGCCAGTTGGTTTTAAGACCACGAGGACGCTTTGAAATAACGGTATTTCGAATTATGCAAATTAGGAACCTCAACCTTAGCGTGCAAATACAGTGCAAATGTGACCCGAACAATGTTGTTTTCCATCAGAGAAACACAAAAATAGTTTCAAACTACAGCAGAATACCAAATTATACTAGTATACATCAGTATATAGCAGTATTGAAATTGTTGATAGCCTTCAAAGTGCCCATTAACTGTCCTCGATGCACACAAAATTCTGCAATGAATACTGCTTCGTTCAATGACTGGTAATTTTGCTCGAGAAGTAAGTTTACAAAAGAGTCTTCATCTGTAATTATTAATCTGACAATAAAGCATCAAAAACACGACATAATGCGTATATTGTTAATTCATTCAGAGCTTACTGCCTTGAACTGATACAGACTGATATCAGTGACTGCCATCTTGGTGTATGCTTTCATTTGTGGCCTTTTCCACACTCAGTCGCTCGTCATTCATTTAAATTTCATCCATGCTTATCACTGAGAGTGCATTGAGGAAGCCTGGAAGCGTCAATCTGCTTGAGTATGGGTAAATACTTGAATCAAAACACTGATTTCCTTCACGCTTTCGCCATGGTAGCTCGCCATGATACATGTGTCAGGATGGTATCCGCTGACCAGACAAACATGAGCCATACCATATGCACGGCTGTAATTACAAATGATGCGCGTTTGTTTTTATGTCGACAACACTCCCGCGGCAAGTCTAGTTTAACTATACTAATACATTTTTTTGTTCTTTGTTTGTTTTTGTCATTGCATATGATTATCCGGGTTATGAGGAGTTGCCACACCAAATAATTTTAAGAGTGATATTGATTTTATCGATATTGGCATATCAGTGTTGAATACTGAACATGTGATATATTATATTAGTAAATTTTTACGTCTCGATAATGATTTTCTAGATTTTTGATTGGTCCCACCGCTACCGATCTGAGTCGTTATTGGTTAATTTGCCCAAATATGGAAAAATGATGACGAATTACGCGACAAAAAATTGTTTTCCTCGTCCCGTAAAAAAAAATGGCACGTGCCCCATAGCGGGCAAATCTTTCCTCGTCCGCAGTATAATTTCCACAATTGTTATGTTCAAATCCATAACCATTTCTGCCAATCCGATTAAGACTTATTTTTTAAGGAAACTTTGACATTCTTCTCGATCTTATTTTGAAGGAAACTACTTTTGAAAGAAACATTCTTGTTAGCATTTACTCGCTTTCGATTTGCGAAGCGGTCATGTGACACTTGTTCACTGACGTGACAGTCATGTATTTTTTTGGAGCGGAAATAAATTTTTTTTCCAATTTACGGTTATTTGAGTGTTTGAAAATTTACTAAAACAGTTATTCATCTCGGCCTCGCCGAATATGAGCTGATATATAACCAACTCGGCGCGGCGCCTCGTTGATTATATATATCAGCTCATATTCGGCTCGTCCTCGATGAATAACTGTTAATTATCACTTTAAATGAAATAGCTGTAGCATTTACAGAAGCTTCATTCCACGTTTAGCTCTCGATATTGGAGGTTTTTGAATTGGCCCGTGTGATTCAGGGAGCGCAAAACCGTTCTTCTTTTACTTCTGTTTTGTACTCACCGTGGTATATCATAAAGTAGTATTTTGTGTATTTTTTTTTTTTACTGTATTTCTTTTGAGACCCTCTTGGGTTCGTCTGTCTACATACAATTAACTCCCGCCTTGCGGACACCTCGCTATTACGGACACCCCGCTAGAACCGACAGCAGCTAAATCCCCAGCAAAAGTTTAAAATACGGACTGAAACAAACTCCCGCTATTGCGGAATTTCGCTATTATGGACACTTTATTCGGCCCCAACGTTAGAATGTTATTGTTTGAAACTCGTTATAACTGACATCGAGCGGTACCTTTCAACAATTACACATAATTGAAATCTTAGGATTTGAAATCGATGGCCACGAACAAGAGAAGCGTACGTAAATCCAACCAAAGAGACAAAGGCGATGACACACACAAAAAACATTTCAACTTAGGTGCCGCTCGATATCAGTTGTAACGAGAGTAAAACAATAACATTGTGACGTTGATTCAAGTATTTACCCATACTCAAGCAGATTGACGCTTCCAGGCTTCCTCAATGCACTCTCAGTGATAAGCATGGATGAAATTTAAATGAATGACGAGCGACTGAGTGTGGAAAAGGCCACAAATGAAAGCATACACCAAGATGGCAGTCACTGATATCAGTCTGTATCAGTTCAAGGCAGTAAGCTCTGAATTAACAATATACGCATTATGTCGTGTTTTTGATGCTTTATTGTCAGATTAATAATTACAGATGAAGACTCTTTTGTAAACTTACTTCTCGAGCAAAATTACCAGTCATTGAACGAAGCAGTATTCATTGCAGGATTTTGTGTGCATCGAGGACAGTTAATGGGCACTTTGAAGGCTATCAACAATTTCAATACTGCTATATACTGATGTATACTAGTATAATTTGGTATTCTGCTGTAGTTTGAAACTATTTTTGTGTTTCTCTGATGGAAAACAACATTGTTCGGGTCACATTTGCACTGTATTTGCACGCTAAGGTTGAGGTTCCTAATTTGCATAATTCGAAATACCGTTATTTCAAAGCGTCCTCGTGGTCTTAAAACCAACTGGCCGCACAATTTTTTTTCATGATATTTAAGATTAAGTCTTTATTGTTCTATGGCTGCAAGGTAATCGCTGTACGACGATCCACTTTTGGTTTATAGGAATTTTTGTGAACCCATTTTTCCTGTTTTATTACAAGCTGTGAAAGTGGGTTGATAGAAGTTAATGTTTAACCACTTGGAACAACGATATGGAAACTTTTATAACGTTGTAATAATAACTGGACTTGTACCTGTCAAACAACAGTAGAACTTAGCTCTGCATCAAATTTTAAGTGTTGTGAGAAGTTGCCAAAGTTAGGGAAATTTTGCATTTTTCAGAATAAAAAATTATCAAATTTGGTCCCCCAGGGGACCCCCCTGTAAATTGCTGAAGAAAACATTTTGAGACAAAACGAAATGTATTTTTATAGTTACTAGACAAAGTGTAATTCACATGCAAGAATTGAAGAAAATCTGTTTCATGACCAATTTGGGTTATGAGGATCTTAGGCGGACAGCCACTTAAGCACTTAAATAGAAAATTGATAGAAAATTCTAGAAATTGGCAGGAATGTTCTGCGATACCTTGTCTACTCGGGAAGACTAACCGCGAGGAGCGATTTTTGAAGTCGCTTAGGGACGGACCATTAGAAAAGTGATGGGGGGGGGGGGGGGGGGGTGGGGGATTTTCAGTTTGCACGAATTTTTTTTTTCGCCCATTGCTTGTGCAGGATTTTTTTTTTGCAGGTGAAACCCTCTGCACGAATTTTTTTTTCAGACAAATATTGCTTTGTTTTTCATTTACTAATTAAAAAAAGGTGTAATACTTAAAAACCATTTTTGACCATTACGTATATTTGAAAAATATATATTGGGAATAGTCCGCTACGTTGCACGAGACTATATCCTATTATGGAACGCATGAAGCAAACACAACTTGACACCAGAATTACACGCCTGTTATAGAAAAAATATGCAGTGTATCTTGAATTCATTGAGACATACACGAGACCTCCTCTCTACAACACTAAAAGAACTGTTCTTTGTGTCAGAAAATATCATACATGCTATGAAATTAAGAATAAAGCCTCAGAAAGAAACACAACTTAACGTCGGATCAAAACTACACCAATGCTATTGGTACAATTAAACGAGCCAATGAGAAAACGGAACATTCGATCCTTCCCAAGAGTACAAAAGCGGCAAACATTTCATGTATAACGGAATAATTTCATATTATTCCGCGAGACAGTTACTTATGGGAGCAACTGATGAGGTTCACCTAAGAACCGAAACTCGAGTCTTGCTTAAGAAAAACGTAAGAATTCACTAGCGTCCGTGAGATTTTCAATACAAATCACCATATCTGTTCAATCCATGTCGGGATGCAATAACGCCATGATGAAACAACGGAGGTTCTTCAAGCTTCAAGAAACACTTCTCAGAAACCGAACTATATATAAAACAAGGAGCTAAAACGGAGGCGGATCCAGGGATTTCTGAAAGGGGGGTCCGGGTTCATGCCTGCCCGGAAATTTTTCCAATTTTACCCTCTGAAACGCCATTTCCAGCACTCCTGAAACTCGAAAAGCGTTTGTTAAGTCAAAAAATTGACAATCAGTCAATTGGTGGAGGTGAAACAACTACGTATAAAACAATTTTATTCTATTATTTTTATGAACCACAAGGGAGACACAGGTCTGAAAGGGGAGGTCCGGAACCCCCCCCCCCCCCCCCCCCGACCCTCCCCCTGGATCCGCCACTGTAAAACATAAACTGCAAGAAGTCATGATTCCAATAGAGACACAGCAGCTTCAGACTTTGATCTTAGACGCCTACATCCGTGATAAAGATCCACTTTCTCACAAGTCTTGCACACCGCAGACTTTGACACTAAATCACGGCAGGGGCGTAGCCAGGAATTTTTCAGAGGTACGCACAATCAATTTCCAAACACTCCCCCTATCTCCTCCCCCACCCTCAAGTCCCAAATCTTTTTTTTTCCCCGACTTTTTCAGGTACGCACGTGCGTACGTGCGTACAGGTAGCTACGCCCCTGCACGGGCTGAGAGATTGACTGATCCTAGCATATTCATAACAATAACAAAAACTGCAACCGATCACTACATATCTTGTAACAAAAGTTAGCCAAAGAAGTCCTAACATATGCCAAGAGAGCTAGCATAACGAAGGCATAGAGAAACAATAATTCCATAAATGGCTACACAGCATGAAAATCTTCTGTCACTTAAGAGAGTGTCCACGATAGGACCAGGCGGAGGTGATAATACTCAAATCACCGATTTCGCTCAAACTTGGCACAAAGGTTGAGGGTCATGAGTAGATACATGTACCAAAATATAAGGTCAAATTTTTTTATTCTCTCTGAGTTGTAGGGTCCCCCCCGAAAAATGGCTGTTTGGCACAAATTTATGCATATTAATTAGCTAAATTTAGTCGAGTGGTAAGACAACAAAAATAGCAGCCTGGTAATAAAAACTACTAAATCGTATTCTATATTGATCAGTCTTGCAGCAAAATGTGTTATTAGAATCGGTTGCTTTGATTTGCTGCTTTCCTAATACCGAAAGTGAAGGGCATATTTGGTCATTTTCACGAGACGCCAAAATTAGGTCATTTTAGATCTTAATATCTCCAATGGGCAACAAGTTAACAACGCAGTTTTAATACCACAACTAAGAAGTATCTTTATGCTTTCGAAAAATATAATAAAATTTTTGGACAACTAAAAAGCTTTTAAGTATGAAGGAATTTTTGCACCTCACTCAACGATTTCTGGCGATTTCATCAAAATTCGGTAATTAAAAAAAGTGGTTTAATTTTAATGAAATTGCAAGAAAAAGACAGCAAACGCTCAGCTAAGCATCACTCTGCTTAAAACAATGCTAGAATTAGCAAGAAAAACTTTTTGATGCACATTTCATGAGGTTTGTAAATGAGGGATTCTGTCTTTCATACGTCATTTTCAATGCAAAAAGCAATGGGACACAACTCTCTACAATAACTCTGAATTTTACTTTCAGGCACAATAAGGAACACAAAAAAGCAAAGGCTGATACATACATGTCATTTAAGTGCTTTAGACTCATTGTTAGGCCCGGTTCAGACGCCGAACTTTTCATGAGCCGAACTTAATTCGAATTTGGACCGACCCAAATTAACAAAAGTACGCCTGTTGATTCAGACGCCGAACCTAATTAGCCGAACTTAATTCAGTTTGAAGAGAAACAAATCGAAAGGTCAGCGATTTTCAGGCAAAGATGTCAGAACACGCACCAGTCGTTATAATAATTTATGCATTAAGTTCGGCTCATGAAAAGTTCGGCGTCTGAATCAAAGCCGTTCCAAAGCCGAAATTCCCGGCTAAGCCAGGCGGAAAGAACGGCTGAGCCGTTCCAAATTCAAATAGCCGTTCTTAATTGATTCAGACGCCGAACTTTTCATGTACTTAATTCACGGTATTAGGTTCGGCTCATGAAAAGTTCGGCGTCTGAACCGGGTCTTAGGGGTCCATTGCGATCCGGCCAAATACAGTATATTTTTTAAAAGTTCGATCTCCTTATTCAGCTCTTCGTCGATATTTATCGTGCAGTTCATCGCTGTTGACTTTGCTATGAGAATATTCATTGCTACCTTGTTGTAATAGCTTTAGTTTATGCCAGTAAGAGTGAGACAAATAAGTTATAAAACCACGGGAGAACCATAAACGCAATCGAAAACTGTCAACATAATGTTTGGAAAACATTCTTCGCCATTTTGAAGTTAAATTTTTGAACCTGCGTTGTGGTCAGTATGGACAACGGACTACCGAATTACCGGATCGACCGACTAAGGACTACGCATAATATATCGGATAATTTCTTGTAAAACGCATACAGAATATAAAATTTGGACTGGTTAATTTTTAAAATTCTCTGTTTATAGTCAAAACTGAAGGGCAGAAAACTTTGAAAATTTTTAAATTGTTGAGTTATTTGACACTAATCCTGGGTTAGCTTAATCGTGCTTTAATGGACTGGATAAATTTTTACAGTCGATTTTCAAACATTGATTTTTTCGAACTTTAGAAATAAAGATTTGTGACCGGTAAAATTCATTCGATACCAAAATGTCTGGGGAATCGGATGATTCCTTGAGGACAGTTATCTTTTGTTTGTCTTTTGCTACCAAAAGTAGCAAAATGTTTAATGTTTCATATTTTACAACTCTAGCAAAAACTATTTGCAGCTTCAGCATTTTCCCTATAAATTTGAATTTTTAGTAGCGCCATAACCCAAACTATATACCTTATCGTGCATAACACATCACAGGCTATGTATTATAGATAAAATATTTCCGAAATATTGTAAAAGCGCAAAAACCTAAGGGAGGAGTTGCAATCAACCCCCCCCCCCCCGCTCTTTGGTTGCACTTGGATGAGTTTCGAGTATAGAGTAATAAAAAGATTTTCGACAAATCATTCAAAAGGCAATCGACCTACCAAGGTATCTGTTTCCATGCCTGAAGGTTTGATTTGAGCCTATCATGTCTCATGCGCAGTAAATAATATACAGGTAACAATAGGATCCAAAAAAATTTTGAATTCTTTTTAAGTATGACTAACTAGATGCTTTTAACTATTATGTAGTAACATAGTTGTAGTATAACTTCTCTACCGATCCCTTACCTGGCCTTAACGGAGACGTGCGGCTCGATAGAGTACTTCACTAAAAATGGGGTTCTTGTCTCTTAACGGGGTCTCGATTCCATCACTTTTTGCCTTAAACGGGGTATCTTTTCATGGCCTAATGCCACAATCAGGATAAGCATATATATTAAGTTATACAAAATGTAGAAAACTAATCGCAAGCCGATTTTGAACTAGTATTTTGTTGGCGCTGACTTCCGTTAACTTCGGCATTCAAAATGGCAGAGAATGTTTACTTCTGTCTCCGACCTTATGAGCTAGTCTAGATCCACCAATGGCTCATACTTTGTTTCACCCACAAACCAAAATGAAAGCAAAAACCAAAAAAAAAGCAACGAAAAAAAAAACAAGACAAATGTCGAATTATTTTTAGAGCGGTCAAGGAATTATTCGATTTTCCAGACTCTTTCGTATTGATTTTCTGGTCACAAATCTTAAGTTATGGACTGTTTTCTGCAGTTCTAAATAATCAATGTTTGAAAATCGACTGTAAAATTTAACCAGTCCAAATCTTATATCCTGTATGCGTTTTACACCAAGTTATCCGTTATATTATGCCTAGTCCGTGGTCCGTACGAGTTGTCCGTCGATCCGTCGATCCAGTAGTCCGTTGTCCATACTGACCACAACACAGGCTCAACTACAAAATGGCGAAAAATATTTTCCAAACATTATGTTGACAGTTTTCGATGGCGTTTATGGTTCTCCCGTGGTTTTTTAACTTATTTGTCTCACTCTTACTGGCATAAACTGGAGCTATTACAACAAGGTAGCAATGTATATTCTCATAGCAAAGTCAACAGCGATGAACTGCGCGATAAATATCGACGAAGATCTGAATTAGGCGATCGAACTTTTAAAAAATATACTGGATTTGGCCGGATCGCAATGGACCCTAGCAAAGAGTCTGAAGCACTTAAATGACATGTATGTATCAGTCTTTGCCTTCTTGTGTCCCTTACTGTACCTGAAAGTAAAATTCAGAGTTATTGTAGATCGGAGAGAAGTGTCCCATTAATTTTTTTTTGCATTGAAAATGAAGTATTAAAGACAGAAACCCTCATTTACAAACTTCGTGAAATGTGCTTCAAAAAGCTTTTCTTGCTAATTTTAGCATTGTTTTAAGCAGAACGATGCTTAGCTGAACATTTGCTGTCTTTTTCTTGCAATTTCATTAAAATTAAACCACTATTTTTAATTACCGAGTTTTGATGAAATCACCAGAAATCGTTGAGTGAGGTGCAAAAATTCCTTCATACTAAAAAGCTATTTAGTTGCCCAAAAATTTTATTATATTTTTCGAAAGCATAAAGATACTTCTTAGTTCTGGTATTAAAACTACGTTGTTAGCTTGTTGCCCATTAGAGATATTAAGATCTAAAATGACCTAATTTTGGCGTCTCGTGAAAATGACCAAATATGCCCTTCACTTTCGGTATTAGGAAAGCAGCAAATAAAAGCAACCGATTCCAATAACACATTTTGCTACAAGACTGATCAATATAGAATACGATTTAGTAGTTTTTATTCCCAGGCTACTATTTTTGTTGTCTAACCACTCCAATAAATTTAGCTAATTAATATGCATAAATTTGTGCCAAATGGCCATTTTTCGGGGGGGGACCCTACAACTCAGAGAGAATAAAAAATTTTGACCTTATATTTTGGTACATGTATCTACTCATGACCCTCAACCTTTGTGCCAAGCTTGAGCGAAATCGGTGATTTGAGTATTATCACCTCCTGCCTGGTCCTGCCTGGTTTTCTGGTGGACACTCTCTTAAGAGATTTTTATCCCAAAAATCATCAAAGAATCATACAATACATATCGAGCATGCAAAACTGAGACAGAGATAATAGTGACTAGTCACAATTCTATATTGGTGATCTAAAGGGAACAAATATCTCGTAGACCTTCTTGGGAAAGCATTTCTAAAGGCTTCTTTATACATTTTGCGACTAGCGGGAGTCGTGTTTGGCCTGTCACCTTTATAATACTATTTATAAATAATAGTATAGGAAGGCCCCAAGAATGTTTTGAATTTTTGAAACGCCAAGAGCGCTATTTTCAATAGGCACTTTGGCAGCTTTTATATATTAAATAACAACCACAATAGGACTTCTCCTTCTGCATGAATTTTTTTTTCTTTGCCTTGAACTTTGCACGAATTTTTTTTCCTGGCATTTTCCCTTGCACGAATTTTTTTTTGGTTTTTTCCCCACCCCCCCCCCCCCCCCGCCCATCACTTTTCTAATGGTCCGTCCCTTAGCGAGCGACAAGTGGAAATGTCGTGAAAAGAAAAATTGTCAGGGATGTTCTGCGATACGTTGTGTACCCAGGATGACAGCTAGTAACAACCGGAAAGGGATGACTAACTCTGAAGAGCGATTTTTCAAGTCGCTTAGCGAGTGACAACCGGAAATGTTCGTGAAAAGAAAAATTGTGAGGAATGTTCTGCGATACGTTGTGTACTCGGGATGACTAACCGTGAAGAGCAAAAGAGTTGGTTTTCCAATTTGCTTAAAGTTAAGCGAGTCAGCTTAATTGAATTAAATTCTAGTTAAATTTAAGCCACCAAAGCAGGTAGCTTAAGCGAGTCGGCAATTAATTTTAGACAATATTAAAGAAGCAACTTGTGGTCATTTATCTGACAAGGCTGTCAAATCGGAAATAAAACACGCGTTCTATTTTCATGCGTCGCTCGTGAAGGGGCCTAATTTGATTGTATTATACAATGGATTTGCTTTTCTGCAAAATTAACGTTAATGTCCCTTTTCAGTAGTCATTGGAATATTGAATGGTTATTAAATGTTGAGGTGTCATGATTATGCAATAGTATGCAAGAGAGGTGAGATTTTGCGTATTCAGCTAACTAAAAATGTTCCCGTTTGATTGTGCAAGAGTATGGATTTGGCTTTTGTTCTATTTTGGAACACTGAATCATTGCCATTACGCTTTGATTATGCAATAGTATGCAAAAGACGTAATAATTTTGCTGATTTAGTTAACAAGAGTTTATCAAGCAAGCATTAGAAGCGATTTCAGCGTGTTGATTTTTTTAAAAGGAAAAATATTGGCACTATATGGGAGCTAATTGACAAAACAAACAAAAAGACAATGTATTATTTTAGTGGCAAGCAAGACAGAGAAAACGTTCTCCGCTTATAAAAAGAAGAGGAATATCAGTCAGTCGGTGTGTTATTCTCATCACATTCAAATCGTGAAGCGGACAAGACAGATACCTTGGAGTGCTCAACGTAGCTTTATCGCATTGAATTCCTGACGCAAGAGAGTTGCCTTAGAGTGTTCATGATGCGTCACGCAATATTTATTTTTAAAATGTTTCACCAATTTATAGCACTCGTCACCATAAAATCTTCTGAATGCGATTACATGTATTTTTTTTCCCATTACCTGTAAATTTAGGGCTTCCAAAACTTTATTGCAAATCCGGGCAGGAGAGGGGGGTCTCTCGGCTTGGAAATCCAGGGGGCAAGGGGGAGGTGAGGGGGGGGGGAGGAAATCCTACGATAATCTAAGTAATAACAGGCGCAGTAAGCTACATGCAGTCATAGACTGCCTATTTTTTATTAACCTCACCTTCTAACGCATTAACGAGATGGCTTGAGGAGCCCTTTGATTATTTGTAATTTACACTGATGTTACACTTTTTGTACTGGTGTTACACTTGAACTGCACTGCTTTTAGCTAATTAGAATTGAGTAATTTTTTCATGTATATTATTATTAAGTTTTACCAATATTCCCAATTGCCTATGTACTACATTTTCCCTGATTAGAATGTGAATTGATGATTATTAATTGAGTATTTTTAGAAAGTCGCGTTCTTATTGCACTACTCAGCAGTTATACCAAATCGGTCATTAACCCTTTCACTCCCAGAGTTAATAATGGAGACACGGTTGAGTCTGTGGACGAAATCCTATGGTGTCACCATTTAAATGAAACCTTTTCGACAATACGTTTGCATGGTACAAAATGAAATTTGGGCCGGATGTTTCTTGAATTTTGATTTTTAGCACTCTTGGGGCCTAAAGGGTTACATTCGAAGGGACGTGGGCATTTCATCGACTTTATTTTGCAGGGAACAGTATAGCACACATGCAGTCATTACACCGCTTTTAATTTGATGCGACGTGGTTGTTGCTGTCGCTCATGATAATTGCTGCTTACGGTCCAACAAAAGTCGTAGCAAGAATTTTTCCAAGTTACTCAGGAACCCATTATGCGCCTTCTCTCTTTGTAACGGTATACATATATCACTTATAATTATAATAAAGACTATGTATTATATCTTGGATGCAAATATTGTAAATTGTTTTCGTGTATACACGCATGTTTTTTGGCCGAGAGGAAACAAAATGAAATACCAGCTGGCTAAGATTTAAAAAAAAAAACTATTAAATAAAATAGAAATTTGGAGTTGTGCGCTTGCCCAACCTATGATCCTTCACTATTATCCTCGTGTCCGAAAAAATATTTTTATGTTACAACTGGTGTCTTTAGCAATTTAGCTGCAAATTGGAAAGATCACGGTCAGAAGACGTTATTTTTGGCATTCAAATTTCGGTTTTGGGTGAAAGTTTTATTTCACCACGTAAGTATGAAATACGAATAAAGATCTTGTCTAAAGATGGCTGTCCGGCCAGGGTATCTTGTCCAGTTTCGTAAGAAAGTTGTGTTTCTGGACCCTATGTCCCATAAAATACTCGCGCCCATTGTATAACCCTTAACTTATTACGGGCGACATATGGTTTCTGTACATTGTCCATCCATTAAATTATCTAAACGACGTAAATAATACAGATCATATATAGATATTTTTGTATTTTCATCAAAATTTCAGTTTCTGACATTGCGAGTACATAACTGGCGAGGAAATTACAGTGTAAGTGTTGGAATTCGGCCCAATTTAATAAGTTCATTCTTTACATCGTTAGTCGAAACCGAAAAATATGCGAGAAACAAAGTGCTTCACAAGAGAGTGCTGCACAATAACATTCACGTTAATAGAAGTATACTTATTTGGATTGGCTTGGGATTGAAATTGTTGGATATTTTGAACAGTCTTTAGCTGTTTAAAATACAGCAGAAAACACTGTTTCGGAAGCATGTTTACTTGGTCGATGCGCTAATCACGCTGTCGAGTTGACAACCAGCACAAAGTATATTATTAATTATAATGGGGAGCGAATGTAGACTCAGCTTTCAGGTGACATTTCGTTGTAGTTTCGATCATGTTATGTTACGAAACGCTATATAAACATTGCACGAAAAAGTGAAAACTATGCGGAATAGAACAGCCATAAGCCAAAAACAGTCACTATGACTTCATCACGTGTAAATATATGTGGCGTTTGAGAGCTATATAATGGTTTAGCCATGTGCAGTGTTCAGTATCATTATATTTAACTGAGGTATAGGTTGAACAAAACGATGGCGGAATTTTGCTCTCACTCATATTTATTTTGTTTACAGTTCTATTCAGTGGAAAGAAAGTAAGCATTTCATTTCACTTCCCAAAGGTAAGTAATCGATCATGGTGCACATTCTAATACTACCAATAATCATTAAATATGTATTGGCAATTGAGGAGAACAGAGTGTCGTAGTACCCTCTGGCCTCGGGTTTTTAATAAACTCAAGGCAGTCACATCTGCTTTACTCTGAAACGCACCGAAATAACTTCAAATTTAAAACAATTTACCTTTGTTATATTTTTAGGAAAACAACACGACCATATTGATTTTTATTGATTGGTTTGATTTATGGCGACGAGTCCAGTTCAAGCTGCAGACGAATTCGACGTTAAATCACCTGATGAAAGAGGACTTGATTTTGACGATGAAACTTTGAAAGGTAAGAAAATAACTGCCAAGTTTTCCTTTATTGTTCTGTTGCAGTGACGTCGACCAAATGGCTATTTCACTTTCGACGGTTGCAGGACTATTTGGGTCATCACACTTTCGAATAAAATTAGGTAAAAAATAAGAATGGTGTATGCCTTGAACCCGAGTCGTTTGCTTCATAACTAACGAGGGCAAGCTGCCGGGAGCTGTAATTTTTAACATATTTATAGATTTACCTATAGCAATAAATGAAAGCTGGCCGTTTTCACATAAGTGCTTAACCCTAATCACCGTAGATCAGTTCTAAACCCCCAAAATGTTATTCTTTGCTTAACTGGAGCTCTTTTCTCTTAGTTCTCTGCCTAATAAATGGGGTTCTGTTGTGGTGTACGTCGGTTATATAACGATAAAATCAAAGTATAAAGCAAGGCTGATACTATATAACGATAAAGAACACTACATTTTGTTAACCTTATAAGGTGTCCAAAGTCAGTTTGAGAGGTGGAAACGAGTGTTAACCGACTAATTGTAAGGTCGTGGTCAGCCTCTTTCTCAGGACCTTCTCCTTGTTTAAAGTGGAGGAGCGAAAAACAAACCCAAGACCAGGCTAGCGAAATGCGCCAAGAATCGTGGAGTATTTGGTCACGAAGTTTAAGATAGTAAAAAACAGATATGGCTACCAATCGCAGGAAAAGCCTCCAAAGACAACATTTAATCATATGTCCGGTGACGAAATACTCCACGATTCTAAGAGCATTTCGGTAACTTCTCGATATATCAATGACGAAATGAAATACAACAATACCTCGTTCTTTTTATCCATTGTTACGTTAATTTTTTCTTTTGTGTTGAATCGTTTTATGGAATATTCATAGACTGCTTAGCTATTGTTGTTGATATATCGAGAAAGAGCCAGCATTTCGACAGCCAGCACCATTTTCAATGAGGAAACGGCCCTGTGGACGAGGTCTCGCGATGTCCTAAAAGACACATTCATACAAAATACCTCTATCCCCCAAGATGTGCAAATTAGAAATCAGTGGTGGAGTCAAAGTGTCCCTAAAATGCAATGTATTTTTTTAAAAGGAAAAGGCAGAGCCAGCTTTGCATTCGGTTTGTTTTATTAAACTTTAAGTAACGCCTGGCTTGAGCATTTCTACATTCATTTATAGATCTGGCAAAACTGAACCAGTGCGTTTCATTTATACGTAGTGTGGACCTCTGCATTCAAACGTTTCTCTTATCAATTCGCAATGAAGCGTTTGCACGTGACGTCACGGCGGCCATATTGATGTCCCAAAACAAATGGCGGCCATATTGGTGTCTTAAACGAATCCTATGGGACTTTGACTCTATTCTTATTCGAACATTTCCTGTTGCTTTAGCAGTCCAATATGGCCGCCGGTCACGTGAGTGAAAACACTCTAATGTATGTGTAAATTGTGATCGAATGAAGCATTTTTATCGTAGAAAATGTAACTTTGTAAGTCTCAAAATTAATATGATCATTCCTGTCTTTGTTTAGCAATAGCAGAAGTGTACTTTCAAGAAGGTCTCAAGGAATACCGAAAAAAGGAACTAAACAACGCCATCTACTTCTTCACCGAAGGGATTAAAGTCCAATGCAAAGATGACGAACTGAATACTGAACTGTTGAGCAACAGGGCGACTGCTCATTTCAATTTAGGTGAGACCCTATTATGCCTTCTTTACTTTCTTTTTCTTCTTAAAGTGCTACTATGATAATAATTTTGCCTTTCTCTTTCTTTCTCTTCCGTTTTGGAAAGTACAAGTGCTGAACACTTCCCATGCCAAATTTTAAATTCAAATTCCAACGGGACCAGTTATTTCAAACGTAAAGTTCAGCTTCGGCTTGCCGCCATTGCTTGATTCAAATGACCAAAACGATTGTATGACGTCATATGACGTCATACAGTCAACACAAAAAGGCTGCTTCCCAAAGGCAACTTTAATGTGTGGAAAGGCTGATTTAGCATAGGAGAGGCCTTTTTTATTTAAGTGGATTTCGGCCCCTTTACTGCGAAGATGTTTTTGTAAACATGCAAGAAGACGTGAGACCGCTTTCTAGAAAAATTGCCGGCTGAGTGTTGTGAAATGAGTAATGACGGACGGGGTTTTGATGGTTCTCAGCCAGCTATTTCCAGGCTCAGTAAGCTTATATCGTTTTAAATTATAGCGATTTGTGTAATGATAACCCATTGAATCCCGGGGGGGTTCTCAACAAAGTTTTGTACGGGGATGCTCCGCCCCAAAGTTCAAACCCTTACCCTTTCATATACCGTTTTTGACAGAAAAGGTACCCCTTTCATATGCCTTTCATTGAAAATGGCACCCCTTTCATATACCTTTCATTGAAAATGGTATCCCTTTCATATACCGTTTTTGAGAGAAAAGGTACCCCTTTCATATACCTTTCATTGAAAATGGTACCCCTTTCATATACCGTTTTTGACAGAAAAGGTACCCCTTTCATATACCTTTCATTGAAAATGGTACCCCTTTCATATACCTATCATTGAAAATGATACCCCTTTCATATACCGTTTTTGACAGAAAAGGTACCCCTTTCATATACCTTTCATTAAAAATGGTACCCCTTTCATATAACTTTCATTGAAAATGGTACCCCTTTCATATACCGTTTTTGACAGAAAAGGTACCCCTTTCATATACCTTTCATTAAAAATGGTACCCCTTTCATATACCTTTCATTGAAAATGGTACCCCTCTCATATACCGTTTTTGACAGAAAAGGTACCCCTTTCATATACCTTTCATTGAAAATGGTACCCCTTTCATATAGCCTTTACGTGCGTCTGTTTGATATATTTTGAACGACCGTTTTTATAATACTTAAATGACAGTTTTCCCTACCTTTTTTATGCTTCAACTCGTGTTTTCTTGAAATCCCTACCCTTTCATATACCTCCAGCCTAAAAAAGGTACCCCTTTCGGGCGGAGCATCTTCGTATAGCCCATTATAGGGAGTACCCCCCCTCCCCCCCCCCCCGGGCATTGAATGAATTGAAGTAAAAAAGTCGAAAAGAAAAATAAACCTTTTTCGTCGTAGTAGCCCTTTAACATCCCTATTCAGATGTTGTCAAGTACAAGAGAATACTGTGCGTGAGATTTTGGGTTGGAAGTTCAATGAATTAACTTTGTGCATTGTGCTTCTTTGAATTTTTGTTTTCACAGGAAATACCAAAGAAGCACTAAATGATGCGAGAACCGCTTTGAAGTTGAAGCCAGTTTTCCTTAGAACCACAGATTGTGGTAACTGGGTTCGCATCGGTAATCTTTATGTCATTGTTCAAGGGGTGAGTTGTACATTTAACCATACAAATTACACAGCGTACCTAAGCTATATACTCTTAATTGATAATAGTTATCATGTAATTATATACCTCAAGGCAATTTCAACAACAAGCTAACGTAGATGATAGCAATGTCTGGACATTTTTATCCTATTTTTGTGGCTTTTAAATTTAAAGAGCAGGTGTGTTGATCAAGTGAAAGAAAAACAGAAAGAATTGAAAGGGACCCAAAACTCATGGGAATAAAATTGTGTTCTTGAGGTCATGTACGCAAGAAACGTTTTTGAGGCTAAAAGTAAATCGTAAATAATATATTGATTTGTTTTTTTTTTATGGTTAATGCATTACATCTACAACGTTTCTTTTTAGTTCCGTTATTACTGTGTTTCCAGCACGCCCATGATAATGTATTACTAAAGAGATAAAAAACTAAATATCTTTAGTCCATCATATCTTTTTCGCATGATAGAGCGGAAACCAAATGCATGTTGTTGTTTTTTGCATTTTTCGAAACAGTGCTTGGTAGGGAGGAACCAGAGAAAGCGTTCGTTTAAACTTTGATGCTTTTGTGGTTTTCAACCGGTAAATAGAAATAAAAAATTGACGTCCTTGTAAGATAGAAACAAACCACAGGCTCACCATCCTCTGTTTGTGTGGTGTGCTGTGCGTCTGTAATGGCCGTGTGGGCTTATAAAACTAGCCTTACCAAAGGCGAAACTTAGGGATCTTAAAACTGATAAAAATGAAAGAAAAACCCTCAGAATTATTGCCCTGTTGTTTAACTTTGTTTTTCTGTGTTTATTTTGGCGATTTGTAGCTCGCGAAAGCGGTATTTCCAAATTACCGATGGACTCGCTTGAAAGTAGAGAAAGTGAACAAGGTTTGCAAGTTGGAAACCCATGAATAGATCGATGTACTGTTTTGCTCTTTAACATGAGCGAATCCCGCAAATGCGACTTTTTTTGCGAGATGTTGGACCGGGTGGGGAATTCGTGTTCATAAGCATATTGTTCATTTTATTCTAAATTTTATCGCCGACTCTTTACAATACCTGTGCTTTAGCAGTCCTCACGGCTTGTGATGGTGATTTCAAGACTTTTGCAACAAAAGTATAACAGAAACACAAGTGTGAACGACGTTTTAAAATGGAACGTTTATTGCTATATATCAAGCCTTTCAGAGTAAAAAAATTATTCAGGACGACTGGACTACTGTAGATTATGGACTGTGGAATGTGGAATGCCCTAGAATGTGCATGGTGGATCAGGACTTTGGGAATAAGAAACGTGGACTGGACTGTGGATAATGGATTGTGGATCGAAACTTTTAGATTGTAGACTGGAATTATGGATGTGAATTGTGGATGCTAACTTTAATTCGTTTTCGAAGTCCACTGTATGTAAAACTCATCCACTTTTGAAGCCTTAAACGGGCTACTTTAGTCAGTGTGTTCTACCGTAAGAGGCTAGAAAAATTATTGCCATTTCACTTAATTTCTAAACAATTAAATTTTTTTTTAAAACGAAATGAAACCGATTTGTTATTAAACATTCTTTTATAAAACAACAACAACAACAACAACAACAAAGCGGCTGTGTTTCTTACAGCTATGTTCTTTTCTGGTCCAAATTCACCGCTCCGGTGACTACAGATAAGATTTTGTCACGAACCAATGTTTCGCGTATAGGGAGGCCAGGGGCAGCAGTTTGTCGCATGCGAATTCAAATGTTAACGGAAAAATGCATTCTTCGAATTCTTTGAGTCGGCATATCTCGCAGATCACAGGAAGAAAGCAAATTAACGATCGTATTGCAAAGTTTGGGCTTGAAATTAAAGGGGAGCCCGCGATCAAAACTAAGGGGCCGATTACATGGCGAATTTCAGCCCGGGCTGAGATTTCAGCCCGGTCAACCGGGCTGAAATTTCGTTGTGATTACATGACAAATTTCAGCCCGGGCGCCAAGTTTGAAATTACGCGAGAAGATTGATAACGATAATCAAAATGGCGTCGAAGATTCGACTGCGCGTGCCCAAAGTCACTTTTCAGCCCGGGCTGAAATTCTGATGCGATTACATGGCGAATTTCAGCCCGTTTGGCCGGGCTGAAAATTCCAGCCCGGTTTCTGAAACCGGGCTGGAATTTTCATTTGTTCATGTAATCGCTAACATCATTTTATGAGGATTTATTTCGGAAGCCGGGCTGAAATCTCAGCCCGAAATCTCAGCCCGGGCTGAAATTCGCCATGTAATCGGCCCCTGACTCAAATTTGGCCTAAACAACGTACTTAAAGGAACCCCTAGTCATCCAAAATGCATTGCGCGCTCAAACGGTGAAATCCGCCATTTTCGATGTCATCAAAATTACCGAACATTGCATAGTGAATCGGGATCTTACTGCATCGTCCTAAGTTGTGTAAATGAAAGTCTGTAATTGTTTTCGTTGCTTTTTTGAATTATTAGTCTATCGGTTTGAATGATTTTTTTGTAGTTTTGCGCTACCGATGGACAAGGTTTTGACATCCAAAGTCAATGGTCTATGGCCTCACGGTTTCCCAAGTGTGGATGGCCGAATGCGCCAGGAAATGCAAAGAAAACTAATCTTCCCGAATCGACTTTCGACCTTTGGAATGCGAGCTAAAGTGAGGTAGGAATCGTACGGCTAACCCATACCCAGTTCGCCGAATTGTTGTTGTTAAAGAATGTGCAACAGTTGCATCCGGCCGTGAGAATTATGAAACAGCAAACATGCTGGAGATTCACATATTTCACAAACTGATTTCATGATGGATGCAATAACGCCATACGTTTCACAACTATTCTTTCGAGGACCAGGAATTTTTTTTGTGCGAGCGACTGTTAATCGCACGTTGCACGATACTGGCATCTTAACGATGGGAATAACTGATTTTCAAGCCTGGTTTGTCTGTTCTAATTGCGCATAATTGTTTTGGCGTAATGTTCGACCGGCTGGGAGGATTCGTGGGTTTCCAAGTTGCAAGCCTTGTTCTCTTTCTCTACTTTTCACGAGTCGAACCGTTAATTTGAAAAACCGCTTTCGTGAGCCACAAAATAAACACAGAATAACAAAGTTAAACTACAAGGTAGAAATTTTGGGAGTTTCATTTAATTTTCATCAGTTTTAAGAGTCCAAAACTTCGCCTTTAGTGAGGCTAGTTTTATAAACCGGTACACAGCCATTACAGATGCACAGCACACCACACGTCAATTAACAGAGGATGGCAAACTTGTGAACAAACAGGTATTTTACCATTCCAACTTAATTCTGACAGGAAGGTGGCAATTCCAAAGAAGTCCGAGATGGCGATGGAAAGGAAATTGCCTCTGAAAATCTTGACAAATATTATCTTAGTTTGGAGGAACTCAGAACAGCCGTAGTATACCATGATCTGTCATTAAAGATTGCTAAAGAAGTGAAAGACCGTGATAAAGGCGAAACCGCTGGAAACGCTTGTTACATTGTAAGTGATTTCAATATCCGTGTCAATGAACAAATGTTAAAAGCTGCTACAGAATTGGGAGACAGAGATAATGAAAAGCGGTTATGTTGTAGTCTTGGCATCGCTTTTAGATGTAATGGAGACATCGAGAAAGCCGTTAAGTATCATGAACGTCATCTAAAAACTGCCAAAGACATTGGAGACAAATATGAAGAGGAACGGGCGAATAGATACCTTGGTGAAGCTTATTATAGCATTAGAGACTATAACAAAGCTATACATTACCTTGAACCTTGTCTAAATATTGCCAAGGAGGTGGGTGACAAAACTCGAGAAGGTCAAACACATGCTAGTCTTGGCAAGGCTTACCAAAGCATCGGGAATGCCCAAAAAACCGTCGATTGCTATAAAAGCTCCCTAAATTGTTTTACAGAGGTTGGAGATAGACTTAGAGAAGGTTGGGCGTATGGTAACCTTGGCAACGCTTATGGTGGCCAGGGAGAGTTTCAAAAGGCCATAGACTACCTCGAACGGTGTCTTAAAATAGTCACAATAGCGGGAGACAAGGATGGGGAAGGTCGTGCGAATAATGATCTGGGTGACGCTTTTAGAGATCTAGGGGATTACAAAAATGCCATTGACTACCATCAAAAGGCGCTGACAATTTTTAAACAGGTAGGAAATCAGGCCGAAGAAGGAAAGGCGTATTACAATTTAGGTAATGACTATAGACACCTCAAAGCACTTAAAAAGGCCATTCATTATCATGAGAAATACTTAGAAATTGCTAAACGAATGAGTGACAGGGTTGGAGAAGGATACGCGTATTCCGGTCTTGGCAACGATTATTTAAGTCTTGGTGATTTCAGGAAAGCGGCAAACTACTATGAACGATGCCTGGAAATTGCGACAGAAGAGGGAAACAGAATGGAAATAGGAAACGCGATTGGCAATCTAGGGCGGATGTACCTCTGCCTAGGAAATGTTGAAAGGGCCAAAGAGTGTCATGAATGCCATCTTAAAATTACCCAAGAATATGACGACAGAGCTGGAGAGGCAAAAGCATTTTTTTGTCTTGGTTTTAGCTTCGAAGTTTTGGGCTCTTTAGAGAATTCTCGTGGTTGCTATCAGTCCAGTGTCAAAATACTGAATAGCATAAAGGCTGGTCTTCAGTTTAAAGATGAATGGAAAATTAGCTTACGCCATACGTACAGAATTGTTTACACTAGATTGTGGTTTCTGTTGTTAAAACAAGGCAAGGTAACGGAGGCTCTGCTTGCTGCCGATCAAGGACGTGCACAGGCTCTAAATGATCTCATAGAATTAAATTATGGGTTAGAAACACCTTCATTTAAGTTTCTTACGCTGGACGAAATGATTCATGACACCTTTAATTGTCTTCCATCAGTTTTTACTGCAGTTCACTGTGACGTTATTTCTTACTGGTTGGTTCAAAATGGAAAAGAGGTAATTGTAAGGACGAAGAAAATCAATGCAGGAAATTCAATGGATGACGCAGCTGATTATCTTCAGTCGTTGGCGGAAACTGTTTGTGAGGCCATTGGTGTAAGGTCTGATGTCCAATGTGAGGACCGCTCATTGGAGATGCCTGCAGATAAGAACGTAACAAACACGGGGTGTGACCAGTCCCAATCACATTCATTAGAGCACCAAGGAAACACTTTAAAAACACTGTATGACGTTACTGTAAGTCCGATAGCAGACTTGGTTAATGGTGATGAGCTTATCGTAATCCCAGAAGGTCCACTGTGGTTGGTTCCTTATGCTGCATTCATTGACTCGAATTCAAAGTCCTTGTGCGAGTCCTTCAAAATCCGTATGATTCCATCCTTGACCAGTTTGAAACTACTCGAAGAATGTCCGGCAGACTACCACTGTAAAACTGGCGCGTTGCTTGTGGGAGATCCATGGGTGCAAGAAATTGTTTTTCCAGAGGGTGGGAAACTACAGCAGCTGCCTTGCGCCAGAGAGGAAGTAGAGATGATTGGAAGAATACTCGACACCTCATCTCTCACTGGATCAGAGGCAACCAAAAACCAAGTGTTGAAACGACTCTCTTCAGTTGCCTTAGTTCACATCGCAGCTCATGGTCGTCTGAAAACAGGCGAAATTGCCTTAGCACCAAACCCTGTTCGTTTATCCCAGATACCTACAGAGGAAGACTTTCTTTTAATAATGACCGATGTGTTAAATGTAAAGCTGCGAGCAAGACTGGTTGTGCTAAGCTGTTGTCACAGTTGTCGTGGGGAGATCAAAGCTGAGGGTGTGGTTGGTATTGCGCGGGCTTTCTTGGGCGCCGGTGCTCGTTCTGTTCTGGTGTCGCTTTGGGCGATTGATGATGAGGCCACTCTGGAGTTCATGAAACGTTTCTACGAAAATTTGGCGGAAGGAAGAAGTGCCAGTGAAGCTCTTAATCGCGCTATGAACTACATGAGACAATCAGACCAGTTTAGTGAAGTTCGATTCTGGGCACCGTTTGTTCTTATCGGCGATGACGTTACACTCGACTTTGGTGGAATGAAAGAGACATTTTGAAGTGTAAGTAGGCTATTAAGATTTTATCGATGGACCACCATGTCACCAATGGCTTTAAAGCACAAGGAAAGTTCCCCACCCTCCCCACATGATAGCAACACTTACACATTCAACATATCATATAATAACATTCGAGGTTTTCTGGATAAAAAAATGCAAAAAGCCATTTCAGAATCTGTCATAATAAAATCCCGCAAGAGACATGAACACAAATAAAATAAAATCAGAAAGCTTGGGAGTCATATGGTTCTCCTAAAATGGTCATGTTTTCACGATGAAGTTCAAAAGTGGTAACCTGCGAAGGTACAACTGCGGCAAATGATAACTGAATTTCGGCCAAAAAGAACTTTCAATGAATAAACACTGATATCCATTTTCACCTGATTTTTATTAAACGTTATGCTCACGTATTGACATTTGATTTCATCAAGATATTTTGTAACAAGTTTAGCATTTCGAGCGTCTCATGCAAACTTCAACAGAGGTGCCGCCTTTTTTACAGGTATTTGTTGGACAAGAGAACTAAAATCGCGTATAATGATTGACGTTCAAACGGTATCGTTGAATCAAGGTACATTTCTATAGGTCAGTTGCTTTAGGCGCAGTTAAAATACTGGTATCAACAATTTGCGCGTATTCAAGGCTAAAACGAACCATTACCAAGATACATGTACCGTAGTGGACTACGAGACTAGAAACGCCCCCCCCCCCCCCCCCCCCCCCCCCGTCCCCTCCCCTCCCCCACCCAGTCTTTCTAGCGGTATGATACCAAACGAAACGACCCCGACTAATTCGATAATCCAGAAACGTTGGGGAGTCTAAGCGCCAGGTTTTGGCACTGACATTTCTGGGATCATTTGGGTAACCAATATGAGTAACGATTGTTCAATGGAACAAATCAACCTTTTGCAACTAATGCTGGGTACCCAAACGATCCCAGAAAGCCTACTGCCGAACGTTGGTGCGTAGCCTACCAGAAGGTTCTGAAGTGGCAAATTGCACAACGTTTTGGCTGATGATTAACATACTTCTGTTTTTATCTTCTCTTGCAGAAGAGCTCTCTGTGAAAAGTTGACAAAGAACCCTTGCCTCACTTTAAGGCTTAAAAGACGATTTTAACCTATTTTCAGGAAGGGAGGGAACGTGAGGAGTAGCGACATGTTGGCATATTTTTTTTTTTTGCTGTGAAAAGCTAGTAGTTTTAATCGTTCTTTCTTTCCTTCCGTAACAATGTCGTTTTAAAAATGTTCGCTAAATATTTTTCTCTTTATTCTTTGAACCTTTTAATGCAATTTAGTTGCTTTTAATAAATCAATCTTGTAAATGTTTAGTCTATATTCTGTATTTTATAATTTTAAATTAGTCCTGAAAACCCCTTCGGGAAGTTAAAAAATATAAAAGATGTTTTTATTGTATTGTATTGTTTTGTAGTCGCAACCACCATTCTCGATCCCAGAGCCTTCAGTTTTCTTGACTGCGCAAGATCGAAGGACATAAAGGACAAGAGCTCTGGTGTAGAGAATGTGGAGAATGTGTCACTGTTTACTGCAGCTTTATCGAAAATGTAGCACAGCATTGTCTGTCGTGCGAAAGCGTGTGGTAGTGAAACGATGTCCGATTGACAGCATTTATGCCCATCTTGCTAGGCTGTACTTTATTGTGTCAGCACTTATGGAAGGTTACGAAGATATTTGAGCCTGGCTTTTACTAGCGACAAAAACATAAGCACAAGCATAAGCGTACAGTGTAAGCATAACATCACTTGCTGCCAGTGAAAACAGGCCCGATATAAGCATAAGTATACACATAAGGATGCTCACTGGCTTATGCCAATGTTCGTTTTCATTTGACGCAAATTATTATGTTCCGCTTATGCTTATCTCGCTAGTGAAACCAAGCTTTACATCAATAACTGTGAGGGGGTGAAGGTCGTCCTTCTTTTAGCTGCCCAATATGAATTTCTTACACTTCACGTGCCAAATAAAATTGGCGGACAAATATGATCATCGATTACCTCAATATCGATGGAGGTCTTGCATTCGTTATCATTCTGCTTGTAACAATTAACCCGCCAACCCACTAAAATAAGACACTGTGCACACTATGAGAATGTGGACAATCCTTGTCGTCCTACCCTTAACAATCGCAAGTAGGTACTTTCAAAATTACTTTTAGCGTCCATTTTAATACAAGACATATAATATAAAGTTGTTTCATGCACTGACTGCCATATTATCAGCTCTGAAAGTGCTCTGGAGGCATTTAATAACATGATTGCTCCACTGAAATTTTTGAAGAGATGATTAAACCGAGCGACACAAGCATAAGCGGAAGAATAACAGCGCTTATGTCCAGTAAAAACGTCATAAGCATATTAAAAGCGCAAGCATAAGCATAAGGATGAAACTTATGCTTATCACAGACAATATTTGTTGTCACTTGACGCAAATGCTGCCTCTGTCGTCATTAAAAACAAGGCTTTACAACGTTTTTCAGAAATATTCTAGATTATAAAGTGCTCTCCAAGATTTAAATCAGTTATTCAAGAATAATTTTGTAACGTGTAAAGAAACGTTTTTTTTTCTTTTATATATGTTCGTGACAATGAAGGGAATATTCTTGGAATGCAATATCGTATTACACTGTTATGTTGTGCAACGCTAATCAATTAACGATAGCGTAAAATACGTCTTCCTGAGACCTTAAGCGAATTAAATATATACATTTGATGCACGCGATGCAAGCTACAGCTTTCCCTTGACAAATATCAGATACGCAACGAGGCTTTTAAAAATTTTCGGTCACCTTCGAAAATAGCAAAAGGGAATTAAATATGTAAACCATCAATAAATCAACAGTGATAGCTTTTGTTCATATTATAGCGTTTGTAAACTTGGCTTGCTTCACAATTATGTCGCCGGGAATGTATACGCCAAAGACTGGTTCACAGCCGCATTCCCACTAGGGCGCGTTTTTAGCGTTAAGTAAATTTCAAAACCTAATTTCAAATATGTAATTGTGCTTTTCCAATATTCAATTATGTTATTGAAAGCTGTAGCTTTTCAATTTAGATATGAAGTCCTTCTATTCCAATATCTAAATCTTCAATTTGAACATGCAGTTCATCGATTTAAATGTGCTATTTGCATATTCAAACATCCCATCCTTCAATTAAAAACAACAGGACTTCTATTCAATTATAGCAATTCTTCATTTCAAACAAGCTAGCCTATTTCAAGTGAAGCACCGGTAGTTTTGAATTGCAAGAGTGGTTTTGAAATGAGCCAAATAGCACGTTTTAATTGAACGATTGTAGTTTGGCTATTTAAAGAATCCTGAGCTTTTTTTGAAATAAAGAATTAATTGCTATTTTAAATTATAAAATATTTGAAATTTAAGAGCACAATATATAATATTCATATCCAATTTTTCGTATTCTAAAATGTTCTTTCCATTTTGTATCAAAATAATTGAAATTTAGGCTTTATTTTTAATAATAGTGGAGGTCCCCTTTGCTGATCAAACACACACAGTGTTCGTGAGCAGCGACAATAAAAGCTACAAAATATGCAAGGCCAAAAGTCTCTTATTTTTTTTACTGCAGCTTTCTTAAGTGCCCTATATAATTCACCTACTTTTTTAGAAAATTACAAAGATGAGAATCAACCATAAAGAACTCAGAAAAATGTTTTCTCTGAGTCTCAAATTGGATTCGAACCCACGACCCTCCGGATCTAGTACTACACTCTTTTTATACAAGAATGTATAATGTTCATGCCCAGGCTGGATATTCTTTTTTTTTGCCGAATTTAGACTGAAAATATTCTTGTGTACATTCTTAGATTACAGAGTATAGTATTTCGTTTAAATAAAACGTATGTGACCAGGTATTAAATGAAGTAGAATCACGTAGCACTGCGTGGTGTTTGTATCGTGTTACGTGCGCACGTGCTTTACCGCTTTAACTTATAGTAGCCAGTTTTTATCGTTTTGTTAGCTAGTTTTGTTAGAAAAAGAAAAGAATTTACCATACTTTTCAATGGTATAATAAAGTTAATTTAAAATATTATGTGATTTTATTGTATTTTATTTTTCATCAACACGCAAAAAATTGTTCTTAACAAAATGCCAGCCTTGGGTATATTCTTAAAATATTCTTAAATTTTCGCCAAGTCTAGCCTCAATATTCTTATAAAAAGATTCTTATAAAAAAAAGCGTAGTTGGATGCTCTAACTACTGAACTACTGGAAACATTTGTTACCACTTTACTTGTAATGTCACCTCTTTCTCCCCTGTGATTCAGTGACTGGTTTGTTAATGGCTTAATTAGTTGTTACATTTTGATCGCATTTGGTCAAGTGAAAGGACGGAAGGATGATCTTTTACATCGAAGATATTTTAAATCAGTGTTAACAGCATTGTTATAAATGCGCTTTTGGCGTTTTCGTTAATTTTGTCTATATTTTACAAGCTATATAACCAATAAAGGGATGAATCTGTTTTTTATTTTAATGCAGCAAGGATGTTTTACACAAAACCCATCTCCAAAGGTTAGAATTAGAATATTTGTCAATGACCCTACAACACTACGTAGTACTTTGAACCCGGTTTTAAAAAGGTTTTACGTGAATTTGCACATGAATTGTACAAATAGATATCGGTGAAATACTAGAATTTCTCTATTTTCTCAGTAAAATGTGATCTCTTCACCGCTTACAGTGAAGATACCAATTTTATCTTTCACATGTGAAGATGTCGATGCACGTGCAAAATGTACTTCTGCTAATTTAACTGTCTATTTAAACGTACGTGCAAAATTGCTGTTTTTATGCTTATTTTAGAAACTCTTTAACGCACGTGCAAAAGCGTGGTTTTGCTAATTTAAAAATTCTTTAACGTACGTGCAAAAGCGTTGTTTTGCTAAGTTAGGGACGGACCATTAGATTTTTGAGGGGGGGGGGGGGATTGAGCAATTTTTTGGTGCATGATATTTTTTCTACGCTCGAGACTGTGCAGGATTTTTCTTTTTGGCATGATTTGCTTGCATGATATTTTTTTTTGCGAGTTTATATGTTTTAATGCCTGACACATACGTGTTACGAATTCTAGAAAGGCCATACTAGAGACAGGAATACTATAGCAAGTCAGATCTGATGTAACAGCAGCTTGATAGCATGAAGCCTGGCCGCGGTGTTGTAACTGCCCCTACAATGTTCTTTACACCAGCCCCCTGTTGATGTCGCTTCCACAGCCCATCGTAGCACACCCAACCATCTTACAATTACAGGGGCGGCGCCGGAAATATAATGTTGGTGGGCGAATCTCCTGTGCCGAGCGCCGAATGCTATTTCCAGCGTTCCTGAGACCGGAGAAACAGTTTCCAAAGCCAGCTTTGAATCAGTTCAGTTTAATTCTCATGAAAAGTACATGTACACGAAACACTTTCTGAAACTTGGGTGTAACTCCATCCATTTTGGTTGTTTGTTCAAAGTAAATTCGACTGTCACTCGAATATTCTCTGTCAATTCTTTTCAGTATGGGCAGGCTTTGGAAACGAATTTTCCAAAGCGATTTTCTCTTTCATTGGAGGCAGAAAGAAACTGATTTCCAATATCAGCCATGTTCAATTTGTCAGTTAATGCAATGTCTGTATAATGCAACGATTTAATCTTTCTTGTGACATAGTTTGTTCGTAGATATGTCTTGAGCCTTCTTAGGGCAGAGGCCGAGCGCTAACTCACAGCATTGATGGATTTGTTTGATGGATTTGTCGGTAGCTGGAGTCCGATAGCCGACGTCCGAGTAACTCAAGGGGTATTGAAATGCTTGGTTCACAATATCCAATCTCCAGTCTAAAGTCAGTCACAATATCTCCGATGCTAAAATTGTAGGCTTTTGATTAATTAACGGAATATTTATTTTGCAAACTCTAATGCATTATTTAAAAAGCGCCCCGCCATCAGATCTGGTCAAAGGATGTTGCTACACTATTCATCTCCGTCCGCCGCCATTTTGAGCTGTCGAAAGTTGGTGGGGCAAATGCCCCACCGGTAGCGCCGCCCTTGCAATCACAAGCTTGTTGTACAACACATAAACAAAGTATTTCTCATCCATTGAGATATACATGTACCTACAATGCCACTGTACAACTATAAAAAAGCCATTCCTTGTGTCAGAAAATATCTTACATGCTTATGAAATCAGCTAAAAAGTCTACAAAGAAACACAACTTACGTCGGGTCAAAAATAAACCATTGTTATTGGCTAAACTAAACAAGCCAATGAAAAGATAGAACATTTGATCCTCCCAAAGCGCTCATAAGTCGCTAACATTCTACAACGTCAGTGTGATTTATTTGTGTTCTGACCATCTGCTCCTGGATATAAAATATTGTTCTAAAAATATAAAGCTTTGCAGGAATTTTTTTTTCTGGGGTTTTTGTTTTGCACGATATTTTTTTTGCAGTTCAAGGCCGTGCTCGAATTTTTTTTGGTATTTGCCCAACCCCACCCCCTCCCCCCCCCCCCCCCCCCCCCTTAAAAATCTAATGGGCCGTCCCTTAAAAACTCTTTAACGCACGTGCAAAAGTGACTGACTCCGGTGAATGATGCTATTCCATCTGTGTATTCCGTATATTTCTCCCTAAAAGAACATTTTGTACTGTTATATTTTGTACTATTATATTAATCCGATTTGAAATGTTATTTAATCATAAAATGACTATTTTCAATGAGATTTGAATGTAAACAAGGAGGAGAAACGCCAGTTTTTAGATCTGGACCCCGCTAACCTGGGATTAAAACTTAACTTATTGTGCTGATAATATAGATAAAATTCGTTTCCACGCGCGGGAACGTAATATCCTCTATGTAACTCATTTTGCAACAGACTATTGTCAGAAGATAAGGATTGTACTCTGGATGACAGGAGCTTTTTTCGCAATCGTTACAGTCATCTTACACATCTCCAAGGTTTAAACTGTTAGAAATTGGAAAAACAAAATCTTATTTTAACATTTTGAAAGGCAAGGCCAGGTGCGCGCAATTAGAACAGACAAATAGGCAAACCAGATGTGCGACTAACTTGAAATACTGAGTTGATACTGAATTTACCATTGGAAATGGCAATATAGGTCCCAAGAAAATCTTTTTTTCAACATTTTGAAAGGCAAGGCCAGGTGCGCCCAATTAGAACAGACAGGCAGACAAACTAGGCTTGAAAATCAGTTATTCACATCATTAAGATGCTATTAATAGTCTCGTCAAGACTGCTTGAGGATCTACAAACGCTTCAGGCTCGAACCCTTTCACTTCCAGACTTAAGTTTGGAGACATGTAATGTAGTACTAACTTTTCAGTCTGTAAAAAATTCCTGTGGTATGACCGTTCATTTGAAACCTGTTCAGCAATTGTTTTGCATGGTACCACTTCTATTTCAATATTTTATAACATACAATTTGGAACTTTTCTTGAAGTTTGATTTTAATTTGGCACTCTTGGGAGTTAACGGCTTAATAAGGATGAACTATAGTGTGTCACTCAAAAAGTTTCGAAATCTTTCTTTGAGCTGCCCGCTATGAATCGCTTCAACTTCCTTTACGTGCCAAATATAATTGGCCAATAAATATGATTATATTTCCACGATATTGAGAGACGACTTGCACTCTTTGTCATTCTGATTGTCAAGGTCAATGTGCCAACTAACTTCGAAAGACGCTGTGCACGATATGCGAATGTGGACAATTATTGTCGTCCTAACCGCAGCGATGCCTTTAACAATTACAAGTAGGTATTTCTTTAATCACTTTGAGCGCCCAGTTCAATACAAGGCATATAAATACTTAAGCTGTTACATGCATTGACTATCAGATGCATTAGTCCTGAAAGTGCTTTGGAGGCATTTAATAATATTATTGCTCCACTGAAATTTTTGAAGATATAATAAAATGTCTCACAAACGTATTCTAGATTATATAGTGCTTTGCAACAAAGCGAAAGAAACGGGTTTTTTTTTCTAAGATAGCAAGATGAAGAAAATATTCTTGGATATCGCATTATGCTAATGTTGCACAATGTAATCCATTAATGGCATTTTTACCTTCAGTTGTTAAACGTCTTCTTAAATCTCTAAGAGAATTAAATGTTAACCGGCACTGAGCTTCCATTTTCCTTTAACAATAAACGTTTACACTGACGAATATGCGAAAAAAGTTGGTTCCTTTACCTGTTAAACCATTAACATGTTGTATATGTAAACCACGGTCAATTATACATGAACAGTTCATATTTTAATGTTTGTAAATTCGGCTTGCTTCACAAATAACGGCCCCCTGCACAAGCACCTGCTTGTGAATGGTTGCCGCATTCCCAGACAGTAAAAAAAATGTTTTGAGGAATAATTCATATTGACATTGCTTACAGCGTTAGTTACAGTAACTGACAAAATTGTCAATTATACTCAGCATAATAATTATAAGTGATAATCGTTATTTTTAGACAACGAAGGAAAATTTTTAGGCAATGACCTGCATAAAAATAACCGGCTTAATTTCCATATGGGCGACGTAGACACTCGGTACACGCGTAAACTAAGACCAATTATGAATGAGCAGTTGATGTTTGTAAATTCGGCTTGCTTTACAAATAACCCCTGCGTTTGCATAGCACAAGCACATGCTTATTCCCGGTTGTCGTATTGTTCTCCGACAGTCCAATAAAAAAAAGTTGTAACGAATAATTTATATTAAAATCACTACATCTTTAATTTACAGTAAGTGATAAAATTCTCAATTATACCCAGCTTTTTTTATTTAAACAAGAACCTTTATTCTGACGAATCTTTAAAAAAACTGGAACAAATTCCTTTATCTGCTAAACCGTTGATATTTCAAGTCGCCAAAGCAGCTGAATGATAATGGTGTAAACCACAATCAATTATAAATGAACAGTTTATAGTTATTGTAAGTGTAATTATTTTTAGTCAACGAGACGATATTTTCAGGCAAAGACTGCATGGTGCCTAAAAATAATCGGTCTGCTTTCCATATGGGCGAGGTAGACACACGTACACACGTAAACTACGATCAGTTATAAATGACATTTGTAAATTCGGCGTTCTTCACAAATAAACCCCTGCGTTTGCACAGCACAAGCATACGGTTATGCCCGGTTGCCGCATTCCCTGGCAGTAAAGACTAATTTATAATGACATTTATACTTTGAGGACATCACAGTTTGAAGACCTATTTATAATGACATTACTTACGGTCTTAATTTACCATACCTTTTTTCATAAAAAACCTTTCTTTAAAAGAACGTTAAGAATAAGATCGGCCAGAATTTTGAGCACGTCGTGCTACGAACATCCCCAAGCTGAGATTTAGATAAAAGGACATTGTACCCACTGATATTATCGTGTTTTAATAATTATGACCTGAGGAGCTGAGGAGCTTGCTTTAAACTTACAGTATTATCTTGAAATAAGAAGAAAACATCGCCAACCCTAACGAACCTAACTAAAGAGAGAACATATCGCCTAAAAACGTGAAAATTCCACAAGAATGGCAATTTTGGTTTCTTGACCGCCTGTCACGAAAGCAAATTCGATGAAATGTAATCCACTTCCATTCTTGCAATCCTGCAATTTATTTTAAAACTACTTCTTCTACACACAAACAAACAAACAAACAAACAGCAAAAATCAAAATAAAACGCCGAGTTTTGGTCTCGTTCGGAATCCAGCCTCGTGGAAATCACGTGACTTAATAAGACTGTACATATGTTCGGAGAAAAACTGGTGCCGAGGAGAGGGCAACCAATTTTGGGGAAACACGCTAGCATTTACACATGTATAATAATTAGCTTAGGACGTCCTTTTTCTTTTCATTGATAACTATTTATTTAATAAAATATATACCATTTATCCTAAGAATAGTTTTAAGGAGGAGAGTAATGGGCTCCTGTTGTAAGAACGGCTCAACCTCTGCTCAACTCCCCACCCTCCCCTCTCCTAGGCGTTTTGCTGCACCGACCCCTCCCCCCACCCCCTGTATCCAACTCCCCACCCTCCCCTCCCTCCAACGCTGTCCGTATGGTAAGGCAGGTGACCATTATATATTGCAGGCTCAATGTTTACAGCCAATCGGCCGATGGAAGGAGTGAAAGTTTGCATATTTTACCCTGTGTGCTATAAGTCGTTCGACGGTTCACGTATTCACGGTCGAAGAAAAAGGGGTGAAAGAATGATTCTTAATAGACCTCTTTAGCTTGTATGTTTTGTTTTCCCAATGTATATCATGTGATGTTACCCTAGAGAACTGTTTCTTTTAAATTTTGTTTTCTTCACGTGCACATGTATGCATAATTTATGAAAAGACAAAGAACAAATTCCATTGAGAACATCACATGACCTACATTGGTTAAACAAAACATACAAGCTGAAGAGGTCTATTATGCTCTGCTACTGATGGTGTTAGTTTACATTTATAACAAGCGACTACAATAACCCAGAAACGTTTTGCGAGGGCTTGATCCGGGGTTTTAACCGAGATATGAAATATAATAGTATAAGTATAAACTGTATTATCGTAATGTAATTGGCATGTTTAGATACAACTTTTGCAAAGTTTAAATAATTCTTGGGTATTTTCTTGGTGTTGCGGATAGTGTCATCACTAAATGACGTAAAACAAAAGATTCAAAAGACACTGAACAATACCCACACCACAACACAAAAGCTAACCAAAAATGGCTTCCGCAACACCAAGAAACACCCAATTCTTGGGAAGGGGTTCAGAACCACCTTAAATTTTCGAAAATTTAAGCTGGCTCTAAATATTCATTTTCTTATATCTCGGTTATTAAAGACCGCCGGGCTTCAAAATTTTGCCAAGTCATTTCATTTGGCATTCTCTCCTCTGGTGTTGTAGTAGCTCTCGTAGGGTCTCACACCATTGGTTCGATACCCTTCGAGAGAACAATAGAACAAACAACACAACAATAAAAAACAATAGCAGCTATGCTTTACAAGGCCAATGAAAATAGAGGTTTCTGAGAGCTGCTATACTGCCGGGGCGGGCTGGTGTTGCTCTCAAATCCAGAAAAACAAACAGCTTACGTAGATGAAAACGATCAACTGAATTTTTACATGTATGATTAATTTTCAGCTCACTCTATACCGACTTTACACCAGGAAAGAGTAACTTTAAAATGTCTGAATACCGTCATGTTG